>CM032407.1:7453093-7937251 GCA_019049475.1 Eueides isabella
TAAAGTCACATGCATAAGCCGTTGCGCCAAAGGCCTCAATATGAATGTTAAAAATATTTATATTAAGAGCAAGAAAAACATATTGTTAAAATTTTACAGTGAATGAAACATTAAAACGATAAATCTAACTTTTATATTATATGCCCGTCTTCGATGGACATCTAATCAAAAATAAATATTCCAATTCAAAATAATAGTTCCTTAGATTAGAGCTTTCAACCCAACAAAGCCATGATCTTTATAATATTAATTTCTTTTTAAAATAAATAGTCCTGCTTTACACGGTCTTAGTATCTGTACAACATCCGATAACGTCACTATGGCGACATATATCATTTATATATCCATTCTGTCATATATCGCTGCTATTCAATTTATGTGTATTACATGTAAATATTTGTAAACTTTACACGCCTTGTGTATATAATATCCTAGATTGGAGTGCTGTTAGACAGATTGAATGATTGTGTAGGTATAATATAAATATTTTGTTGAATCTGTATTGGGTTTAAAGTAATTTCTGCATTGCAGTGTCGATTACAATCGTTACGATGTGTGTTATTTCTTGTTAACTTTTTGTTTTATGTTATATAAATGAATGTTTCTCAGGTATTTTAATCTATCGCTACGGCGTAGAGTGTGCGTAGAGCTTTCGTAGACTACTCATGTAATGTAAATGAAAGCCGTTGTAAATTTTACTCACTCACTCAGCTTCACAGTGTATCCCACAGATGGCAGGGTAGGCAAAGGGAACTTGGGAACCTAATGTTACGACACTCCGTTCCACTTGTACATACACTTACAAATTTAAGGTCTCGATCGTACATACACTTACAAATTTAAGGTCTCGATCGTGCCGCAGGGGCACAAGCGTGTCAATACAAACGTGACGGGTTGTGGTTGGGTTCGGTCCCCCTCAGAAATGAAATATTTTAATATTTAATGTTTCCATCGCTCTGGTAACAAAGCAAAACGCGGCGTTGAGTTTCACTACTTAACACGCAATGTCTTATATTCGACGAAAAGAGGGGAACTTAACGGAGTGTCTTAACACTAGGTTCCCAAGTTCTCTCTGCCTACCCTGCCACGTGCGGGATACAGTATGAAGCAACAAAATAAACTACCTTAATAATTAAACAAGCAAACCAGTAAAATGAAAGAATTACCACTAAAGAATTAGAATAGAGATCATGCGAGTTCGAGATCTACTCGGGCAATAATTACGGGTAATTAATTATTTAACGAACGAAACCTACCATTGAGTTCCGCAATTCTTGCTTACACCTACCGGTAATATGACCTATGTCTAGTTTAATATCGATATAATTTTACATATCATAGTAACTATAAATAACTAAATTTAAAAACGTATAAAAATTTTAACGTAGCCGGATTTGAATCCGCCTCTCATGGAAACCATCCAAGCGCTCTGACCAACTAGGCCATACGATCTCATCAAGCTACATCGAAATTCTTATACGCCTGTTACAACTTGTTTATGTTGTTAACATCTCTGTAGGGAGATTTTTACGAATTTCCGCTATTCAAAGACAATTCGTTAGAATTCTCGTTTGGCAAGAGAGAATGCTATTTATCAAATATTTTTACTGTTTTTAATATGCCATATTTAAAACCCTTAAAACCCTAACTAACCCTTAGTTAGTGTTTTAAGTGTTTTAAATATGGCATACTTATAGAATAAAAATATTAAACTTAAAAACGTATAAAAATTTAAACGTAGCAGGATTTACAACCACGCGCCTCTTGGAAGCCTTCCAAGGTCGCTGACCAATTAAGCCATACATTCTCATCAAGCTACATCGCCATTCTTACATACTGTTTTTACAACTTATTTGCTAACTGAATAAGTTGTAACAGTTGTGTATAAAAATTTTGCCTAAACTATAAAGTACTTGAAATGAAAAAAGGTTGCTTCATATAAATTATAATAATAATTTAAGTTGGGCTTTGCATTTGTACGAGCGAGTATAAAAAATGTACAGATACAAAATATTATAAAAATTTAAATAAAAATACTTTTTTTATATTAAATAATTATATATATTTCTATATACATTTTAATTTATTTATTTTTTTTATTTTTTTCTATGGTTTTTTTTTTCATTTTCGTACTGATAGTGTCAATTTTATGTTTAACTTGAACGACTTTAATAAATATTCAAACTCAATATAGTTTCTACAGTAAAAAGTTGTAGATTTAATCAGTCTGACACGTAAAGTTACACGAACTACTAATAAAAATAACATATTAATAGATCGTAGACCTAATTGCTGCGCCCGCAGGTCGCCCTCGTACCGCGTGACGAAGCCGTCTATCGATGCGAGCGCGGAGCAACCTGCCCAAGAGTTGCTGGAGCCCGTGCCCTCGTTCAAAGACAAGAAGCCACAGCTGAAAGGCCCTAGACCTCCTGTCGGGTCTAGTGTGTCAGGTAGGTTATGTAGGTGGTTAATAGTTTAATGTATTAATTTAAAGAAAATATATAATTTTATCATATTTTGATACATAATAGTGACATTTTTAACCAAATATTGAATATGTATATGGTTATATATTATAGTTTAACTACAATAAGTGAATGGAGATCATGTTGTATTAAAATAACAAACAGCCACAAACGCTTTTAGAATTAGAATTAGAATGATAATAAAACAAAATACTAAGTTGTATTTTCTGCCCATTATTCCAGATTCCATCTCCCTCTCATCTCCAGTAGCGTGCGCGTCTCCACGCGAGGATGTCGAGGGCCCTCCGATGCCGGCCAACGTGGCCGCGTTGCCCGAAGAGCACAGATCCTACTTGCTGGGCAGGTTGCCTGGGCAAAGGACCAGACGAAGACGCGCCATGGTCGTTTATGTATGTGCTGCGGATTCACAGGGTATGTATTGAATATTGTACAATGTCATTATTAATTGAGACCCATCGTAGCGGAGAGGAACAAGCGTGTGACTAACCGAACTAAACGAGCCCACTCTAAGAAGTGAAATATTCAATATTTCCAAATGAAATATTTAATATCTTCATTTATTCATATTAAAGTAACGTTAGTCACTTTCCCCCTCAGACTGCTGTGCAGAGAAAGGCGCGTTGCACTGCGGCGTAGCGGCGCGTCTACGAGTGCGCGCGCGCAAGCGCGGCTGGCGCGTCCACGTGGCTGATCTACACTGGCGGTCGCCGCTGGAACAGCAACGGGACCATCGGTTCCCCGTGCTTTGTATTGCTGAATTGGCTCGTGAGTAAACGTTTATTATGTCTAAAATTTGTAAAATTAAAGTTTAGTAGAGGTAAATAATAATAATAACAATATTTTTATGTAGACCCGAAAAGAAGGGGAGAATAAATTAGATAACAAAAAATGGACAAGAATTGATTGAATGTTAGTGTTCTTTATAAAGGAGCACCATAGTTATGTGGTTGTAGCGTTGTGAGATAGTATCTGACTATCAACGTGAATGTTGTGGGTTCAATCTCCACTCGAGGGCATATTTGAATTATTAATAAATTTCAGTTTTGTTTTATAAAAACTATTTAAACTTTATGTAAGTTTTTCTTTGATTTGACTTGAAGTAGGTAATTGCTTTTTTAAAAGATAAACAATCATAATAGTTTGATTGTTTGTTAGAAATATCTATTCAATTACAAGGATAAACGAGTATTTCTGTCCATTTAGGAAAAGATCAATCTTTATCCGCTAAGGTACGAAACAGAAAGACTTATCCATATGAACATATGCAGAGAATACCAGAAAACTATAAGGATAGTAAAGAACTGATTGCCTCAACGGCAGATTCCTTCGGCCTTCTTTGTTGAAAAGAAAAGCGTTAAGCGTTTATAATTTATTTGAATTACAGGTCAGTCAGAATTAGCAGCGATAGTACCAGTTCTATTCCTGAACGCTAACCTGGGGACACCTTTATTACCACATACACTAGAATGTGCGGATTTCAAGGCGGCGTTAGAGGCAGCGGAGGACGAAAATGATAAAGCTTTGTTGAATAAGTGGTATGTAATTGCATTTAATATCTCATTTAGGCATTCTGATTGAGCAGTTACGAAAATAAATATAAATAACGTTCTCTCGATGTCTCTATACAGTGGTGTGGTAGTAGGTACTATACTATCTATACCGTAATGTGACGGTCAATTGACAGCTCCAAAATGACTTCTGAAATATGAAAACCATTTCAAATATTATAGATTATATTATTAAACAATACTTAACTACTTTTTCTAGATTATTATTATTATATTAATATTAATGAATGTAATTAATACCTTCTGCCTGTTAATTGAGAATAATGATTGTAATACATTTATTGTTAGAATATATGTGGATATTTATAAAGAGTAAAGAAACAAAACAAATAAATATCAAACGCATATATTTATCTGAGAAGCCTTAGCTAAGTGAACCGGCTCTAAACAATTTTCAAAGTAGATCGTAGTGTCCTGTAGGATTTATTTTCCCAAAATATTTATTGAAAAGTGCTTGTAAATGTTTATTAAATAAAGATTTTTCTATAGCTTTTGCTGTTTTTAGTTTGAAAAATTGAGTAATTTTTGCTTTTAGCTTGAAAAATTGAGTAATTTTTGCTTTTAGCTTGAAAAATTGAATAATTTTTGCTTTTAGCTTGAAAAGTTGACTAATTTTTGCTTTTAGCTTGAAAAATTGAATAATTTTTGCTTTTAGCTTGAAAATTGACTGTTTTGTTATTCAGGTACACGCTGGACAGCAGCACGACGCCGCCGTGCTACCGGCTGGCGCGCGGCGCTCCGGCGCGCTGGCGCCGCGAGATGGCGCGCGCTCTCGGCGTGCTCGTGCGCACGCTGCCGCAGGAGGCCTGCGACGCGTACCTCACCACCGTGCTCGAGCAGGTCAGTGGGTGTAATATAACGTGGTGTGCCATATAACATACTTTAGCTAGTAAAACCTACGTACTGTAGTTGCTAAATCGCCAGATGTGTAGATTCTAAAGGTAAAGGTGGGATAAAAACTGTTCTTATAGTGATTTACTCAAAACAATTTTGTAATTGTAGTAATAAAAATTTTCATTTTGTTTTGATTTTATTTTTTTATCTTAACATATGTATAACTTGCATATACACTATGAGGTATACGGGAAAAAATTATAAAAAAATCCTATTTTTTATTTTTAGATGATTTACGATTTTTGATTTACCCATAGAATCTTTAGATAGAAAAAAATATATGATATTCATAATCAAAGGCAGACTCGATGTTAGTGTCGATACACGAAAACATGACGAACGCTAAATCTGCAATAAAAACATTGTAATCTACCTCTCTGTCACCTCTCTACACCAGGAAGTACAGCACACGGTGCTGATGAGCTCGGAGGCGGCGCGGCGCTGCGTGTGGGTGTGCCGCGCCGGCGCCGCGCACGACGCGCCCGACGCCGACGCCGACCACCACCGCGAGCTGCAGCGCAGGCTGGCCAACTTGCAGAAGGATCTTAAGGTTGCTTTATTTGTCGTATTCACGCTGTATCCCGCACATGGCGGTATAGACTGAAAGAACTTGGGAACTCCCTTCTGTTTCCCACTTTCCGCCGAATTTGAGACATTGCCTGTTGAGTGGCGCCGCGCTTTGCCTTGTTACCTGAGCGAAGAAATGAAAGCAGTAAATATTTAAATTGAAAATATTAAATATTTCATTTCCTCGAGTTGGGATCGAACCCAGAACCTGTCGTATTTACAGTCACACGTTTGTGCCGCTACGCCACGACAGGCCATGATACTACATTTATTTAATTTAACATGCCAAGTAAGGAAATATATTTCTTTTTTTAAAGGGAAAATTTTAAAGGGAATATTATTTTTTTGCCAAATAATTTTTTAATCTATACTTCAGAAAATAAGAAACAGTTAATTTTATTATCATATTTGTATACAATTTAAAATTTCCCTTTTTTACTACTTGAACTCAGCTTCACGCTGTATCCCGCACACGGCAGGGTAGGCAGAGGGAACTTAGAAACCTAGTGTTAAGACACGCCGTTCCACTTCCGTTCCCCACTTTCTGCCGAATTTTGAGGCATTGCGTGTTGAGTGGCGGAAGTCAACGCCGCGATTTGCCTTGTCACCGGAGCAAAGAAATGAAAACTTTAAATATTTAATTTTAAAATATTTAATATTTCATTTCCTCGAGTGCGGATCGAACCCACAACAGCGGCAGTTTTTACTACTTCAAATATAAAATTATCGCATTCGGCACTAAATAGATTAATTGTTTACCTTTTTTTACGTATAGCAAAGTAAAGCTTATGTAAAAGATACATCCCAACAGTTGCACCTCAGCGAGCGCAACATCATCCGCGCCAGCGTGCGCGGGCGGCCCGGCGCCGACGACGAGTACGCGGCCGGCGTGAAGTCCGCGCTCTCCGACCGCCTCGACGTGCTGTTCGACGCGCTGGTCGCCGAAGCGGAGACGCCTGCCGGGTATTGCGGGATACCTGCTAGGTATGTTTTTATATTCATAATCTCTCCTTAGCGAGGCAGTCAGGGATAACGCTACGTACATACGTACGTACTACTACGTGACGATATATCGCAAAAATGTTATTATATGCTATTTGGAATCGGAAAGACCTGTGGTAGCGTAGGGGCGACTGTAAACGTGACAGGTTATGGGATGGATACTCATTTGAGACAATGTTATATTTAATATTTTTGTTTTCTTTGCTCTGGTATAGTGGTGAAGCGTTGCGTTGATTACTGCCAGTGGATACACACATGCCTTAAATTTGGCGGAAAGTGGGGAACGGAACAGTGTATCTTGACACTAGATTCCCAAATTCTCTCAGCCTACCATTCATATCATTGCCATGTGTGACTTACTGCGTGAAAAAAAAGTATAATAATATATTATATAGTTTTTCGAATCTGCCCTAAATTACCCTACGGAAGAAAATACTATACTCAGCTTCACGCTGTATCCCGCACGAGGCAGGGTAGGCAGAGGGAACCCAGGAACCTAGTGTTAAGACACTCCGTTCCACTTCCGTTCCCCACTTTCCGCCGAATTTGAGGCATTGCGTGTTGAGTGGCTGAACTCAACGCCGCGCTTTTGCCTTATTACCAGAGCGAAGAAATGAAACATTAAATATTTAAATTGAAAATATTAAATATTTCATTTCCTCGACTGGGGATCGAACCCAGAACCTGTCGGTTACAGTCACACTCTTGTGCCGCTGCGCCACGACAGGCCTCAAGAAAATCTAACTACGAAAACCGGTATACAAATATTTTTATTTATAAAATGTTTATTTAATTCCAGCCTGTTTGATGAAGTCAGCGAGCATCTCTCGTTCTGCCAGAAGGTGACCCAATGCACTTCCAACCGTGAAATAACGTTAAATGAACTTAAGACGTAAGTATTTTTGATAATAAATCAATAAATAATTGCAATCAATTATAGGATAGAGTAATGATCAAACAATAATCTTATTTTGTCTGCTTCACGTTGTAGTCCGCACATGACAGGGTACACAGAGGAAACTTGGGAACCTAGTGTTGAGACACTCCGTTAGCACATGCTACCAACTTTCTGCCAAATTCGAGGCATTAAGTGTTGAGTAGCGGAGCTCAGCGCCGCGTTTTGCCTTATTATATGAAATGAATTTGTGAATATTAAATATATGTACTACTCCAGGGAAGTAAAATAACATTTTAAACTGTATTTATCTTCTATTGATTCACACTTTATTCTGATCCAGCAAAAAACGTACATGTTGGTGGCGAATATACCTAGACTCCGCGTTCTTTTTTACTAGCGTAGCGGTATATACATATATTTTTTAGCTTTACGCTGTGAACTGTACTGTGTGTTAGCTTTTTATTTATGGAAAAGACAAGACAAGCGAGCGTACGGGTCACCTGATGATGAGTGATCACCGTCGCCCACAACCCCGAGTAGCACCAGGGCAGCTATAGACAGCTTTAGACAGAGTGTACCTAGCGTCAAGACCCTCCGTTCTGTTCTGGATATAAAAATTGCTTAAATATATCCTGTCGTCATGAAGGTCACATATTGTGCAACTACTTTTTGCTTAGTTTAATAATATTTATATTTATTTAAGGCCTTCGTGCGATAACAACACAACGTGCTAACTATAAATGCATTGATTGTGATTTTAATGCCCATTTGGGAGATTTTTCATTTCCTTGCTTTGGGATGCAAACGGGATTGAAAGCGCAACGTTGGGTTCCGCCGCTCAACACTCAGTTTTTCGTAGTTGACTCATGAGTAACGAAGTGTCTAAGCCCAGATACCCTCCATCTGTAATTTTTGAGGATGTCCAGCATGAATTTAAAACAGTGAATGATTTGTAGATATGTTCGCGGCGACAGCTCCGTGCCGCTCGCGCTGCTGGGCGGCGCGGGCTGCGGCAAGGCCACGCTGCTGGCGCGCGCCGCCGCCCTCGCGCCCACAGTGCTGCCGGACGTCGCGCTCATACTCAGGTACTTAATTACTTATTACTTAATTGAAATTAAATGAAAAAAATATTGTCAAAAAAGTAAGTACTACCGTAACCAGATACAATAAATAAAACTATTAATTATTCACAAATATTAGGTTTTATGAATTCTGGTAACCATTGTAAGATTTAACTTGTACGATGGGTACCAGTTCTCTTACAATTTTCACTATTTTTAGGTCACTAAGATCTAGAAAATCGAAAATCTGGTTGGCTAATTGTTGTATAGAAATACATATTGTAATAAACTTAATTATATATATTTTTTCATTAAAAAAAACATATACAAATCCTTACAGCGTAGAAAATCGTAGAATCCTTTTATAAACATCCAAAAACTAAAGGAGAAAACGAATATTTTACATGTCTATATATTTTATACAATTAAATTATTCAAAAGTTCTTGGTTCTAATAAATAATTCTGTTATATGTCAAACTTTGAACCACATATCTAAACAAGTCTGTTGAACTATTGTTACTAAAACTTGGTATTGTTATGAACCGTTTTGGTCTAAAGACCAAATTTGCATATATTTTCTTTAATCAATACAGCGATTAGCAATTTTCTTGTAATAACTTGAAATTGACTCATAGATATATTGATTATCTCATAAAATGAATAGGATTTTTTTTGAATAGGCCACAGTTTTTGATTTGCGATATACCCAGTTAAAAAATACCCAGTGTTAGCAACGAGCACATTTCTGTCAATATTCCACCTAAATACAAGCTGATCGTAAAGTAATACAAAATACATAACATATATTAATACTTCTTTAAATAAACCTAGATGAATTATTTTTAACTAATTATTTTCAGATATTATACGCTATAACTAGTGTAAATGGCTAGATCATATCATGTTTTAACCAATTTAAGACCGGCCATTAACCCATATACACACTTACGAGTATTGTAGCCACAACACTGACATGATCACCATTCCGTAGGTTCGTAGGTTTGACACCGCAGTCGAGCAGTTCCCACCAGCTTCTAAAATCCATCGTCGACCAGCTTCACGTACTGCAGCACGGCACTGTGTACCGGGGACGTAATGTACGCACTATGTATTATTTTTTGTTATTTATTTTTATGTTGATTAATAAAAAATAATATAATAATGTTGAAATAGTTTTGGCACATCACTAGTTGCAATTTGTAATTTATTGTCACATCTCTTGTTACATTTGCAAGTAGAATATTTCAAAAAGATCGTTTTGTCATACAATAAAGGTAAGATGTCTGTGAATGATTTTTTTTTAATTGGTCCATTCATTTTTGTATTCATTTTCAAACTTATCATCTTTCTACACTATCTAAAATCAATCAACTTTCTACGCTTTCTAAAATATTAAGAAAAAAAAGTAAAAATTGTTACGAATTCAGGAAAAAAAGAGATAGTGCCAAGAACTTATCTGAAGAACGCTTTTTCCCATAACAGTCAGAGGAAACTTAATGTTATCACACTCCAAACCATGATTCACTCATTGACCTTGTGTTCAGTAGTAAAATCAAATGGCGCTTCACTCTGTCTACCAGAGCGAGAAAACAGAAATTATTTAAATCATTCACACTCTCTAAATAATAAAATTCCTCAACCAGGAACCCACAGCCCTATCATCAGCCCTCGCTCGTCTCCTCGAAGCTCTCGGCCGCACTCGCCCTGTGCTGCTGTGCATAGCGGGCGCTGACGCCTTGCGAGGCGCGAGATGGCTACCCTCAAAACTACCAGATAACGTGAAGATGATTGTTACTGTTACTGAAGGTACGCAAAAACTGAATATTTGGTACTGTTTTCTTTAATTTTGTCTCAGTTTATATTTAAAAAAGAATAGGGACTATCGTAAATATTGCAGGCATCCTCATTTGGCAATTTAACTCTATTACCTTATTTCATATGATTTTTGTATTATTTATACATGCAAAATTTCAAAAATTAATACATGCAAAATTTCAAAAATATGTTTTCTATTGTATATCACACTTACAGGCTAACTCAACAAGATATAAAAAATAAACATTCCTAATCTAAAAACCTAAAACCCAAAAAGAAAAATAACCATACATATAGAAAATAAAAACAATGATAACTAACTATCAATGATACAAATAAAAATAATCATATAGTATCTCCTAAAGTATGTGGCTTAAATTAACAAATTATATCGATATAAATTATTAAGCGTTGGAGGCGCTTCATGGATAAGCGAGAAATTGGCTTCACTACGTTATTAAAGGATCAATTTATTTATACTTTTCCAAATATGTTCTAATTACACGTAATTAGAAAAAGACGAGCCGTCCAGCTCGGCGATAATGGCGGTGCTGTCGTCGGAGGAGGGCCCGCGCGTGGTGCGCGCGCCGGCGGCGGGCGCGGACGAGGCGCGCGCCGTGCTGTGCGCGTGCGCCGCCGCCTGCAGCCGCTCCGGCGCCGCCGCGCCGCCCGCGCCCGCGCTGCAGGCCGTGCTCAAGTGCACGCTGCCGCTCTACGCCAAGGTACACGCGCCTCTTACCAGGGCGACTAAATCCTTTTTTTTTTTTTTTTTTTCTTTTTTTTTTTTTCAGCTTCACGCTGTATCCCGCACTAGGCAGGGTAGGCAGAGGGAACGGAAGTGGAACCTAGTGTTATGACACTCCGTTCCACTTCCTTTCCCCACTTTCCGCCGAATTTGAGGCATTGCGTGTTGAGGGGCGGAACTCAACGCCGCGCTTTGCCTTATTACCAGAGCGAAGAAATGAAACATTAAATATTTTAAATTGAAAATATTAAATATTTCATTTCCTCGACTGGGGTCTGTCGTGGCGCAGCGGCACAAGAGTGTGACTGTAACTGACAGGTTCTGGGTTCGATCCCCAGTCGAGGAAATGAAATATTTAATATTTTCAATTTAAATATTTAATGTTTCATTTCTTCGCTCTGGTAATAAGGCAAAGCGCGGCGTTGAGTTCCGCCACTCAACACGCAACGCCTCAAATTCGGAGGAAAGTGGGGAACGGAAGTGGAACGGAGTGTCATAACACTAGGTTTCACTTTCGTTCCCTCTGCCTACCCTGCCTAGTGCGGGATACAGCGTGAAGCTGACTGGGGATCGAACCCAGAACCTGTCGGTTACAGTCACACTCTTGTGCCGCTGCGCCACGACAGGCGACTAAATCCTAATTTAAATATTCAACTAAATTTTTTTCAAGTTCGAATCAAACCCAAACCCAAATTTTAAGATTACAGTTACACGCTGGGCCAATGCGGCATAACGGCGAGTGATTAAATGACAAATATTGATAATATCTATATAGACATCAAATACATTAAATTCCAGATTCTAGCCTGGCAAATATCACTATCAGCGGAAACATTCACCGAGCAGTCGGAGCCAGAGACCACACCCGAGCTGGTCATCTGTGAGGACCTGGAAGGTCAACTGGAACAGATCCTGATAACCACTGAGGCTGCACTCGGAGAGGAGAGAGTTAGAGCGGCCTTGTCTCTACTAACAGCGTCGAGGAGAGGGTTGGATGATACGGAGATCTTGGATTTACTGGCTCATGATGAACTGTTTAGGAGCGAAGAGACTTATTGTGAGTTTTTGTTTTTGAAAGGCTTCGCACATGGCAGAATGGGCAGAGTGGCTGAACTCAACGCAGCGTTTTGTCTTGTTACCAAACTGAAGAAATTAAAACATTAAGTATTCAAATAAAAAAGATTAAATATTATTTCCTCGAATGGGAATCGAATCCACAACCTGTCGCCGTAACGTCAAATGCTTGAGGTCCTGCGCCACGACGTGTTATTGTCAGGGTGAATATTTACCCCACTTGTAGTACAAATTCAAATATTTTGATTGAAAATAAGAAGTTACAAGCTTCGTTTTTTGAAAATCAAACAATTTACCACCAGTTCACTAAAGTTACTGAGAAGAAATGGCAAAAAAAACTCAGCTGGACATTTCTTTTTTTTTTTTTTAATTAAATTAAAGGTAGTAATAAGTATTAGGTGGTGATGGTGGTAGATATTCAAGATGACGGACTAAGCTTTTCAGTTTTATCTGAATGAAAAGAATTGTTGAGATCCATTATTACTTTCTCTTCTAAAAATATAAGTTTGTTAAGATTTTTTCAGATTTACACTGTATTTATCTTTCTTATTTTATTACACACATTCACGTACTAACATTTTTTTGCCGCCAGTGCCGTGGGCGCCGGGCGCGCTGCTGTGGCCGCAGCTGAGCGCGCTGCTGGCGCCGTGGCTGCGCAGCGACGCGCGCGGCGCCGCCCGCTGGCGCGACGCCGCGCTCGCCGCCGCCGCGCGCGACCGCTACCTGCTGCACGTGGCCGCCGCGCGCGCCACGCTCGTCGACTACTACGAGGTCGGGCATTTGTTGCTGTTCTTGGCTATCTATTGGAGACGGACTCTTTTTTGTACACCCATAGGTGACTTTATCGCTGAAATAGCGATATCTTCCAGGCAACGTTAAGGCTTTGGAAATCATATAATAAATATTGTATAGAGTGTGAACAATTCCGAATCGCTACTAAATAAACATAAATATAGAGATAAACATATATACAGTTATAAATTTATGTACATTTTGTACTACATATGGAGATATATTCGCACATACTAACGATGTAGAGAAACGAAAAGTATATTAGAACGGAGCGAAGTATCTTAATACTAGGTTCCCAAGTTTGCCATATGCAGAATACCGCGTGAAGCTGGAATAAATAAGGAGAATGTTTCTTAAATCACGCAACAAACAGCCCATCTAATTGGTTGATATATTCTAGAAGGCGAAATATTACATTATTTAAAATATATTTTTTATGTTGCAGGGTGTGTGGTACATTGAAAATGATCCAAAAATGACCGGTCGCTTAGTGTCGCAGGAAAACAAGTTTTCTGAAGAATGGTGAGCGTTATATAATAAAAAAAATGCTTTTTTTGTTTGTATAACGCAAATTCTAAGTTGATAATGATACTATTTAAAATAAATATGCCTATCAACTTTCTTTTTTTTTCAGGTACAACACTAGAAAATTCGACGAGCTACCGTACCAGCACTACCATCTACTAAAGGAAGATCCAGAAGCATTCGCCATGAAACCTTACTTCACAAAACTTGACTGGATTCATGACAAGCTAGCAGCCACCGACTGTGGCCATTTTCTAGAAGACATAGCATTAGTCCACATCGACCCGCTTCCAGAGCACTTGGAATTACTTAAAGAAGTTTTCGAAACACATTCATACGCTTTGGACTACGATCATTCGCAGTTCTACGGACTTTTAAGATGGACCATAGAGAAAAAACATCGGGACGACATCGAATTAAGTAGTGATATAGTCCAAGAGTGGTTCAAAATAGTCTGGGAACCACCGGTGCCTACATTCTATCCGGCCAATGAGGATTTCTGGAAGATTACAGAGAGCAGAGAAAAGAGAGATTTGTCTATGGTCGAAGGATTTGATAGCAAGTCGTATGACTTGATAGTTAGATTCGATACAAGAGGGAAATTTGTTGCTACAGTCTCCACGGAGAGAGAGGAGATATGTGTTTGGGATGTGTTGAGGTGAGCAATGTGTACAGTGCGGACGACGAGTCGTGGCCGCCAGTTCAGAAAGCTTAACTTTAGGGCGGCCATGACGAGCATTTAGTTAACATTTTTTATCTGTGTATTATCAATTATTTGGAAACATTCTCCTTTAATTTAGCTTCACGCTGCATGCTTCATGCTGCTTCCTGAACATGGCAGAGTAAACCGTGAAAACTTAGGAACCTAATGTTCATACTCACTTTCCACCGAATTTGAGATATTGCGTGTGGAGTAACAGAATTTAACGCCGCGGTTTTAGTTTTGTTATTAAAATTTTTAATATTTCATTTGTGTTATTAAAATATTAAATATTTCATTCATTTCCTCTAATTTGAATCGAACCCACATTCTACTGCCTTCGCTCGCTTCTGTGCCACCACTGGCCTTGAAATTTGTGTTTACTTTTATTATATTACTATTTTAATCTCATTCTATGAAAAATCGGTACGTTGCGGAATTAAACAGCAGAAAAAAACGTCTTATTTACGAATTTAATATTATTTTTTTAATACAACATGATGTTTTCAGATGTAAGCTAGTCAGAAAGATAGTGGGAGTGACGCATCCCATCAACTTAGTGCCCATAGACGAGTACAGGTGTGTGGTGTTGTGCCGCAGAGAGCTGAGAGTGTACGATTTGGATCAGGTAAATTGATACTTATTTATAGATTTTTTTATAGTTAGAATATTGCACGGCACGGTCATTGGAATAATAGTTAGTGAGTGGGAATTGAACCAACAACTGTCACACTTACGCTGTACCGTTTCACCACGACGGCATTAGATAATTCTTAATTAATAATTCGTTAAATCGTATTTTTTTTTAAGTAAAAGGTTGGAGCTTGGAGCTTCTCGTAGTAGAAATCGAAGCCGGATCGAATAATTTTTAAGTAGTTTTTTTTTTAATATTTTATGATTTTTGGCAGAAACGTAAGTATAGTTTAACGTTGCTTCATATTATATTATATTTGTTTGTACTATATACTTTATTTGTTCTTAAATAAAATACCCATAAGAAATATTGATCAAGACATCAACCATTAAAACGAGAACATTTTAAATTCAAGCAAAAATGTTTTATATTATTTAGTTTTCAGGGTAATTGTATCTTTTTTGTAAATTCCTAAATAATTGGCTTGCTTTTACAGGGTAAATACGTAGTGGCACTGAAAGGTGTGATGAATCAAAAAATGCCGTACTACGGCCTCCACGACTCTAAGCACTTGGTGGCGCTCTCTAGGAACAGGATGTACGTCAACCTAATGAATATTGAAACTGGTATGATCAGGCATTCAATTATTTATGTCTTTTTTTTTTATTTTATTGATTATATATTTTTTTAACTTGATTTTACCTGTGTGATAGTTCTTATGGCGTAATAGAAATAACGAAGAGCTTTCAATTAAACTTTTAAAGAGAAATATATGTGACCGTGAATGAATGAGAGAGAGCTACTTCAGGTTCCACCTGCCTTCCCTCCTATATGTCGTAAAGCTACCAAGAAATATACGCTATTAATCCAATTTAATTATTTAAAAAGTGTTATAAACACAGTAATCGAAGATTTACTTTCTTAAAGTTTTTTTGTTTTAATTAACATTTTATAAGTAATAAGTTCGAGTAATGTAGATTTTAACATATGTATATGATATTTTATTCGCAGGTGACTGCGTGACCACCTTCAAAGCGGGAGAAGACCGATTCCTTAACTCTTTACTTGTATCTGGGGATGGAAGGTACTATATTCACATTCAAAAGTAGAAATATATATTACTAAAGTAATAATTCGAAAAATAACATTGTTGTTGCAAAAAAAATAGAGTTTTTTATACAATGTATCATCTATATGCAGTTGTGGCAGTACTGGCGCAATAGCACAAGTCACACTGCCAACACAAGCGTTGTGGGTTTAATTCCAATTAGGGGGAATGAAATGTTTAATAGTTTTATTTTCTCGCTCTGGCAACAATGTCCTTGTAAAATTGTGTGAATGGAGTGTCTTAACATTAGGTTCCTAGGTTCCCTTTGCCTTACCCTCTATGTGCTTATTTACATAATATTCATAAATATATAAAAAAAATTAAAAGTAATTTCTATCTTTCTTTTTTTTTAATTGTTAAGATAAATTTATTTTATAATTTATTAGTTAAGATAAATATTTATTATTTTTCTATTTCTCAATAGAATATTGGTGTGCGGGGACGAGACGCAGAAGCCGTTTCCGCTGCTGGTCTGGTCGTTGACCTCCAGGAAGTTGTTGTACGACCTCAGGATACCTCACCACGACTTCATTACTTCCAAAGCGGCTATTACATATGAAGGTATTTTATTATTTAATTTGATGATTGTTTTTTTTTTCTGTCTGTCTGATAAGTATTGATTTTGATGTATTGATTGAGTTTGAGGCCTGTCGTGACGCGGCACAAGCGTGTGACTGTAACCGACAGGTTGTGGGTTCGATGCCCACTCGAGGAAATGAGATATTTAATATTTTCAATTTACATATTTAATGTTTTCATTTGTTCGCTCTGGTACAAGGCTAAAACGCGGCGTTGAGTTCCGCCGCTCAAAACACAATCAATGCCTCAAATTCATGGGAAGGTGGGGAGTGTATAAATACTACATTCCTAAGTTGACTCTGCCTACCCTGCTATGTGCATGATACAGCGTGAAGCTGAGTATTGAGAGAGGTCGGAACTCAACGCTGACGTTTGTCTGGTCACAGCAGGAAAGTGGAAAACGTTTCCACGAGTGGAAATTATATCCATAATAGTCGTGTTCGCAGTCACACGCGATGTGGGGAACGGAACACGGTTTCTTAACACTAGGTTCCCAAGTTCCCTTGTGAAGCTTTTTTTTTTTTTTTTAATATCTCTTCAGGGTCCTACGTATGCGTGGTGTCCCGCGAGCTGGACGAGCCGAGCCCCAACTTCATAGTGGTGTACGACCTGCAGTCGGGCACTCTGTTCAAGAAGTGGAAGCCGGGCTGCGACACGGTGGCGCTGGCCATCAGCTCGGTGGACGGCTGCGTGGTGTCCGGCCTCGCTGATACCAGGATACTGGTCTGGGATTTGGTCACCGGTTAGTGGAATGTGTTTTGTTATTAATATGTCAAATAAATCTGATAAGTATTGTATTTAAATAATAAAATAGCATAAGTATTGAACGATGAATTCCACTACTGTCTAAATAAAAACATTGCGTGAGAAATGCAGTGTCTTAACACTTGGTTCGCTCTGCCTCCCCTGCTGTATACTGTACATAGCGTGAAGCGTGAAGTTGTAAAAAAATATTTTTTACAGGTAAAAAGAATCATTTTTTTTTAATTAATAATATAACACATGTATATTCTACTTGAATGCACATTGTGTAAAAGACCCAGACTTCGCTCAAGAATTCCGGTTGACCTTATTTGATCTGCACCTTTATTAGGTATAGTGATATTCCGATACTAGTAAATACCAATAGATTACTCATTTTTCTTGATTCGATAAAGTACTATAGTAGTATCGTATCAATCTCGCGATACTTACTTACTATTGGTACAAACTATACAAAAGTAATTGGTATCGAATCAAAATAGACTGAACATAGTCACATACATCTGAATTTCCGAACATATCTGCCAGAATAAGTAAAGTAGGAAGGAAAAGTGAAACCTCTCCCGCTTGGTTATCGGCAAAGCGTACGCGCTCGCCCCTTTCGTTGCATAGATATGCGGCCAAGCTTGCTTAGCTTCTTAGGCCAGGCGAGTTTAACCCATTTGGACTTTAAGCAAACCGAACCCGGGAGAGTGACCATAATATTTATTCACCGTGGTGACTTAAATGACAATAATGTAAGCTGTCATGTCACTCTCCAGCAGAATATAAAATATAATATTCACTTTATGATCCATTAATCAACTTATTGCACTCATATCATGACATCTCCAAAATAATCTTAAAAAAATGTAAAAGTATCGATACTTTAGGAATATTTATATGAGTTGTATCGAAAAACGTACATCACTATACTAGTAGGAGTAGTTATTGATATTTTGATGGTATCGGAATATCACTAATTGAGTATACTAGAAGGGTTGAATGAACACCACTTCGTATACTGATTGATATATCTATGGTATAAATTAGTAATTGTTAGCACAGATCACTGACATGGACTTTATATCGATCGTTGTCGATTACCTACCTGTATATTCCGCGGCCTACCTGTATAATACGCGCATGTCCTAGGGCGGGGCCACTGGCTCGGCGGAAATTGTCTTTTTGGAACTGGGGACTCGGGAATCAGATGGTGTGCCACGGCTCGGCTAAACACATTGGCAACTTGGCGACCAATTTGCTCCTCCTGGTTCTCGGAGATCTCGATGTAATGACCTACATACTTGTATAATCTACTGCAAGATTCTAAGCAAACCATTGCGCGACCTAACACAACGACATCGCCATCTTATTACGAATATTAAAGTAATGATTTTAGTAATCAACTCCTATTATGTTCAGAGTTTGAATACATAGTATCATTAAAAATTAGGTGCCTTAAAGCGTTGATTATCTGAAGTAATCGAGTGTTAGAAAAAATTTTGTTACATCTATTTAATGAAAATGGAACTAAATAAAGTGTAAAAAATACTTTCTACATATATATCTACTACATAAAAATAACTAATACAGAAATAATTATTTTTAAAATTGCATACCTGCTTTTTAATTATGAATCGCTAAATTTCTAATACACAATAAGGCTGGCGGTAATCTTAATAAAAATTATGTGGCGCGTCATCGTAATCGAAGTCATGTATAAACAGGTACTAAACAGGTGTAGCTTACTAACTGTAGGGTGTCACATACATTAAAACTGTGTTTTTCTCGTTACAGGCAACTGTAGGTTAACCCTCCGAGGTCATGTGGCGGCGCCATCATTACTGAGGCTGGCGAGAGCGGGCGCCGTCTTGCTGTCTACGGACAGCGAGTGCAGAGATCTCTCTGTGAGACTCTGGGATTTGCATACTGGTAGCTTATTGTTTTATTTAGCTGTAACATTACGTATGTAGCATAAAACAACAACGCAAGGTAAATGCGTGAAAGGTGTATTTTCTGACATTTCAACATTTTCGTTTTCTAGTGAGGACTTTCGGAAAATTATATCAAATTAAATATTATAGATTAGTATTGTACATAATCTTTTACGAAGGATATTTTATTTAATATGTCAGCAAGATCGAAGGATGAAATATGATTCTAGCTGTTACAAAATGTTTAAAACAACGTCCTGACAGGACGTTTTTTTACATTTCAATTTTTAACGGAAAATGTCACAAATACTTTTTTTTTTCAGGTAAACTAATAGCAGTGTACACACCGCCTGAAAGAATAACATCATGCGAAGTCCTCCTAGGTGGATCAGTTCTCGCTCTAGCTCTGGAAAACTACAAAGAAATCCTATGCGTTAAACTCCACGGCGCATCTGTGGACTCGGTAAGAAACGGTAAGGAATGCGAGTTCGACGAAAGCGGCTACGGCAACGAGGAGAACGAGGGTAACACGTTCGACGTCCGGAACACCGAGAGCACCTGATCGCGCGCCGTCAACAGATTCACAATAGCCAGCAATAATATGTGGTTGAGTATTAGAAACGGGTTTCATTGTCAACAGAGTGTTGTTTTTGATTTGAATTGACGTTTGAAGTTTTACTATTTGACATTTGACACATTCATTGACTTTGTTTTTTTTTTGTTGTTGATTGCTAGTGTCGTGTGCTGGTCACACTTTTTTTAGGGTTGCTAGCTTATGTTTTTCTTTATTTATAATGTATATATAAATAGTATGAGGTTGAATATTTTGTTGAAGTCATGGAAATAGTTGTGTGTTTATCGTTTTTCTTTTAATTTTGTATATAAAGACATGATTTTATTGTGTTGCAGTTGCGTATTTTTTTTATAATTAATCAAAACTTTTATTAGATTTATATTTTTTGATTTTATCTATTATAAAATATTATCTAGTATTTTTGTTTAGCTTGCTCAACTACTTTTTATTTAATTTTGAGGCCTAGGCAGAATAATTAAATTGCTTTTACCCTGCGTGTGTTATTGTAAACTTCATAATAATATTAAAATAATTCTAATACCTCCTTAAATATTAATTTAATGTATTAACATTAAAATTATTAAACATAAAACGCCTAAATATGACGAAATAAAAAGATAGACTTCTCTTAAATTATTTGGGCACAATATTTACGAGAAAGAAAAGACATTTAGTAAATAAAACATCAGTTTCGACTCTTCATTTATAAACTTTTATTTCTACAATTAATATGTTACTAGTCAATTATAATATACTATAAACTAGTGGCAATGTAAATCGAATTATGAGAACAGGCGTAATGTAAGCATAAACGCGTCTATGGATAGTTTCCAACGGGGGACTGGACTTTAGCCTTTGAAAAAATCTGATCAAGTAAATGTTTTTTTTTTCCATTTTTTCAGGTTTTTTTGTTAGTAGTATTTCTGGGTTGGAATTGGGCTGCCCTTATTCCCACCCCCAGGAATGTGTAAACGCCTTCCGTCATTCATAAAATGGCCCTTTAAAATTGTTGAAACAGTTGATGTGGAACGCCCACAGCACATTTCATACTTGAATTTTAATTACGTCTAGATTGTTATTTCTTTCTAATTAAAATATTTGTAGTTTTGTAAACAATAAAAACAGCAAATAATCCACACGCAGGGATGTTACTGCCTATTGATATATTTTTTTTCATTAAAAAATTAAGTTTTCATTTAACTTTATAGATTATTATAAAATTGCGCCCAACATGTCACCATAAGTAAGTGAAAATAAAAAAAAATAAAAACATTAATGTTTTTAATCTATTACGCTTATTAATTAAATTATAATAAATATTAATTGTATTTAGTGAATCCTCTGTAACGGTAACTTTTGATAGATTAACATTATAATTATTGTAAGAAGTAAAATGTGCGTTTATTTTTTAATTTTCAGTGGAGAGATACGAGTGAAATTTTGATCTATTTCTGAGTAAATATTAATATTAAACAAAACGTGTCCCACACGCATTCGGGTTAAAGTTGGGGATGATGCGTCTCGACTATAGATATTTCTTCCTTTTCGTCGGATTATATATCCAACAAGCTTAAAGTTAACAAAAGATAATACAAACCAGCCTGAGAAAACACATATAGTATGTAAAAGTATACAAAAATTAGCTTTTATATATTTGCCAACCTTTCGGTAAGACCTAGTCGCCTAGTCGACCTAGCCTTAGACCTGCGGTTAGATACATTAGTTAGAACATAAAAGATCAAGATTTGACGTGGTAAAAACTACATTTACTGCGTTCGTGTATCTTTAGGTACCCTCCTGTTTAGGTAGGTACAGGCGGGACACCTCGTGCCCAGTCTTATAAATTTGACTTGTATCTCTGATATCACTGTCTGTTTATCTTTTACCTCTTATCTCAATTTTTGTTATGATTTTTTTACTTATTAATAATGTATTGTTAAAAGTTCGTCGACATATATTGTTCAACCATTAATATTTTAATACCTCTCGTTACTATGAGAATGAAAAGAAACTTAAAGTTACAGCATTATCGTTGGAGAACAAAGAAATTGAAAAATAAATAAAACTTTTTTTTCCGTTTTGGAATTTGAATACGTGAGTTATATTGCCAATGGTTAATTGAGCTTCAACGTTTATTAAATTTGAATCTGTTACTAGCTATTCTTTTACAGAATATATATATAAATATATGTCGATGAACGTAATACCTATATATCACAATAGACATTTAAGAAAACATCATTAAAAGTAGCTTAAATTAATTGTTAACATCGTGAATTTTAAATAATTATATTAAATTGTAAAGTACGCGCCACGTAAGTTGACCTGAGATGGCGGTTACATTTACCGTATCCGCAATATAATCGCCATTTTAGTTTAATTTGCTTTTTGTTACTAGATTTAGTATATTTTCAATATTCAATCGATAATGCAGATAAATGTTGATAAAATTACTAAACATGTTATAATTAAATGTTATTCGTGGTGACAACAAAGTGATTAAGAAGTGTTAACCTTGTATGTTGAATACTCTTTCAGTGTAAAATGATCTACTTGCACCAAAACTGGTTTGTGTTCATTTTATTGATAAAGTTTAAAAATTAATATAATCTACTTAAATGTAAATAGTTCACTACACAAAAGTATTTTATAATTATATTCTTTAATAGTTTTGTTACTTACATTTTCATTTTTTATTAACACACTAACCTTAAAATCAGCACTACATACATAACGCACAAAATAACGTGGCTTTAATTTATTTGAGATTTTTTATTTATACTCTTTTTACTTGTTGTTATTTTTTTTTGCTTAATTTATCATCATATCGCGATAACAAGACCAAAATAATAATCATTAAAAAATATCTACTAACTTTTAGAATTGTTATAATAATAAAGAAAATTAATTTATTAAATATACGGCTAAGGTGTTACGAAATTTCAAATTTCCCTCCTTTAAAATGTCAAAGTCGTTTACTTTTTTTTTGGTAAACGAAATGGCGTATCCTAAATCTTTACAGCCTTTCCATTTTATCCTTTTATATAATTATTTTCTAGTGCATAAGTTTTAGTCGTTCCAGCAGGCTGGTCCCTGTCTCGATATTTCTATGTTTAAGCGAAGTTAACCGTTGTGTAGAATTAATACTAAAATACATTTAAAACTCGGTGACGATGTAACCAATTGAATTGTTAAATTATTTCTGTATTCTGGAATGATACGTATAGATTGATGTCCTGATTAAATTATTGTAATTACATGTGTGTTTTTGATTTATTTATCCCTTTGGAAAAGAAAGTTAATTATTTTTCTTACAAATGCTTAGAAATATTAAATGAGCCCAGGTCAACTTCGATATTTTCAGCTAAACCTTGATACTTTTCAGTTGTAAACCACTAAAAACACCACTGTGACCAAGTTAGGTCACTCAGAATCGATCCTTAAAAGATTAAACCCCGTGGTGACGTAGGCAATAGCAGTTTTATAAAATGTTTTTATAGCACTTTTCTTATATTTTCATAATGGAACAACGTTCTTCTTGCTTTATTTTACTTAGTGATTTATTGAGTGTATTGTATATATTTAGTTGAAAATAACCATGAAATGGTATTGTTTGCTGATGATACTTCATTGTTTTTAAAATGAAAAGAGAATTAAACGTATATGACGTCAATAATGCTCTCTCAATTTGGTTTAGTGCTTCTATTGGTTCGGATCACGAAAATTGTTAAATCCGATGTACTCTTAAGTAGTAAAGCTGTACAGATCCTGTTGAATCTTCGGTATTTCTTGGTACTACCATTGACACCAAATTACAGAGGGGACCTCATAACAATGGATTAGCGAATACACTTAGCTCAGCAGCTTTTACGGTTAAAATTTAAGATTATTAACCGATGCGCAAGCGCATCGTTTTCTTTAGATACTTTCATATTATGATGTACTACGCCATTTTAATTTAGGATAATGCAGCCGGTATTATGCGTCGCAATCTCTGTATTTGCAAAAGTGACTTATTAGCGCAATATATAACTTGAGTCCTAAATTTTCTTTAAGGGAAATATTTGAAGAAATATTGACCGTTGCATCTCAATACATTTTTGAATGTTATGTATTTTAAGAACAGTATAAATTAATTTTCCAAAATCGATTATTTACATAATATTTATACTAGAACTAGAACTAGTATAAATGTTATTTACTAATCCTAATAACTTAGTGCATCTGACTCGATTGCATCGAGCCCATAATTACACTACAGAGCTAGGAACTTTACATTCCTAGCTCTGTAGTGCCAATCGGTGACAAGGCACAGCCTTGGTTTGATACGTCTTGCAAACTTGCAGCTTCTGGCAAGCGCGAGGCATATCGAATCTGGGCCAAGGCACTTGCCACTAAGGATCCGAAGGTAAAAACCTTAAAAAGAAAGTACAACCGTGCCTCTAGGTACTTTAAGTGGCAAATTGCCAGAGCAAGGTTCGAGCACATCACTAAAATCGGCGAGAAGCTTGAGAGCTATCTGTCCGGAACTCGCCAGTTTTGGGCCCTCTCAAAGGCTGCGCTTGGCAACTTTAGCCGGCCATCGCTTCCACCGCTACGCACAGAAAATGACATCCTGGTCCATACGGCGAAAGAGAAAGCCGATCTCCTGGGCGCTCTCTTTGCCTCAAACTCGACTATGGATGACCGAAGAACAACGCCGCCGACCATCCCGCGGTGTCAGAGCTCAATGCCTGACATTAAATTTAGTCAGAAAGCTATTAGGCGAGCTCTGTCTTCCTTGGACATCCACAAGTCGAGTGGGCCAGATGGCATTTCTCCTCTTGTGCTCCGTTCATGTGCTCCTGAGCTGACACCGGTGCTAACGCGTCTATTTCGGCACTCTTACTCAGTTGGCGTAGTCCCAGATTCGTGGAAAAGCGCTCTTATCCACCCGATCCCGAAAAAAGGTGATGGTGCCGTGCCGATCCAACTAACTACAGGCCTATTGCTATTACCTCCCTGCTCTTAAAAATTATAGAGAGCATAATTAATAGCCAGCTCTTGGTTTACCTGGAGGATCACCGATTGATTAACGACCGCCAATATGGCTTTCGTCGGGGTCGCTCAACCGGTGATCTTCTGGTTTACCTAACCCACCGCTGGGCTGCGGCTATTGATAACAAGGGAGAGGGCCTAGCAGTTAGTTTGGACATGGCAAAGGCCTTCGATCATGTGTGGCACGGGGCGCTCCTTGCGAAACTTCCATCTTACGGGCTTCCCGAGAATTTATGCAAGTGGATTGCTAGCTTTCTCACTGGGCGCAGCATCAAGGTCGCTGTCGACGGTTTTTGCTCCAAATACATGCCCGTGAACGCCGGCGTCCCCCAAGGCTGCGTGCTGTCCCCTACGCTGTTTCTTCTGCATATCAATGATATGTTGGAGGACTCTAACATACATTGTTATGCAGATGATAGCACTGTGGACGCTGTATACTCCGGCCATGCAAGTCTTTCTCGGGAAAACGTCGACCAGTGCCGAAATCAACTTGTGTCCTGCGTTGAGGCATCCCTCGAGAATGTCTCCGCATGGGGTGAAAAGAACCTTGTTCACTTCAACCCCCAGAAGACACAAGTCTGCGCGTTAACCGCTAAAAAAACCCCATTTGTCGTATCACCAGTTTTCGAGAACACTCCCCTTAAAGCCGCGCCCTGCATCAGTATATTGGGCCTCAGCTTTTCGAACGACTGCCAGTATCGCGATCATCCGGAAAGCAAGGCCAAGTTGGCCTCGAAGAAGCTGGGGGTCATCAGCAGAGCGAGACAGTATTTCACGCCAAAACACCGTTTAGCCCTGTATAGGGCCCAGGTTCGGCCTCATATGGAATACTGTTCTCACCTTTGGGCTGGTGCACCCCAGTATCAGCTTGAACCATTTGATCGCATACAACGTAGAGCCGTTCGAATCGTTGGGAACCCAGTGATCTGTGTGGGGCTTGATACTTTGGCTTTGCGTAGAGACGTATCCTCCCTGTGCGTTCTCTACGGCATTTATCACGGGGAGTGTTCTGGAGAACTGTTTGACTTGATACCTGCCGCCGAATTTTCCAACCGCACAGTTCGTCACAATCTAAAGTACCATCCACATCATCTGGACACGTGGCATTCGACTACTGTGCGGTTTCGTAGGAATTTTCTTCCACGCGCCACACATCTGTGGAACGACCTACCCGCGGCAGTATTTCCAGGTCGATACGACATGGGTACCTTCAAAAACCGCGTCTACCTCCACCTTAAAGGCCGGCAACGCCCCTGTAGCTCCCCTGGTGTTACACGGGGCCGTGGGCGACGGTGATCACTCACCATCAGGTGACCCGTACGCTCGTTTGCCTTGTCTTTTCCATAAAAAAAAAAAAAAAAAATATGGGACAGGGACAGGGTATACTGTTTTACAACATGAACCCAGAAAACTCCTGAAATGTTTCTATTTCACATCATTTAAAAAAGTTGTGAAAAGACGGTAGTGTTAATTAATGATTTTATAAATTACGACTCGCCTAGTAAATTATATGCTCGCTCCATTAAACAAACAAAGATTTTATTGTCACTAATAAATAATAGGAACATGTTTTAAAAAAAAATAAATGTCACGCTAAGAATCTTGCTTGAGTTCTTCTCAGGTCTGAGGCAGTAACTTTAGTTAACAGGTTATAAATTAAGCTTATAACTTCTTATTTAATTACATATTTGAATTAAGTTTAATTATAAGTTCTTGATTATATGAGTTGAAATATTACTTAATTCGTCATTGTAAGTACATATTAATCCACTCTCATTTTATGAGCCGTAAATAAGACAACGGATCAACAAATATACTATCATTAATCTCTCATAAATCCCAGAGCTATGAAAGTGATAAGGTGAAGATAAAATTAGATTTTCTACAAAATATTTCAATTTCAAATCATCTTCATGTCACAAAATAAGCTCACTCACATTTGAAAACTTTAAAAATCAAATTTTTTAACTGGTCAATTTTACTACTCTACTAAATGTAGGGTAATTGTAATATTTTTTATTCCACAACTAAAGCTTCCAATAAATTATGCGAAAAATTTATCAAACTGTAGTATTTTCACATTGGCACTGTGATTGAGGCACACAGGCCGCAAATCCTAGGCATGCTTCAAACTCTTCCACCACCAATGTAATGAGCCCAGATCAAACACAGTGAATCCTAAAGTATTTTTTTTTCTCACACAAAATAGATTGCAACCATTACCCATTAAAAAAAATAAATAATAATTTAAAAAAGCCATATGATTGCTTATTAAAGAATATTTTGTAGAACAGAGAAAAATAAAAATGACAAAAATGTAATTTAATAGGTTTTTATTTTGTTAAATTACATTATACACAGCAAATAATACAACTACATAACCAAATCATAAATTAGCAAGATTGGAAAAGTCCCTTTTTGCGCATTACTTCGAATTCCTTTTCGGCATCATATGTTCTGAAAATAAATGTATATATGTTAAATATAAAAGATTCTTTTTAATAATTACGAGTTCTGTCAACAATTCTACTTTGATTAATATTATAACACAGCAGTACCTCTTTACTGACTATTGCAAATATGTCAAAAAGTTATTTAAACTGAACTGAACAAGAATATTCTTAAATGTTTAAAGTTGAATTTATTTATTATATATATGAGTCGTACTAATATTATTTAAAAAAAAACAATTATATTCTTATTCATTCACCTGTAGAATTCAGCATACTTCCTCTTGCGCTCATTTCCAACAAGGAATTTGTAAGCAAAGCCGAAAGTGCCAGCGGCTACAAAGGCAACAATTAGGTTGCGTTTGATCGAATTGAAGAGAAGACCTCGCATCTCAGGCTTGGCGATATTTGCTACTGCCTTATCAGCCATCTTAACGAAGATAAAAAGTAGGTTCCTTAATCAATGTTGTTTTGATAGATTTTTTTATAAAGTAATACAATATATATTTTTTTGTATATTTAATAATTAAAGAATGTTTCTTTTTTCTTTTATCCATAGGTAAAAATAGATAAACATATAGGTTATAGTTATCTTATCAATAAATACAATACGATGATCATATTCCAGAATTAAAATTTTTAAAGCATTTAAATCCATTAATCAATCATTACATAGGCTAATTATACACCGTAAACTCACAGAATTAAAATAGAAGAAATAAATTGAGAATATTGACAATCTTACATAACGATAAGTGTTAACTTTTTAAAACACTTAATACAATATATATTTAGTTAATTTCAATATTATTGTATTTAAACGTTAAATTGAGATAATAAGAACTAGAAAAATATTGAATAAATACTTACTTTTCTATTGAATATTTAAGTTGTAAAATCAAGGTGGTTCTAATCACAGCAAGTAGTTCGATAAATGTTTTCCTCAATGACACATGATGAGAGACAAAATCCGATTGGTCGATTCGAGGCTGTAGAAATTTCTACCAATGCCTGTTAAGATGTCACAGGTTAAATATGTCAGTTTCCTTCGACGAAATCAATAATGGCCACAGATAAAAAAAATTATAATAATTCTAGAAGGATTATTTTGCACTACATTAATTCAATTTCTCACTTTTTTCATATTTCTACTATATAACAAATGTTCTTACATATAGGCCCCATAATATATAAGAAGAAATATAACAAAAACAAATAGCTTTCTTCTTTAAGTTATATAATTTATAAATAATAGTAATATTAAAATTTGCTGATGTAAACAATCTTGTACTTCTTTATGGTAAGTCCCACATCTTTGGCCCTCGGCCAGGGATATCAGTAAGCCTTTATATTTTAATATTAAGCAATAGCAAAGAATTTTAACTTTACAAGCACAAAATTGCAAAAGAATGGATATAATAAATATGACTTTTTTTTCCTTTGTACCGGTTTATTCGAGAGCGTGCTGCTTTTATCATTCTATAGTCAAACATATTAACTTTTTTTCAGCAACAGCAGACAGATTTTTCTCATAAAAATCTTTTATCATTTTTAATTATCTAATGAGTATGAGTACAGAATATTAATAAAAATGTAACTTGTATTATTTTTATTTATACATTTATAATGTAACAGGCAAATTTGCTTTATAGGTATAAATATAATTTAGACTTTCCTATCTCGCTTATCGTAAGAAGTATTTTTATTTAAATTAATTAAATGAACTTTACATAGGACGCAAATTAGTTGTGCTCCTTGAAATTTGATAGATTCTTAGATTGACTTTCACCAATAGAGGTAATTTTTGCATTACGCATTTTTATATGCACTTGTTCCTGGAGTAGGAAAGTCTTATTATCTGGGGGTAAAACCGATAGTCAAAGTACGAGCTGAACTAAAATCTCATCAAACGAATACATTATTCTATTATTCTTTATTATAAGGCCTCTTATTAATTTCTTAGTCGTGGTATTTAGTATTTATTGGGACTCTTTTAATTGGCGGATGTCTTGACTAAAATATAAAAGAACACGAAGCCTGTCGTAGCGCAGAGCCCAAGCGTGTGACTGTAAACGTGACAGGTTGTGGGATTGATGCCCACACGAGGAAATGAAATAATTCATTTTATTTCTTTGCTCTGGTAACACGCAATGCTTCAAATTCGGCGGAAAGTGGGTAACAGAATGAACTGTCTTCACACTAGGTTCCGAAGCTTCCTCTGCCCCGTCTGAATCCCTGCGGGATACAAGCGTAGAGCTACAAAAAAATATAAAAATACTCAGTCGGAAGATTTGTTTGGTCAAAACACTGAGAAATTTCATATCGGGATACAAGCGTAGAGCTACAAAAAATATAAAAATACTCAGTCGGAAGATTTGTTTGGTCAAAACACTGAGAAATTTCATATCCATTGCGGCGAGTGGGAGTAGTTCTAATTGTTTGCTGATGAAATGGGTCTATTGTAGCGAGTTGATACGTCACCAAATCATTGTTTTTTTTTTTTGGTTGAAGTCCTGTGCACCCAATGAAAAGTGGATATATAAAAAATCAAATCAAAAATTTCAATAAAAACAAAACATTCAACAGAAACAACCAAAAAATTTTTTTATTCATTTATTAATAAACTAACTTTACAAATTTAATAATAGCAGAACAATAATATTCCTTATTTCTTTTCATTCATAATAATATGATAATAATTCGCCATGACTCATCGCACTTTACGAATATAATTATATGATTTAAAAAATAATGTAAGAACGAGAGAGAAAGCAACTTACAGAAAAAAAAATATATAATAATAATATAATGCACAATTAAAAAAAAAACGTGGGTACAAGTTGCGTATAGACAGACAGACAGACAGCCCTCGCTATCACTGACCTAAAAACACCAACTAGAAAAAATATTACAATAATAACATAAAGTTAAAATTTTATTGTATCAATTCTTTATTTATTTACTATTTTCGCCGTCTATTTACAATTATTAAATGTTTACATACCAAAACTATATGCTATCTCATGTGTGGTGTAACCCCTAGCCTATATGTATAGTGTATTATCTATATGTATCTCTTTTTTATATATATATATATAAATGTATATGTATGTATGTATATATATATATTTTATCAGCATAAATTACTATCATTAGTTATAAAACAAAACAAACTAAAGGTAAACTATACACCCAATATACACAGCTAGTTGAGGAGTCCATTCTCTATAATTATATGTTACAAGCTTGCATTTTCCTATAATACATTTACATTACAGTGTAGTACAAGGCGTCGCTAGCTACATTTATTTAAAAAAAAAAACAAACAAATTACGCATTAACATATATTAATTTTCCCATCTATACACAAAAATTTACAGATTATGAATCGGACATATTGACCAATTAATAATTTAAAAACAATCAACTCCACATTCGTTAACTCCCCATCCCAGGGCTTGCCGTTCGCCCTCTATCACCACATTCACACAGCTCCATTCACGGCACACGTTTTAGGGCACAATTATCAGGCAATGTTGTTTAATATATAATTAATTATAAAATATTCTCTATAAATACTACATACAATCTAACACTTTGTATTGTAGAGCTATCACTGTCCGAACTAACCTTGAACAATGTCAAAGGGATCGAGGGATAGTGGGAAAACGTGTGGATCACTAGACACTAAGGTATAAGGCAGTAGACTATCGATCATCTATAAATGTTAACAGAAAATTCACATCCACATATTATTGCTTTAAATTGTTACTCACAGGCGTAGGAACCGCAAAGGAAATATACAAAAAACTATATTTCACTTATTCTTATTAAGAAAAACAATGTGTAAAATACTATATAAAAGTTGCATGTCAAATTAAATTTACATATTATATAAGATGTGGAAAATATATTGTATGAAGCAAAAACATTGACTATACCAATAGCTAGCAAACTTTTGTGATAATAAATACTAAATATCTACTTAGGCAACTAATTTTTAACATTTTCAATTTATTATTTACAGTGCAAAGGAAAAGCTAGCTTACAAACTCTAAGAATCACTGGTTTGGGATTCAAATTTCATATTATATTTCATAATTTGTCGACAAACATTTCATATTGTGATCATAAAACTGGTAGGTGGTGTCGATAAAAGAAAAATGTGGGGAAAAGGGTGTTAAATAAAAAAAAATGTTTAGTATACTGGAAGCCCAAACAGACAAACTGTTGAAACGCTCAGTCACAATAATTATTATCAGTTCACTAAGAAATTATTCAAGTATAGCAAGTCACATATAAATTACAATTATTGGTCGTGAATTCACTTATATAATATAAAAAACGCTAACTTTGCATCGTCACAGCGGCGCTCGCGGGGCACGGCCATGCTCGTTTGACAGCTGTCACTGTCAACCGGAACGGACATGGTCGTCTCCCGCCAAAAACGATTTAAATCTACGCAGTTCGATGACGCTACGAGTTACGTGCAAAAACGTATGAAAATATCTTTTTAAAACTTTATGCATTTTATATATCTCGGGCATTTCAATTATTTATCCTATAACAATGTGCCTATAAGACGAGTGCTCTTTTGTACAACGATACTCTATACTAAGCTAAGGCTCCGGCTTCGGCTCGCGACTCCTGATACCGAGTCCAGCCTGGTAAAAAGACATCTTAAAAATACTCCGTACACGAAACGATAAAGAAAAAAAAATACAATTAAACAAAACGTCGGGTGTTTTACAATAGTGAATGGTAACATGATTTGTTCACTAATTAAAAAATATATAATAGTTCTGGCAAAGCGCGAGTCCCGCAGTGCCGCGCAGTCAGGAACCGTAGAACACTTTCGTTATAATATAAAAAAAGCACACATATACCAACTCTGTAAGGATCCTCAAAGGATCGATATTGCACAATTCAATGTATTCAATTATTTTACAAACACTTGAGATTCATAAAATGTCAAAGTTCCACAAAACGTTGCACACCACGGTGTTTCCTGACATCACGCAGAGTCACTAGTCACTAGTCACTAGGGGCGTCACTCGAGGGGGTAGAGCATGGTGGGCAGGGGCGTGAGGGGCGCGAGGGGCGCGAGGGGCGCGAGGGGCGGCAGGGCGAGGGGGGGCGCGGTGCAGGCCGCGCGTCGCCGCCGTCACTTGCCGTCGCGGGAGGCGCGCCGTCGCCGCACCGCGCCCGGACCTGAGCCCGCACCTTGTGGGCCCTCGCCTACTGAAAATTACATAAACATCTATGAAACACAATATTCTGTATAATTCGTGACATTTCGTGTTGAGTGGTGGAACTAAACGCCGCGCTATATCTTTTACCAGGGCAAGAAAATGAAAATCATTTATCTATATCAAGTCGAGACAATAATGAATGATTAATTTCCCATATACATATAAGCAAAGCAAAGCATGTACGCTTTAAATAAAGTTTCAATTTATTAAGAGCGTAAATGCGATGTTGCTTCAATTTCCGCATGCTAGCAACTATCTACACAATTAACAACCTTTATACGCACGCATTGCAAATTTTATGTAATACTTAAAAGGCTACTAGACTCATATGATCTACGGTCAATGAGGCACTGGGCGTTGAGTGGCGTAACTCAATACTGCGTTTTGCCTTGTTAGAGAGTGCGAAGAGATAAAAACATTAAATAATTATTCTATTTCCAATTGTATAACTCTTATTTCATCTATACCTTAAAAGAATGTGAATTTATCAATTGAATTATATAATAAAAAAAACTGTAGACGACAGGTTGTGTGTTCGATCCTCACTCGAGGAAATGACAAATTAAGGCATATTGTCAAATTAAATATTTAATATTTGCATTAATTAATCTTCGCTTTAGTAACAAGGCAGATTGCAGCGTTGAGTTCCGTCACTTGGGAACTTCCCAAGTTCCCTCTGCCTATTGCTATGTGCGGGATAGAGCGCGAACTGAGAGAGTGAGTAATACAAAAACAATTTTATAAAAAACGTATGTTATTTACTGAAAACTAATTAATATTAGCTTCACGCTGTATCCCGCACGTAGCCGAGTAGGCAGAAGGAACATGGGAACCTAGTGTAAAGTCTCCGTTCGGCTCGCCACATTCCGCCGTATGTACTGTACTAGTATATGCTTGCGACTGTGTCTACGTAGTTGTATTGAAATAACATACGGCATTTCTCATATAATGGACTCACACAAAATCATTTTTGTCAAGACAGACAGTACGTTCTCATATAATTAATATAGACGTTTTGTAATAATTAATATAAACAATAGATATTCTAGGTACACATTATGTACTGAGGCGTACGCAACTATCACTCTGCTCTCATATTTTAATCTCATATGATATCTTCTAAAATATCCATTTCTTTAGTAGGTAATTTTAATCTATATGATACTGAAAACGTTATATCAGTTAATTGGATAAGGCTTTTAATATAATTTTTAATAAAATCCGTTATTTTTTTATACTTTTAGACAATGTCAGAGTATTGACAGTGAATGATAAACTAACATGGTGTAAGAAACTTTATATTATATCCTGAACTAGCGATTCCTTAAGATTTTATTATATGTTTAATATGAATTAAAAAAAATATGACATATATTTTAGAATAGAACTAATATTGCCCAACAAAAACTAAGTAGGCGATTTAATCAAAAATATCACAATGAAACCAAGAAACTAAAAAAAGTAGACTTAGTAAGTGACAGACACATCAACTCACCCGCACTCCTCGTTTTCCGTCTAACCGGCGTGCTGTTGGGGGGCGCGGGGGTCGCCGGCGAGGGGGCGGCGGGGGCTGCGGCGGGGGCAGGGGCGGGCCCGTGCCTCACCGACCGCCTCGTCCCCACCCCTTCAGCCCCCTTCACCACTTTCATGCCCGGCTTCACCGCCTTCACACCCTTACCCCGCACTTTGCATATTAATGGTTCATCACTATCACTGTCCGACTCCTTCTTAACTTTACCGCCTATGGCGACCGCATTAACGGGCTTCTGATCTAATCTCCTGGGTTTCTTCTTTAGTCTGCCAGGTGAGATGCCCTCCTCGCAGCTGATAGTGGAGGCACAGGAGCTCTCGGATTCCCTCCGCTTACGTTTCGCGCCGGGCACCGGCTTGGCGGGTGCTGGCACTGCATTGGCCGTCCTTGGGCTCGTTTTGTCTATACCGCTGAGAGGACAACTCCTGGGCTGCATTGCCGGGGAGTCTGATCTCTCTAGCTTATTTATCCCTGGACTGAGCCTCGGTGTTTTCGGTCCGTCCGCTGGACTATTCATTTTGCTGCTCGACCTCGTCCGGACACTACTCCGCGCCACTCTCTCTAGAGTAGACGGTGAAGGCGACTCTGGCCTCTTGCCGACATAATCCGGCGTAGGAATTTCTATAAGTAATTGCTCTAGTAAGCTCTTATCAGGAAAGTCAGCTTTGAGGGGTAGCCTTTCTATTTTGGGCTCCTGTTTTTCTTTCAATTCTACCTCACTCTCTTTTGTTTCCCCATTTTCTGATGGAATAGATGGTTTCTCATCTTGATGTTCTAAAGTATCGCTCGAACTAATTTTTTCCTGATTTGAATATGTATATAACGGAGGCGACACTCTGCTTGGCAGATCGAAGTCCTCCACCACCTTCTCCTTTTTCGGCGACAGGATATCGCATTTACTGCTTTCTTCGTTTTGAGCATTACTGGGTTCGAGGTTAGTTTCCGTACTCTCCGTTTTTAACTCTATTTTTGTTTCCTCTTTGCCGTCCCTGTCTATGCTCTGAGCAGATTTATCCTCGTCCCTGAGTATAGGCGTTGGTTCTCTCTTGACTTCTTTGGTTTGGTTCTCATCCGGCGGTCTTCTGGGCGCGTCGTCACCATTTATATGGTCGGCGTGCATTTTCGCTAATTCCGCCTCTATGTCACCCATGACGTCGATATCGGGGGGGTCGGGGTCGTAGCGGGGCTGCGCCGTCCCCAGTGACAACCTCTCCAGTAACTCGTCAGAGGCTGGCGGGGGATCTATAACGCCTATTATCCTTTGCACGGACGTCGGGCTGGTCGAGCGAGGCATGTCTAGCCTCTCCTTCCTCTGAGGCCCGGGTGGAGACTGGCTGGCCTGGTTGGGCGACTTCTCGGACAGGGCGTCCATTGACTCGATGCCGGAATCCTCGCCCTGGGCCTGGGAGTTGGGTGAGGCCGGTCGCGTCCGTTCGGCGACCAGCTTGCAGTAGGTCTTGTCCTTGGGGCGGTCCTTGCGGCGCGGGGAGAGCGCCGGGGACTCCGCGCGCCCTATTGTCCCTACGTTTGTCGAACCAGGGGGATCTGGAACGCAAACGGAACTTGCTTATTTCACTTAGAGGGTTCAAGGAATGATGTTACTTTTGGTAGTGAATGATGATGAGGGGAAAAATTGTCTAATAAAGCTAGTTTTAATTTCAAATGCGTCCTTTCAAATTTTTATAACAATACTTTACATCTTTACTTAAATGGAAAAAAGAAAAAAAATGTTTCGATTTTGGAAAAAAACAATTTTGAATGATTCAAAATAAAATGATTACTAATGTTGAGTCATATAAGTTTATTTTGTTTCTCCATATAAATGAATAATTTACAATGTACATACAATAACTTGGATATATTTCTAAAACTCCGAGGCCACTATAACAAATCATACATAGGAAAGCAAATGGTAATGATCAAATGATTTGGTCCACAAACATCTGTTACTATATACATAATAAAGTTTTGTACTTTGAGTTAGTCGACATACAATGTCTGAACACATTCAATTCCAACACTCCGCGTACACGTGTTACACCTGCAAGTTGACATACATACCTGGACAGGAACTATGGCTCGTTTTTCTCTTTTTCTCGGAGATCAGCCCGTTGGGCGACGTGATAGCCGTACTGTCCGTATGTGTCCGTTTCAGCTTGTTCTCGTCGCGGTCGAACTTGCTCTCCTCATCGACACTTAGCGTTCTCTCGATACTCTTATGACACTTTAACAACCTGCCGTCCAAATCACTAGCACCAGATTTCACTTCACCAAACTCCGCGTCCATCGCACCGCATTCACTGGACTTAATATCACATTTCGCACCGTCCTTCTCCACTTTAGTAGGTAACTTCTTCTTGAGTTCGTGGTTGTTGGGCGTCTCTCTGTAGCCCTCGTTCTGCGCGTACTTGCCGTCCTGCGCCAGCAGCGCATCCCTCCACTCTTTACATCGCTCCGTAGTCTTCCCGCTCCCGCTGAGAATCTTGGACTTTTTCTTCATCTTCACGCTGTCTACTATGCTCTGTACTTTGTTGTTCATCTTGTAGTCGTGCGACTTGGTCACTATGTGCGCGTTCTTGGACAACGTCTTCATTCTGTACACGACGTTGTTGTCACCGGTGACCTCTGTTTTAATTTCACTTTCTGCAAAGTGATTGTTAAGTTTCATATTTTTAACTTGTAAAACTCCATCAGTCTTTGAGTTTTCAGTGCTGTCTCCCGACTTGGACGCGGGGGACTCCTCCGAGTCCCGCCTGTGGGCCTTCTCCTCTGACTCCAATAATTTTCTGATTTTAGTCCTCTTCAGATGGAGATCCCCGGGCATGAACTTTTTCTTTTCCTTCTTGGAGTTCTTTATGACCGCCGAGTTCCGACCTCTAAGGCTGATATGTAGTGGCGGCACTCTGAGTTCACCTTCTGTAGGTTTCTCGCCTTTCGCTTGTTGATTGACGAAGCTGACGTCAGCTTTGTGAACTGGCTGTACTGTGGGCTCGTTCTTGCCCAGCTTCAGCCTCAGCTTTAAAGACTCCTTTTCCATGGAAGGCGATTTGGGCGTCTCCATTGCGGGAGCAGCTGGTTTTGCGACGTGCGGCCGCGGTAAGGCAACTTTGGTAGACTTTACATCCTTCACAATCTTGTCCTTCAGAGTGGCGGGCTTCTCCTTCGCGCCCGTCCTGGGCTTGCCCCCTTTCTGTGCCAGCAGTTTGTCATCTTTCTTAATTAGCTTATTCTTTTTCAAATCCTCATCTTTCTTACTGTCGTCCTCTACAACTTTCGCGATGCCGAATATTTCCGGCGTCGTTTCGGAAGAGTTCTCTTTGACTTTGCACTGCGCTACCGTGACTTCCTCAACTTTCTTTTCCTCCTTCGGCGGCGGCGGCGTGTCATCGTCCCTCATGAGCGTTTTGATCAGGTACTGCTTGCTTTGCTCCTCGATCTCCTGGGCGGTCGCTTGGGACCCGACAGTGGCGGTAGACACGGACGCCGTCGGCCTTATCGGCAGCCGCATCGGCGGCGGCATCGACGCCGACTGGACCGTCCTCTCCATCGTCCTCTCGACGTTCATACTCGGCGACGCGTACGTCGCGTTGGGGGGTGACTTAAAAGGCGGATGCTGCGTAACTATTGTATGGTTGGGTGAATTTATATGAAATTTGGTCTGCGGAGGCACGGGAGGCGGCGGCATGAAGGCCGTCTCCGAGCCCGAATCAAACGTTTCCGCGGGTTTAGAAGGCACATCACTATTCACATTTGTTTGACTCGTTGTTGGGGTCATTTCCGTGTTGTATGGTCCGTTTAGGGTTGGGCCTGGGAACTGACCGCCGGTTATTTCTTGTAAAAGGGAATCCGGGGTAGATTCTGACGTATTGGAGTCTTGCTGGGGGTCGTATAGGAGGTCGAGCTTGGAGTTTGTATCTAAGTCGGATATGGCTGACAGTGTGGAGTCATCCAGATTGAGATCTGCTCCTAGTGTGGGCAGCAGCTGGTCCAGGTCGCAGTTATCCGAGAGATCTGGAATGGACATGCCCAGCGTGTCCCGATAGGGTTCGTTCCAGTCAGGCTGCGACGCGGCTCTGGAAGCCGCCCGCTGCCTAGCTATATACTGTTGCTGATACCTCTGGAACTCCTGAAATAATAAGATGTAAAAATTATACTTTGACTGATAATTAAAAAAATATTTAGAGATTATTATTATTATATCATTATTTCTTAGATAAATTACTTCATACCTAGTGATAATTTTATCGTTTTTTTTTTTAAGTTTAATCTTGTGATAATAACAATATAATTTTAAAAAATATCAAACCAAAACCCTATAAGGTTTCAGAATTAACTATTTACATTAAAAAATTAAGAGAGTAAGTGGTAAACAGAGTGCCTTATCACTACCCTCTGCATACCCCAAACCCCCCCTACATGCGAGACACAAAAATCAAAACCTAATTAATTACCTGAAAACTCGACTGCGTCTTCTGGTCCATCGACGTAGTGGACGGCGGCAGGAGGGCTTGCAGGTCCTCCGGCGTGACTCTTTGCTGTACCCTCGGCCTGGGCACCGCCTGCTGCCTGTACGGCGGCGGCGGGGGCGGGGGGAACGTCTCCGCACTGTACGGGGACGGGGACGGGGAGGGGAACCTTGCCCTATTCACTACCGTAGTTGCCACCGGGCCCCGGTACTGAGTGTTTTGTACTGTTGGGGGGCGGGGCGGGAACGCCCGTCTTACGAACGACGGGCGGGGGCGGGGGGACTGGGAGGGGGAGTTGGAGGGGACGGCGGGACGAGGCGTGGCCGGCCGACCGCCGCGGTATTCGAACGCGCGACCTACCGCCAGTTCAACCTGTAATGTTGGAATATAATGTTGTATTGAAAAAATAATTTTAAGGAAAACATATTAGCATATATGTGATAACCAAGTTAGCTGTTTCCTACAGAAATATTGCCATTAGACAGTGATAATATGATTATAACTTTTGTCTTAAACAATATTATTCCCAGACTGTTAAAAATAGCATAAAGATTAAAAAAAAAGACATTGTGTATTTCATAAATTGTAGTCATTTGTATATAAAAAAAAAAAGCATACACTGTGTATTTGATAAAATGTCGTAATTTGTATAAGTAAATATTTATATTTGAAATTGATTAAAGCTGCGTCGAATAAAGCTTTAAGGTTCGAATCCGTGGTAAATGCGGGATACAACGTGAAACCAACCTGCGAATCCTCCAACCTGTCCAACTTGGCCGGCACATTGCTCTTCTGCCTCGGCTGCGGAGCTGGCGCATCATTCTGTAGTAAATTCACTAGTAACGGTGACGACATTGCCACAGTCGGTGCTATCGAGGGGGATTGGGAGGGTGAGGGCGATGGGGAGGGCGAGGGCGCCGGGTACGGGGGAGGGGGGCCGGTGAAGGAGGTCGAGGGGCGGGGGAACTGCTCCGTCGCGGTCGGCCGGAGGGTGTTCGCGCAACCGCCTATGCCTGTAAAGAAAATATAATAATAAGAATTTATTTACACGTTTTTTTCTTATATAATTAATATTGTAACAATTTAAACAAGGGATGTTTAATGAAAATAGTTAGTGCATGTGTAAGAATAATTCATATAATTTAAAATTTAAAAATATTCCTACATTAATAACTAATAAAATTAAAAAAAAAAGTAGTCTAGTGTCTCATCTTCTGTCATCATCTCTATGTCTATTCTCCACTTACTGGGCTATTTCAAGAAATTACATCTTGACTGGCAGAGCTCAACACCGCAATTTGTCATGACAAAATTATTAAAAAAAATTCACACCATAATTCACACAGCCAACATTAACAACATGTAAACTCTTTCTCACACTCAGGAAACAATATATATATATATATTGAAATATATATATATATATCTCTACATAATTGAATGCAAATTTTTTAACAAACCTAACAAATCACTGTAAAACACTTGTCAAACTATAATGATTACTATTTAATGTGCCATATAAAAAGTTAATAGCTGTTATTATAATAGCAATTCTCTTGTACATTCTATTGTTTGATAATTGTAATATTTAGTACTTATACTAGCTTCACGCTGTTTCCCGCACACGGCAGTCTAGGCAGAGGGAACTTGGGAACATAGTGTTAAGACGCTCCGTTTTTTCATATTTCTTTGTCTATTTCACTACTATACTAAAATTATATCTGTAATATATTTATATAATAATAATAATAATTTTGGTATATTTAGGTCACCTTCAACATTGATTATAATATTTAAATTATTATTATATAATATGTATTATTATATATAATATGTATTATTATATATAATATGTATTATAATATCCAACTTTGGCCTATAGTTCTAATTTTTAATAATCTCATATTAAAATACCTCTAATCTAAAAGTCATCCCAAAATAGTGAAACAACAACAATCCTAAATATTACTTTTTTTTTCTGAATATAATTCTAGAGTGGATACTACTGCCAAATTATTGTATATATTTTTTTTCTGTTTCACAGCGCAAATTGCAGTATAGGGGAACCCCGGAAAGGTAAATAGCAAATTGATAAGTGGAATACAAGTGTGTCTTTACACTACATATATTTATATACATGTATATATAATCAATTTTTTCTTTTGATTATAAATAGATTTATAATTCTTACCTAAGGTATTCTCCTTTCTATGTATAACCCTCGCTTGGGTCATACTTCCAAATGGATATTCACATCTATCTGTAGTGGGCGTGGGAATGTTCTGAGGTATCTTCCCGTCCATGGGGCACACGGTGTTTGGTGACTTGAAGTTCTGAGAGGGCTCCGAGCTGGTGGAGGCACCCTCGTCAGATATGAGGCGGGCTATGCCACCGAGGCCGGCTAAGAGCTCAGTGGGCTGGGAACGGGAGGTGGTGGCATCTGGAATGTGACGTAAAGAAAATTCTGGATAATGAATGAGATTAATAAAATCTAATTAGGAAACAAATATTAAAGGCATAAATAAAATTTATAATATTTTATGGCTTCTTAACAAAAGAAACTATTCTTCAATATGTTAATTAAAAAATAACAATCTCTTGAATCATAAATTTTGGGCTCAGTGATTGAATAAAAAAGATGCAATTAATTATTCAAAAAATGGTAACATTAAAAAAATATTTCTATAATATATCCAGTTATAAGTGGACCCACAGTTTTATACCCCAATAAATAAAAGAAAACATGTTAAGTTTTTCACTTCTACATATCTCATCAACAATTACAACCTACTTATACGTAACGCAGCGCTGTTACCACGAAACTTTACTAGTTATATTTATCAAATACCTTCAAATGAGAGGCTGCCCAGTTTTACTTGGCTAGTTGCAAATTCTAATAGTTATAAGTGTGTTATCAAGCCGACTGACCATCCTCAGTGTTAATGCGTAACTCAGCGCCGTGCTGCAGCCGCAGCGAGACGGCCGCGTCGCCGTCCAGTTGCACGGACAGTATGCCGAGCGCCCTGAGCTGGGGCGCCCCGGCCGCAGCCAGGGCTCGCAGGCGCGCTGCGGCCGCCCGGGGCACCGAAAGCGTTACACGCACTGAATTCCAGGGCTCCACCTGAGAAAAAAAATGTTTTCCTCAGTTAAGTTTTTTTCAAAAAAATATGTAAAACACTGAATAAATGTGAATAATTACTTATTCAATACCGATAGGTTACATAAAACTTTTCTTACACGACCTGTCTGTTTGTATCACTTGAAAAAAATGTGAAAAATGTCAACAATTAAATACAACATTTATAAAAATTAAAAATAATACACACAAGTATACAATGATGTATTATTTAAATATTGACATATAAATATTTTAAATCTATAAATATTATACCTATATTATAAAGAAGACAGCAAACCGAATGACTAAAAACACTGTACTCTCAAGACTACACTACAAAATACATAATTTAGCTTCACTCTCATAGCAGGGAAGGCAAAGGAAACCTAGAGAATCGTTACATGACAACACTTCCGTACCGCATTTTCCGCCGAATCAATAAAAAATAAAAGATATATAAAAAAAGATATTGAATACATATTAACTCTTACGGTCCTAGAGACGTCACGACTTATGAATGGAATTACCCACCACCAGAATAATCATGCAATTTTCACATCTACAAAGGACTGAGAATTGACTGACAGTCCCAAGCGTACTATTGATAATAAAAAGACTTATGCGCTACAAATATATGCACTATATTACGTATATAGTAACAATGTTTAAAGTCAATGGCGGCTGTCATAGATAGATTATGCATTATTATTATATCGGTAAATATTTTATCTCAAAACACTAAAATGCCACTAAATCTAAGAAAAGAAGAGTTTTCAATTCAACTCTGCAGTCTCACTTTCTGCCATAAATATTGCTAATATCGATAGTATTGTTACAATAATTTAAAAAAAAGACATAGAAAGGTAATATTAAATAAAAGAAAAAACAAAAATATAATTTCTTTTAACATCTTAGTACTTATGTACGTACCTGTACATTTTATATAAACCATATTTACTCAACGATATAGAACTAAGCTGGATGATAGGATTATATATAATTTGGGTCATTAAGCTGGTCAAGTGGGTAAACTTATCTTTTGATATCGACAACTTCGTCTAGTCATACATTTCCCCTTACTCTATCTAGACGGCAGTATCGTAAAAAGTATGTGCATTAAAAAAATATTTAATGTAGAAAGCGCTATCTTTTACCCTCCAAGTGCAGTAGTGACGTATTCACGACAATATTTTTTATCGATAATTATATGAACTTTAATCATGTAGTATAGTAACAATATTAAAGTAGTTAAATACAATACATTAGAGAAGAAATACGGTTAGTCACGTAATTTGCACATCACTAGTATCACTATTCCCATTAAGACGCTTCCCTACGCTGCTTTCTGCTGAATTTGAGGCATTCAGGTTAAATGGCAGAACTCAATGACTCAAAAAAAAAAAATGCTATTTAATTATCAACTCAATAAGTTTATTTTTATTTTTTACTGAATCTCATATAAAACGCGTGATAAGACATCCCGCTATCGTTTTTCAAATCTAAAAAGACATTGCATGTAGAGTGGCGGAACTAAACGCCGCGTTTTTACACACTATCCACTCTGCCTTAATGGTTTAAATATTTATGACTATATTAAGTTACAATCAACATAAATACATTTTTTAATTATACTAGAATCGAAGAGACAAGGACATCAAACACAACATACAATTAATTTAGGTAGTAATTATATAAAATAATAGAGTAGGCATCAATTACAATATATTTCGTATCAAAAAAAAGAATCATTTATGATATAGATTACTTTAGTATTTTAATTTTTGTTTGAATACAAAAAAAAGAAATTGTTTCTTCTTAAATTCAGTTATTTGTTTGTCTATTGTAAAGTGTTGCCATATGTAAAGACTTTTTAAAACCTCCTTAATATTAAAAGGGATGTAAAGCATTTTTGTCTGCGGAAAATGTTTTAAACCTAACACAGTATATTTTTATTAAATTTAATATATAAACTAAATAGTAAGAATAATTGAATAAACTATTATAGAAAGATACACATATCAGTATTCAATATTATTCAAATCAATTGTTCTTAAGGTAATCAAAATTAACCGCTGTGGCTCCATCCAGCTAATATATTACATCAATTATATTAATTGAGGCCTGTCGTGGCGCAGCGACACAAGCGTGTGACTGTAACCGACAGGTTCTGGGTTCGATCCCCGGTCGAGGAAATGAAATATTTAATAAATTCAATTTAAATATTTAATGTTTCATTTCTTCGCTCTGGTAATAAGGCAAAGCACGGCGTTGAGTTCCGCTACTCAACTCGGCGGAAAGTGGAGAACGGAAGTGGAAAGGAAGTAGAACACTAGGTTCCCTGGTTCTCTCTGCCTACCCTGCTTCGTGCAGGATACAGCGTGAAGCTGAGAGAGTGAGAGAAAGAATTATATTAATCAGAATTATATTAATTCCTAATTACCATCAGCTAAGGTGCCGTGCAAGTATTACGTGAGCACTATGGGGGGCAGAGGCTTCTCTGTTTTGCTTATTTTTGATGAAATGGGGGTAGTGGAGTCTAGACGATGATTACGATAATTTATATTTAGTTAACCTTTTTTTTTCATTCATCCCAAACAAAGCAGGATAGGCAGAAGGGAACCTGAGACCTTAGTGTCAAGACACTCCATTCTTATTTTCGTCGAATTCTTGGGGCATTGAGTGTTGAGTGGCGGCACACAACTCCGCGTTGTCTCGTTACAAGAGTGAGTCAAATGAAGTAGCCTATGCACGCGTACAAGCGTGTCAAACAGCGGTCTCAAAAACGATAATTATAATTTGTTATGAATTGATATTGATTTTGTACAATATTAATTAATTATTTCATTATAAATACCAGAGATAATTATTTTACATCAAGCAACAAATATTTAACAAAGTGAAGTTATTACATTACAACCAATTACAATTGTAGTCATTTTCTTTTAATTTAATGATCTAATAATCTCTAGCATAATTTGCCTATTTGATAATGAGTATTTAAAATCAAAGAAATTAATCTAATTAAATCTGTTATTTATTAATTTATATAAAATAAATATATATTTAACCAACATGCCAATGTTCTAGGTATATACAGTATACATATTCTTGTAAAAAACTGACTAAGATCTAACAGCCACTAAACCAATTTTAATGAAACCCAAATGACACCCTCAATCGGAATATAAATATTTTATATGACAAAAATAAAGATATAAAATTTGATATACATCCTTTAAAGCCTAACTAGAACACATACAGATCAAACAGAACTATAGTGTATGTTGTACCAGTATAATACGGTCAACAAGTAATGGCAAAGGTAGGTTACCTTTGGAGCAGCGATTTAACTTCTACATATCATTCATTAGAAAAGGCAGAATGCCTGTAGCTAGCTACAAGACTCAAAGACCATACTATAAACCTAAATGTTATTCAATGTTAAACTTTTTTCTGCCTACCCTCTATTATAATATAGTTAAAGAAAAAAATATACAAATATAAAGTATGTATGTATATTTTTTCTTCCTACTACAAATTCCAAAAAATTTACAAGAAGCAGAACAGAGAGTGCTTAACCCCAGATTAAGTAATAATTAAAAAATAATACAAATCACATTATTAGAGAATAATAGCTTTAGCAGATTAAAAGAATGAATGAAGTCTCTTAACGCATATATAAGTTTATATTAGAATATAATTTATTTGGCAAAATAAATGAATGAATGAATGAACTCTTCTAATGCATATACAAGTTTATCATTAAGGTATAATCAAATTGGCAAAGTAAATGAATGAATGAACTCTTTAAACACATATATAAGTTTATTATTAGAGTATAATGAATTTGGCCAAATAAATAAATGAATTAAATCTTTTAATGCATGTTAAGTTAAGTTATGAGTTAAAAAAACACCTACCTTATAAAATAAAAAAAACACCAAAAGTCAAACTTTGAATATTTTCTCATAAAACAAAACAGAAACTTTTTTAACTTTAATTTACGTAAAATAAAAATGAAAAATAAATAAATAAGCTAAACTTTGTTAATTTTGACAATCTCACTCTCAACTATAGAATAATATTATACCTTAGCTATAGAATAATATTATCATAGTATAATAACTATGTTTTATTTTGAGTTTAAATTAAATGAACACTTGTTGGAATGAATTATTTTATCACTCAAGCCAGAAGACTCAAATTTAATTGGGCATTGCGTGATAAACCTCAGGTTTTTCCACCTTAAAATTAAGTTATCTCTGGATAAAAAAAAAATGAGAATGGCACAAAATATAAAAAAACCACCCCGTACCTTGTTAACCTTGAGCGTGTGCGGATGGGGCTCGGCGAGTAGCGAGCGCAGCTCCCGCAACAGGCGGCGTAGGCGCGCCGGGAACCGGGGGTCGCGCAGGTCGCCCTCGCAGGTTACTATCACACCGCAGGTGCTCCCGCCACCGCCGCCAGGTAAGCCTGGCCCATCGCTGTCCGCTGCCATGCTGGAATATACAATATAATTATGTTTTTTTATATTATTTTTAACTTATAGGCAGATGGGACATAGTGTTAATACACTGTCTTTCAATATTTGGTAATAATTTTAGTTATTAAAAAAATTAAATCATTTTATGTCAAAGATTGCTGTTATCTCTTAGAGTATATTGCTGAATCCTGGTCATTGTAAGGTTAGGCTTTCTAAAGTTTTGTGCATCACTCAATGAGGTGAGAACAATCCTGAAAACAAGTCTATGTAGCTGTTTACACCTAACTTCAGCATGGCCACAACTCATCAATCACAGTGTGGGCTATTTATCATTAACTGATTACTGAGCATGTTGATAATTATGTAAATTTGAGCTCAAATTAAAAGACAGCAAATTTTAGTAAAAAATTAGGGAATTAATGCAAGATATAAAGTAAATATTTTACTTTAAACATTTTTCCATATAGCAAGTAAGCAATGATCAAAGTGTCAAAATACTTTATTAGATAATATTAATTTAATATTATATATTAAAGTATTTTGACACTTTGATCATATTATTTCTCTTGTCTTAGTATTTTAATTTGAGCTTATTTTTACATTTACAATCAAAGATATAATTATTTTACATAATTGTAAATGAGTATCATGTTTCTATGTGTTTGCATTGTTTTCTACTGTCCACATTTTTTTTTTTTTTTATAACCCGATTAGTCTTATGATAGTAATATTGCTTAATAGAAAAAAAAATATTACAGTAGTAGTCTTTTGTTTTTATATATTTTTACAATATTTAACATTATATAATTTTTAATAGAAAAAAATATAAATACCTCACATTAAATAATGGTGTAATTTTTAATTAAGAAAATCTTGTAACTTATAATAATATATATTTCTTTACAACAAAACAATGCCAAAATTTCAACATACTATAACAACAAGTCAAACCAATGATACAAGATTTATTTTCCTTTAATGTAAATAATCCACAGATAATCCCCTTTTCTCATATTGTCCATCCCTTACAGTATCTTTATACCACAATACTGAAAAATATTCCTATATCAGTTTTATAATAAAAAATGTATACTAAAATAGAATATTTATTGAAAGTACCCAATGACAATTGTATCAAAATACCAATGTAGCATAAGAATGTATTATTTTTATTGCAAAATAAGTTGTGGGTTTGATACCTCTCAGGGGTAATAAATTAATTTCATTCTGATCTAAGTAAGACAACACATGTCATGTCATGTTTTAACACTCAACACATAATTCCTGGAATCCAGGTAAATAGTGAAAAGTGACATGGAAACTTCTACTTCTACTTTAAAAATTATTACGTTGCTAAATTTAGCGGATTCTTTTTAATAGATTGGACAACCTAAAATATTGATCAATTTATTTTTACTAATCAGTATCTACATTTCTAATAATCATTATAATATATATAAACTGATTTTATTGTCTATAGAAAAATATCTATCTGTTTAATTAAAAATTTAACACAGGATAAAATTCATGGTGCTCGTAGTATCAAATTAATAAAAAAAATAAAAATATATTTGTAAGACAAAAATCAAAATAAGTTTCACATATTTCTTAAAAAATAATCAAACTTAGTTAAACTTTGGAGTGTGGAAGTTTAAAATACTTTATATTAAAAACAAAAATTCAATTAGTCAACAAGATCAATCACTACTATATTTAATCAACAATAAAGATGAGAACAAAAAAAACTACTAAATAAAAGTGTTTTTCTAAAAAAAACTATTTCTTTTAGAAGTTACAGATAATAAAATACATTGAATAAAATGTAAATTGATAAATTAAAGTAAAAGTTTGCTAAGCAAGTAGGCAAATGATATTGATTGTAAACAACTGACTACTATTTTACCATAAGTTAGAAATAGTAAACTTTAAAATTTAAAAATATATTGATAAAAAAAATGTATTATTTGTCAATTGCCAGTTACATCATAAAATAAACTTAAATAACCTCTGCCTAGATTGGCCTTGCTAACCTATAACTAAAAAAAAATCAATATAAAGAAAATATAAAAAAACACTGTAAGTAACTTTTAACACATCATTAAAAGCTTACTAATAACTTTTGATCAAAATTTTGTTTCAGCCCAACAATTTCTAGAAGTCCTAATTAATGTTAATTACAGTTAATATTGTAAATAATAAATATGTAAATGAATGACACAGATAAAAGATAATCTCTTAAATAATAATAATAAAATATAAATTACATATGAACAATTATGCAAATAAGTTCTCAGTATAACCTAGCTTTAGGTTCATAGTACCTTCTATTGACAAACACTGCCATGCCAATAAGATTGGTAATAATAATAACAATTTACGATTTACAGGTAAAAAAAGGTAATTAATGGGGGTTTTAGTTGTTTAAAGAGCCTTAATTAGGCGCACTAGATGTTTGATGAATGGAATATTCCCTTTTTGACCAACAAGGTCGGCAAAACATCGTTACGTGTTACACAACGTTTTTATTACGTATTTCAGTGTTTTCACGGCTTTTGCGAGGCGTTCGTAACTACCACGGCACGGGGCACGTCCGCCGCCGCCGGCCGACCTCCTGTCACCCCCAATGTGTCCATTTTGTTCGTAACACACAGAATGTAAATAAACGTAAATATATCAACTCACCTATCATACAATGTCACATTCCGCTCAATAACACACTAGTTCTATTGTCTCGTGTCCCAAATCATCCTGTAAAATCAAGCGCAACATTACAATCGGGCTCGGACGCAAGGCAATATCGGTCCTATGGTCACTCAGTGTCCACTACTGCCAAAACATATGATACGCCACTATTGTCCCGCCCCAGGATCTCCCGGGGCACTGTCCGTTCGTCAAACTTAACTTTTCACATAGGATCACTCGACTAGCAACACGCGAATTTCTTCACGAATCAAAATCACTGATTTATGTTTCAGTGACGCAAAGCTCATATATCGTGAAGAGCAGCAGCCATTTTGAAATGTACGGGGAGTGCAGTCACGGCATGGAACATTAGTAAATTACACTCGTTCCCGTCTCACGTTTCCCTCTAAACTTAACGTGATCATCAATTAACTTTATGCAGGCTTCATTTTTACACTTTAGATCACAGAACTTCACTCCATTTTCTCATTGAAACTATCCAAAACAACCTAAGCGACATCCGATAATTCCAGCTTACCCCATTTGCATGACACACATAGATTTCGAAAAAAACACTTAAAACACATAAAAACGTACATAAAACATGTCGCGCCGAATCATAAGAAGTTAAAGCATCGCATTAGTATAACAGTCCATTAGAAAAATCGCTAAAAAGATTAGTATATATTTTACAAATAGTTATTCGGTACGAACAATAACAACGGACGCCATTTGCAATTTTCAACTTGACATGCGCATTGACTCGAAGTAGACAAACATACGTGACGTAGCTTTACACGAAGTCCTATGATCAAAATATAAAAATAAAATAATGTGTATTTCAATATATATAAAATGTAATTCATGTAACACATTTTAAAATATAATAAATTATGAATATATATATTTTTTTTATTTATTATTTTCTGCATAAAGCAACAAAAGTTTCGTTAAGAACCTCCTTACAAAGTTGTATATTTAAACTTTCATGGTCCACTGCAGAACTTCCCTGATTGGTTGAGAATGTAATCTCCATGTTTTTATATAATATTATCAAGGATTTTAATTGGCTGCCGCCATGAAACGTGAGGACACGAATCACTTCCTGTTGATATTAAATTAATTATGAATTAAATTAATATTAAACTTTAGATATAGAATAAAAAATACTTAATATTTTTTTTGTTTCATCTTTAAAGTTAACTATATCAATTTTAAGTAATTCATATGTATATTAGAAAATAGATATTAAATCATAATTTTTACTATTATGTTTTTCAATATTAACTTTGTAAATTCTTACTTAATAGAAATTAAAGGCGCTCTACAGAAATATTTTTTATTATTTTATTTAAAGCATAACAAATCTCAAATAAAGATTTTATTTAATAAAATATACCAATTATTTATTTTTAAGGGACTCCTTAGGTACTGATTGGAATAAGCCTTTTCTAGCCATTTCGTCAGCCCATTCTTCAAATTCTCCTCTCCTGCAAGATTATTTTATTAATCAAATGAAAAAACAAAATCTACATGGATCTTATAATTACAAAAATAATAATATTATATTGTTTTCACGAGTACGGTATCAAGTTTCTAATATTAATTTAATAATTAAAGTATACATTCATTTATCTGCGGAATTAAATCCACAGATAAAAAATATATTTAAATAACGATTCGGTATAATACTTTCTAATTTATTTTATGTACACTGCAGTTATGCAGTAGCAGCGGGTCTTTCAGCTCTTTTCACTACAAATATTTGATATTTTTTCCAATCTCAAAAAAAAGACAACCATAAAACTAAAAATAGTCATTGTAACATATGTACTACTTATATTAATAATAACATATAATATCGATAAATTTACTTTCATGGTCACTCGATTCAAAATATCAATATAGTGTCAGACGAAAAGCATAAGCAAGCATCTATCAATTTTACAAAATTAAGTTTAATAATCTTGTAATAAATTTGATTATATAAATATTGTTATGTATAAAAAATAAATAAATATACAGTCAATGAAATTCTAAAGCATTTAGAAAATGCAATAAAAGTTACTACAGGTGAGTCAAAAAATAGTTATGCGGGAGCACTGCTTAGTTAATGTAAACAAATGTTAAAAGAAAATTCCTTTGTTTATTTATAATAATGTTTTTAGGACATTCTAAAAAAAAACAAGACCGGTAAGAGTTAATAGTTTTCGCTTATACTTGGAAATGTAACAAATTTATGTCATAAAATGATAAAAATCCTAGTGAACGTAAAGACCTGTTATATTGCTTAAAATATTATAAATAATGAATAATTTGATGTAAATGACACTTAAAATGTGTATGGTAAACGATTTAGTAATAAATAAAAATATTCTATGACATTTATAACAAGCAATGGTTACAATTAATAAAAAGTTAGTGGTATACTTTAATAAAAATATTTGATAATATAAAAGAAAGAAAAATTGTACAGAACAAAACACTGGCTTTATAAAACATTATCAGCTATTCAAAATATATATCTTTGCAAATAGATAATTCTTTTTTTTACTTACATAATAATAACACAGGAACTTACGCATAAAATTCTTTATATTTGGCCCTCCTTGGGACTCCTATAAAGAAGTACACACAGGTTCCAGCCAGAATTGACACTATTATAGCCTGTGCTAGAACTCTCTTTGTTTGGCTCCAATGAAGCCCTTTCATTACTGGTTTTGCCAGACAAGGCGGTGGAGGAGGTGGTGGTGGACATATTTGAGGGCACGGTGCTGGAGGTTGAGGCGGGCAACTGGCCATATTGCTATAAACATTTAGCTCAATATATATAAATCAATTATTACATATTAGTTATTGATATATTTTAGGACATCAGTTTTCATTTTAGTTTTCTTTTCATTTTATTTAAATCATAGACAAATCACATTTTATATAAAAGCTAATTAATCTTTTAAACACTACTGGTTTAAATTTGTAAAATTTATTTTGTTTTCAGTGATCAAAAAGACAATGGCCCAAAGTTCTCATGGAGGCAGTCACCGCCGCAGTCGTGACCATGATGCAACGTCAATGCGGTACACCAACACTGACTGGGAGGCAAAGGAAGCCCTTTATCAAAGAGAACTGGATGAGGCCCGAGCGCGGGCAACTCAAATGGAAAAGACCATGCGATGGTGGTCAGACTGTACTGCAAATTGGAGAGAGAAATGGAGTAAGGTACGTAACGAACGCAATAAAGCTAGGGAAGAAGCGAAACAGCTTAAAAATAAAGTAGATGTACTGTCAAAAGAATTAGCCACTTTGAGAACAGAAAAATGTGATTTTGAACAACAAGTTATAGAACTTAAGAAAGATAATGAAAAACTACTAAGTATAGGTGAAAGTAGAATTGTGTCAGGTAATATTACAGCTGATGATGGCGTTGAACTTAGAAGAAAAAATGTGGGATACATAGCTTCAAATGAGCCATCAATGCGGCAAAGAGCATCGCTTGATTCTCATAAACTATCTAATATTGATAATACAAAGGCCAATGAGATAACCGAACTGAGATTGCAGTTGGATGACTCTTGTAAAATTTTACAAAGAGAAAAAGATAGGGAGGCCTTCTTATTATCTCAGATTGAGTCATTGAAAACCTACATTCATAATACAAAGTTAGACACACACAATGATAGAACAATGGGTTCAGATTCTAGTCACAGTGAAGTTGAGAGGTTACAAAATGAACTGCAAGACGAGATTGCAGCTAAACAGGTACTGGAAGAGAAGATAGCAGAAAATAAAATGGAGATTGAGCGGCTTAAATCTGAGAATAACATACAATGGAGTAAGCGGGAGCTGCTTGAGACAGAAAACATTGCCATTCTGCGAGAGAATAAGAAATTGTACGGACAAGTGTGCGAACTGAGAGAGCAAATACACAAATTGAATAGAATATCTGATGGCAGTGCATATGGGGTGGCATTTAATGATCACAATAGGTTGGATTCGAATGTGTTATATGTTAGGAAGACCAGTATAAGTCCAAGGTCTCATGAGTCTAGCAACGGATCCTCAGAAGCCAATTTGGCGCACTGTGACGCCAAAACTAACACCTCAGGCGAAGATGATGAGCTGGCGATAGTTGAAAAAAATGAGAATAGTTAAGAAACTTACCTTTTAATGCAAATAGATCTATAATAATGAAACTATCTTTAAATTTGACATAAAACTGTCAATGAAAGAAGAAATGAAAGTAAAAAGTATTGATATTGAACAATTGGAACCAGTACAAATTTAAATGTGTTATGATAATCGTAAAATTATTAGCAACATTCCATTTTTTTCCTGATTTAATTTAATTTGGGAAAATAATAGATTTTGCTAGATTACAAATATATTGGAGTATATGTATCTGGTCTTGTATTTACAATGAGATCTTTGAGAGAAAAGAAATCTCTTTGATCACCACGAATTTAAGAATACAAAAATAGCAAATGGGTAAAAATATTTGAGAAACATATTAAAATGGCCTAAATTCTGAAATGAAATTGAATATTAGGTAGAAGCGTAGTAGATACTGAGTGTTACAGAATTACAAACACATGTTATTAGATTATTGTTAGTAATAATATTAAAAGTATCCATTATTGAAAAATTAAGCTAAGAGAATGTGTTATCAATTCAATGCTATCTATGTTGAGTAGTGGAACTCAGCACTGCAGAGTAGTGGAACTCAGCACTGCATTCTTACAGTGCAGAGATATGATCAAATCTTCCCTAAGGCCAAATTGAACCTAACACTACCATATTTACGTGTTTTTATGGTTATTAACTAAAAATATATTTTTTTAAATTATAAACAGCATAGTGTTAAATCACTCTGATTTTCTTTTATAAGGCAATTTATTGGAACAATTAAATATATATTTAATAAAAGTATGAATGAGAAATATATGATCAGAAGATTATATGCAATAAAATAAAAGTTAATTTACATTTTTTTCAAATAGCATGTATGCATAAATGTATGAGTACAAAACAACAAAAATAATTGATCTTGTGACTTACCCTCTTAGCGGATGATAAATAATAAGCATTATATATATATATATATATATATATATATATATATATATATATATGTATGTATGTATATATATATAGGTATATATATATGTATATATATATATATATATATATATATATATATATATATATATATACATATACATATAGTCTAATAGTCAAAAATAACAATTCTATTATTATATCTAGTAACAAGAATATATAAAATTTGTTAATGGTTGTTAACAAATGTGATAGTTTAGTTTTAATATTCATATATAATGTACGTAGCAGTAGACTCCAAGGAGCATTTATCAAATTGTTAGTATCCAGCTTCAAATGTTTGTGTCTAATAGAACAGACAGTGCCGAAATAGATAATTGGCCTCAAGTAAAAATAAAAGTAATTTTTACTTTATACTTATTTACTTCCTACAGGTGTGTAACTTTGTTGAACAATGCCTTTATTTGAATCGGTTTACATAGATTTTGAGATTGGCACAAATAAATGTAGAGACAATCATTGAAAGAAACGACAAAGTTCTCATAAAATATTGTTTTTGGAATGCATCATGTTAATACACTTAATAATATTTTCTCTATATATCTTCCATGCGCAGACAGCAATCAGACAAAGGGAACTTGGGAACCTAGTGTTGAGACACTCCGCTCCACTTCCGTTCCCCACTTTGTGTGCCCCCTAGTGTGGGAGGACTATTTTTGCACTGTCTGGTTTATTTGCAGATTCATATAAAGAGTATTCGTCCTTACCTTTATTCGTAAGAGTAAATTAAATTAACACATGTAGCTAAGTAATTAAAGAGTAGTTAAAGTAAATGTCAGTTTGAACTCAAAATCAGCTTAACTGAAGATAATCCAAAATTATTAAACAAAGCATGCTGTTTTGAATATATATTTGTATATATTAGGCCTTTTCATGGATATCGTATTTCATTTTAGGCAAAGTTTTAAATCAAGTGGCTAACTAGTCCAAAACAAAAATCTTTATAATTTTTTGACTTTATTTTTTTTTATATTACATAAAATATTTCTTTTATTAAACTAAAAAAATGATAAAGTTATTTTGTTGTCTAAATACTATTAATGAATATTTTATGTATTTTCTATAGTGTTTTTTTTTGTTTAAAAGTTTTTCAAAGTATATTTTAAATCAATATCTATTATAACACTACAAAAAAACATCACAATTGTTTGTACATATTTGTTTTTTATAATAAAATTATTTAAATTAATTGATATAATTACAACGGACTTGAGGCCACTGTGGCATAGTGGCTAATTGACGACTGGAGACGCAAGGTGTGGATTCGATCTCTATCGGGGGATAGAAGCACTCGGTTCCTTTTTCTATATTGCTATTAGCAAGATAAAAATTACAATTTTTATTATATAGAGCACCATGTATACATTAGGTATATTTTTTATAATATTACCATAGGGAGTATTTGTGCCTATTATTTTATTAAAAATTCATATGATTTTTTCAATTTCAATGGTAAACCTCTACCTAACTTTAAAATTCTAATTAAATTTAAACAATTTGAGAGGCACATTTTATCAATATAATTATTTAGGTAAAATAAAAAAAAAGTAACGGGATTTCAACCTCTTGGAAACCGTGCAAGTGCTGTTACCACTAAGTCATACGTTCTCATTCAAGCAACTTCGATATTCTAATAGGCTTGTTAAAGTTTCTATTTTTTTTTTATGGGAAAGACGGCAAACGAGCGTACGGGTCACCTGATGGTAAGTGATCACCGTCGCCCACGGCCCCGAGTAACTCCAGAGGAGCTACAGAAGCGTTGCCGTCCTTTAAGATGGAAGGGCACCGGGGCCCGGCATTACCTAATGCGAAACGGAGTGGCCAAAGCCACTACTTAACGGTGGTCTTAAATGCCCGGGGTGGTAACTATCCGGTCGAGTCTCCCCATGCGTGTTGCCATTACTAACAACGTGACTCTACCACACGCTATTTATGATGTAAGCATGTCTCTAGGGATGGCATGAGGCATGTGTCTTTAGAATTATCGTTTGGCAAGGCAAAAAGGCTATTTATTTAATATTTTTACTATTTTTTAAGAGTCAATCCATACTTTAAGCACAATGAAAAAAAAAATCAAATAGCTATAAATGTTTTCGCCTCAAACGTCCTTATAGTTTCATATATGTATACCGTCAAAATTTATTAAATATAATATTACTTATTCGGTTCTCTTTGAACCCAAACCGCACCATATTTTTACTATTACATTATCGAAAAATAAACGTCTACCCAAGACTATATATGTACTCAGCTTCACGAGGCAGGGTAAGCAGAGGGAACCCAGGAACCTATTGTTAAGACACTCCGTTCCCCACTTTCCGCCGAATTTGAGGCATTGCGTGTTGAGTGGCAGAACTCAACGCCGCGCTTTTGCCTTATTACCAGAGCGAAGAAATGAAACATGAAATATTTCATTTTCTCGACTGGGGATCGAACCCAGAACCTGTCGGTTATAGTCACACGCTTGAGACTATATATGTAATATACGTTTACTGTATACATGGTGTTCTCTAAATAAAATCAAGACCTACTTTTATTTACGAAATTTACAAACAACTAAACAATTATACAATCAATGATTTTTTGTTTCAATAAAAATTTCTTTTACATGACCCTAGTGTCTAGCGTAAAAAAATAAGTTTTTTTTTCTATTATTATATGTATATGTTATCTAAAAACCTGGCCTATTTAAATCACTATTTATTTAGCCTCACTTGCCTTGTATAGAATTAAGTTTGTGTCAACAATGTGTAATTAATATTTAAAAAAAAAAAAATATTATTTTTTTCTGAGTGACTGAATTGCTGTTGACCTGGGATGGTCTTTACAGCGTCACCGGGCGTGCAGTAATATTACAATGCTTCTCAGCTCCATTTATAATGCCAGTGTTGCCATGATTAATGTATAATTAATTCAATTTAGAATAATTTATATATTAAGTAAATGAATGATAATCATTGTGAGATACAAATGTAACAAATATTTTATGTTAAATTAAAATGGCCTTTAATGCTTTGTTTATATATTAATGGAATAATGTATATTTTCTAACTTAGAAATACTCAATAATGTTCATTATTGAAAATTCAACTGTATACAGCGAGTTACGCTAGAGATAATGTTGCTATGAATAAAAAACATGTACTAAATAATTATTTAATTTTTATTTATTTCTTTTTCCCTTCGTTGAGAACTCGTTATATAATTTATATGCCCCATTTACTATATATTCTCAAAATAGTACATAAATAAGGACCGTCGTGGCGCAGGGGTACAAGCGTACGAGTATTAATACTGTGGGTTCGATCCCAACTCGAGGAAGAAAATATTGACGAGACAAAACGTGAAGCTAAAAAAGTTTTTTTTTATAGACTTATTTATCTAACATTATAAGTACATATATTTATCAAACCAAATGTTTTTCTCCATGATTTTGTTTTAACAGTGATTAGTTCTTCTTATTTCCGGTTTTGGATTTTCTGACCGTACATTCGGTTTGCTCTTTGAAATTAGCGACTGGCAACATTCCCATCCTCCTAAACTGCGATTTAATTTTGTTCCGTTTACAATCTTGCTTCTCCTTCTTCCTCACGAGGGGCTTAGGCTCGATTATCGGTATATCTCTCCGAGTCCGTCTGCTGGCTTTAGACAAATCTATGGGCGCTTTAGTTTGCACGTGCGCCATCTCTCTGACCTCATCACTACCTATTATCTGGTCAATTTTATCTATATCACTGTCACTATCATTTAGATCTACATCACTATCAGACTCAGCTGCTTTATTGTCTATAATTTCAATTTGTATATTATTATCTGTATTTATTGTTATTCGACTGTTCGGTATCGCTTCCAAACTAATATCAACCGTCTGTTCATCATTTTCATCATTATCTTTGCTACAATTTTTATCAAAATTGTCCAAATCCAATTCAGCGTCACTGTCAGACTGAGAGTTTCTTTTAATTTTTCTTCTTTTATTTTGGCCTTTCCGTGTTTGTGCTTTTCGTTTTTTAGTTGAATTTGTGTCTGGTTTGGTCTGGTCGCTTTTTAATGCGGGCGAAGGTTGGGATGTGTCCCTGCAAATTAAACAGGTTCAGAGTCGATGTCGTAGGAGGCGTGTAACTGCAAATGATGAATTGTGGGTTCGATCCCCACTCGAGGAAATAAAATATTTAATATTTTCAATTTAAATATTTAATGTTTTCACTTTCTTGCTCTAGTAAGAAGGCAAAGCGCGGCGTTGAGTTCTGCCACTCAACACGCAATGCCTCAAATTCGGCGTAAAGTGGGAAACGGAAGTGGAACAGACAGAGTGTTGAACACAAGGTTCCCAAGTTCCTTCTTTCTACCCTGCTATGTCCGGGATACAGCGTGAAGCTGAGTGAGTTAGTAATACTTCCATTTACCGCTCGTTTTAGTAACAAAGCAATGTGCTGTGTCGAGTATCGCCACTCAATACGCAATGTTTTTATTTTTAAAGTGTTAATCCACACTTGGGATAGAAAAATGCTTATTTATAAAACGTATAAAGATTTGATAGTAGCAGATATTGAACTCGGGTCAAATTCGCTAAAATCCACTTTTAAATCCCGCTACGTTCAATTTTTGTTATACATTTTCTAAATATGTATAAAAAAAGTAGTAAAAAAAAATAAAGTTAAAAATTAAAGTTTAAAATAAATCCTTATTCGTTCAAAATTTTTATACGCTTTTTAAATTTAAGTTTAGTAATTTAAAGTAAGTTTTTTTTTACAAAAAAAAAACTTACAACATCTCATACATACACATACAGGGGATGACGCTAAAACCAAAATATAATAAAATAAAAAGAAAATACCTGTCCGTGACCCCTTGGAAATGTTTCACGGGGTTAACGGCGTTACTCATGGCTTTTTGTTTGATCGCTTGTACACTGTTGAAGTGGTCATATTGTTCTTCATTATCTACGAAATTAAAAAAAAATAATAATATTACTCTCTCTCTCAGCTTCACGCTGTATCCCGCACTAGGCAGGGTAGGCAGAGGGAACGGAAGTGAAACCTAGTGTTATGACACTCCGTTCCACTTCCGTTCCCCACTTTCCGCCGAATTTGAGGGCATTGCGTGTTGAGTGGCGGAACTCAACGCCGCGCTTTGCCTTATTACCAGAGCGAAGAAATGAAACATTAAATATTTAAATTGAAAATATTAAATATTTCATTTCCTCGACTGGGGATCGAACCCAGAACCTATCGGTTACAGTCACACTCTTGTGCCGCTGCGCCATATTGTAATAATATTACAATTTTAATAAACATGATAATAGGCTAGTTATGGCGCAGTGGCACAAGCGTGCTACTGTAAATACAGGTTATGGGTTCGATCACCACTTAACGATATGAAGTATTTATAATTTTCATTTCTTCGCTCTGGCAGCAAGGCAAAGCGCGGCGTTGAGTTCCGCCACTCAACACGCAATGCGTCAAATTCGACGAAAAGTGTAGACCGGAACGGAGTGTGTCTTAACACTAGGTTCTTTAGTTCACTTTGAAAAAAAAAAATGTCAGTATCCAGGCGTCTTTTTTAAACAGGACGATTGCCAATTCATTACACATAATTATGGTCTTTTTCTTATTCTGGTTACCAAACAAGTCTTTTAAGACCAATGACGGCGTTAAAATACGTCATTTAGCACATAAAATCTAAAAATTAATTACAACTCCTTTTTCTCTGTCTATACCTATACTGTAAGCAAAAAACATTAAAAATAACAAAACTAAAAAAAACAAGTATGAATTATAGATCAGAGGTTAATTTCTAGTAAACAAATACCGTACCATCGTTGCTATCACTGTCCACATCCACTAAGCCATTGATGACTTTCCTTAGAGATGTGTTGAGCTCATTAGATAAATTCTCATTGATGTATTGAAGACTTGGATCCGATTTGCCGTCGCCTGTGAAATATTCATATTATTATAGTATTTTCAGCGTCACAATATATCCCGCCTATAGCTGGATAGGTGGAGGGAACCTAGGGAACCTAGTTTTAACACACTTCCGTTTCCGGTTTCCGGTGGAAAGTGTCCTTGTGACCTAATTCTCGAAGCATTGCATGTTGAGTAGCGTAACTCAACGCCAATGGAGGTATTAAATATTTTATTCCCCCGAATGGGAATGAAACCCACGCACACGTCCGTACGCGACGACGACATTGTACATTTTTGAAAATAAATTTATTTATAAGAATGTATCTTACAACAAACTCTAACTGTAAAAGGTAAAAGGCAAAATGGTCTTTAGTTTGATTTTACTCCGTTATATAAACAATTTTATTTTCCTGCACTATAAGTACACTGAGTTGGTGAGTTTCGTCACTGAGAGAATGTAGTGTCTTGTCACTAGACTGTCTTTTGTGTTAAAAATTATAGTAAAGCGTGAAGATCATATAAATTAGCAAAATTAGATTATACAATAAATTCAAACTTAATTTTGTAAATGATTTTTAAAAATTGTTATATATATATATATATATATATATATATATATATATATATATATATATATATATATATATATATATATATATATATATATATATATATATATACATATATATATATATATATATATATATATATATATATACATATATATATATATACATATATATATATATATATATATATGTATATATATATATATATATATATATATATATATATATATATATATATATATATATATATATATATATATATATATATATATATATTAAAAGTATCAGTTATTTACCAATAAGTGACCTCTTTGCTCTTGCATATTGTCTAGTAACCGAACCCAGGTCCCTGATAATGTCAAGCTCTTCATTCTGCCTGAAGAACACTCCTTTGGGACGCACTCCTAATTTATCTATACTTGTATATCCTGAAATAAAATGGATACTTTACAGAATATATATATTTTTTTCTAATAAAATCTGCAATCATATGGCAAGACCATAAGCAGAAGGGCTCAATGTGGGGGTAATGCGAAGAGGCCAGTGGCTTGTCTGCCTTACATAGCACATCCTTCTTTTTCTGCCTTCCAGCAGAAGGTAAGAGAGAGAGCCAAACACATCCTTCTCAGTTTCCACCTAAACTGTGGGAGCATTAGGATACTCATAAAGAACCACAGGTCATTAGTTAAAGTAAGCTGGATATGGGTTTCAACATGTTGAATGTACTTGATGTTACTTGTACTTACAGCACCATAAAGGATATAGATATAAATAAGTTTCGCTCACACATAGGGAGAAGGAACTTGGTGTTAAGACACTCCGTTATACTGCTGTTCTCCATTTTCTGCCGAATTTGAGGCATTGCATGTTGAGTGTCGGGACTCAACGCCGCGTTCTGCCTTGTACTAGCATATTAAATATTTAAATTGAAAATATTAAATATTTCATTACCTCGAATGGAGATCAAACCCAACACCTGTTGGTTACAGTCACACACTTCTGCCGCTGCGCCACAACTGGCCTCAAATTCATATAAATAAGTTTTACAGAATTGTAGATCGGCAATTTGTTATTAACAATACCATTATTCCAAATATCAAAACATATGTAAATAATCTAATCTAAATAGTTACAATTAAACATACAAATATTAAAAAAATCTAATTTCTTATTACCATCCAAATATTTTCTGAAAACAGCCTCAAACCCTCTCTCTCTCTCCGCAGCATGATACTGGCTGGATGTTATCAAGACATCTCCTAATATATATAAAACATCCAATCTCCTTTCTCTACGAGCTACCACTTCTATTCTGTTTATAGATGGCAAGTCATCTGGTATTATGCGAAGGCAGGCGAAACCAGGGTATGGTTGTAGTTGTATCAAGGCATATACTAGGAAAAGACCAGCTATAGATTCCTGATGAATTTAATAGAAATGTAAACTTGATTTAAATATTAAAATATCTTGTGCACTACAAAATCACAACTACTCATATGGACTGGTGTTTTTTTTTTACTGTGAATTACTTAACTTAATATTTTTTTGTATTTTTTTCTTATTTTGTAAGGGATTCTGAGGAAACCAAGTATTAAGATGGCCCGATGCCCATGCACTGGGTAATTTGAATTTTATTTGAATCTTACCTCGATATTACTTGTGTCTTTAACCATGTAATGTTTAGCTATATGTATTACTTCCTCAGTAAGTTCAGCTATTTCTGCACCAGAAGTTCTTCCCCTGGAATAATTGTTAATAATATTAAGCAAAAAAAAAGTGTATAAAAAAATTGCAATTCCACAATCCGCAAAATAATATAAATTTCAGAATTTAATATTATTTATAACATTATAATCTTTTTCAGCTTCACACTGTATTACCCCATAAATGCCTCAAGGCGCAGGAAACTTGTAAACCTTAAGACATTCAGTTCCATTCCCCATGTTCCATCAAATTTGGGGAACTGTGTGTTGAGTGGAGAATTTACATGTAGAAATAAGAGTGCAGTAACATTTATAAAATTACTGATAAAACTTTAACTAATAATTTCACATAACTTACATGTAAATCAAACCAAAGTTAAAATCTTTCCAAAAATTACAAAATGTTTGGTAGTCTAATGTTTGCAACTGTAAACATTTATGGATAAGTTCGTCACAGTCATTTGCAAATCCATCAGCTATATGTACCTTGAAAATATGATGAGCGTAACCTGTAATCAATAAAAATTATATCCTAAATTGTGCCTTTTGAGCTCTTAATTTTTAAAAAAATTAAGAGCTAATAATAAGAGATTAAAAAATTAAGAGTTATGTTAATTCAATGATACTATAGAACAAAGACCAAGTCATATTTTTAGTTTTTTAGACAATATATTATTAACAATAACAAACAATGTGTTTTACAAACTTACGGGACATGTTTACTAATATCGCGATTTAGTAACACTTAGTGGCGAAATTTAGAAACATATGATTATCATGGTAAGAGAAAAGAATGAATAATTTTATTTATATAGTTTATTTAATACAATAATAAAAATTTAAAGTTATTAGCGACATTTCACGGTCAACCGTCAGCTAAATGTCAACTGTCATTAATATAATTTATGACAATTTATCTACGTTGAGAAATCAATTTCAAGATTCTCAATATTTTATATTATAATATTTTTTTTGTGTTTTTGATAGTTTTCTTATTGATTGACCAATCATACAAAATATATGGCTACAGCTTTCTCCCCATCTCTTGTGGTCTCAACTGTGTGAGTTAGCTGACCTCATTCCTCATGTCAAGCTGCTTTCCTACTTGCCTTTTAGTTACCTAAAATTTACCTCCCTACCACACCTTCTGTCCCGCTTTCCTGTTAACCCTTTATTCTGTAGGCCTTATAAGGCTTTTGTACATCATCTTTCTGACATTACAAATCTTGGCCTGACCAAGAGAGCTGCTGACACCAACACAAAGTTTCACACCATAGTAAATGAAAAATAGTTAAATCATATCCTTATCTTAACAGAATGCGTCAAAGCTTTCAAAGGAAAGCTGTGTTGGTGCAGTATGCTGGATACCAAAATTGAAATTATATTACAATCTAAATGTCCTTTCGAATCATCAAGGTGAGACTGTTGCTTTGTTAGAAGTAATTTGTTTCACTCTCCCATGACTTTGAACAGACCGTTATTTGTTGCTGCTGCCATTAAGGTGCATACTAACTGTAAAGGGAAATCTCTTTCATAGTAAATTAAAGTCTTCAATTATTTTAATGATTCGTGAAGAACTGTACTTATGTCATTTAAAGGGTTTGGTTGTTACTATGGCATGGATTCCAGGGCATTCTGGAATCAGTGGGAATGAATTTGCAGACATCATGCGCAAAATTAGTCATCCAATATGGCAATATAGTTGTTTGTATAATAATTTGTATACGAAAAGTATAAAAAATGGGTTAAATTTTTTCTATAATATTTAATATAATTAAATATTATAGAAAAAATTTAAATATAGTGCTAAAGATTTGTAACACTAATACAGTTTTTTCTTAATAAAAGACCTTACAATTTTGACATTTTTCCTATAATTTAAAACTTTAAATAAAACACAAACGACGATTTAATTATTTATTTATTATCTACATAAAATAAATCCCGTTAACAAAACAACACTGCAGGTAACCAATGAAACACTGTTGAAGGCTTACAATTATTTAATTACGATTTACCTTAAACATTTCCTGCTTGCAGGAACATTGGAATCGATAGCTTTATGCAGTAATGACTACTAACAGATAAACTAAATAGGACAGCATTTATAGGGGCGTCTTCTCGATCAGTTTGTACCAATGTCCACATTCACAGCGGCGGGGATTATCCTGTTGAAAAAAAAAAGGTTATAAGTTCCAGTTTTCAAAATAATAAAGCAAGCTTTATCCAACACAAGCTACAGGGTACACCAGAGGGATACTGGGAACCTAGTATGTAGACAATCTGTCCCGTTCCATTAAGTAGGAAATCCGGAAATACCAACACATTTCACACCTCCGGAAATACTCACACATTTCCGGAAATGCCAACACACCATTTGTTATTTTGATACAATGAGAAAAGTGTAATAATAAAGTACACAGCTGCTGTATTTATAGTCAGATGCTATGCCGACATGCAACAATATTATGCAAATATTTTCCTTATGATTGGACCATATATCGCAAAGTCATATATAAAATGGCTGCTTTAGGATGCTTTAAACTTAATTATAAATTATAGTATTTTATTTAATTAATATATTACTTAAAATATTTAATAATAATATCTTTGATTTTCGCGATTGTTACACATTTTAAATAAAACAAATTTTACCTGAATTAATTCATTATATTGAGTGGTAAACATTTATGGAAACCTGACCGATCCATGGTCACAGACTACTGTAAAGTGTTCGAAACTTCGGGTTCCCAAAAACCACTCAATATACCCGATTAATTCGATTAAAATAGTTACATTAATAATATAGTTGATGTATAAGTAGGCTGGGCGAATAAGGTAGTGTGTGACATTTTATGACCTTGTGACCTTTGAATCACTTGTAACTGTTTCTATACAATTCAAAGTAATTTTATAGAAAATATTTGTGTGGAGTGGTCAGTATAAGAAAACCTAATATATATGTGGCATATAAATTTATGTTGGCTCCAGAATCTAATAAGTAGCAAATTCTCATGGGTATAAAGGTATTTGTAATTTTGAAAATGAAATATTTAATATTTTCAAATTAAATATTTTATATGTTTTCATTTTTGCTCTGGTTACAAGGTAAAGCCCGTCATTAAGTTCCATCACTCAACCAACCAATGCCTTAAATTTGGAGGAAACTGGGGAACAGAAGTGGTGTGTCTTAACATTAAGTTCCCAAGTTCCCTCTACACTACCATGTGCGGGATACAGCGTAAAGCTGAGTACAGTAGATTTGTATTTGCTACTAAATGATAAAAATGGCTGAATTTGTATTTTTAAAAACACTTTCAAACAATATAAAAATAAATCAAAATCTTCTAAAATAATTTCTTAGAGAACAATGTAGAGCATAGAAATATCTGACTTTAAATACAATAGTTGTAGAATGAATTCACACCAAACAATTTATACATATTCTTTGTTAGACAATTTGCTAGACTGACATCTGTAGGTATTCAACATGGAATGCCTAAAAAATGTCATTTCGTACCATTAATAACTTCCTTTAATATCTTCCCTTCTCTCATGCCATGCCATGGGAATAGTGTAAAGCAAATACAAAATAATTGCATATGTATCTTAATATGTAGGCATTACAACCAGTATGCTTTATTTATTTGGCAATTACAATTTAATAGTTATATAAGATCAAAAAAATTGCCCAAAACTAGAATTTTACTAACAAGTCCAGCAAAAGACAACAGTGATCTTTTACTTTTAAATAAAATTAGGTTATATAAGTTAAAAAGATTACCTTGTGTACCCAAAGCCAGTTGACTGCTGTGGCATGCTCTTCACCTGTAAGAGGTCCATGTTATTAGTTATATTTTATAATAGCATGAAATTAAATAAGTACATTCTGTTATATAATAAGAAAATATTTTAAAGAACAACCCTATAAGGTTTGTTATATGGGCTATATTATTTTTTAAATTTATTTATGAACAGTTACACATAGTATAGGGGAGGGGGGTTTATTAGTAAAATTATAAAAGTAAATAATTAACCACAGTGAGACAGCACCTGACTTGACATGAGATGGTTGGAATACCATTGTTAATTGTATTTTTTTTTATTTTAATGCTCTTGCAAAATAAAGAGCAGCATTCTCAGAGTTCTTAAAATTAAAGAAAACAATGAAGTGTTTTGACTCGTAAGTTTTTTTTTTTATGGAAGAGACGGCAAACGAGCGTACGGGTCACCTGATGGTAAGTGATCACCGTCGCCCACGGCCCCGTGTAACTCCAGAAGAGCTACAGGAGCGTTGCTGTCTTTTAAGGTGAATGGGCACCGGGGCCCGGCATTACCGACTGCGAAACGCAGTGGCCAAAGCCACTACTTAACGCCAGTCTTAAATGCCGGGGGTGGTAACAATCCGGTCAAGTCTGCCCATGCGTGTTGCCATTGCTGGCAATGTGACTCTACCACACGCAAGTTACAAGTATAATTATTATTTGAAAGTTAATGTAGAGTTGAAATTATAATAAACTTATCTCAGTACTTACATATGCATCCTACAATACGGGCATCAAAGCAAGATGGCACTAGTGTGGGATTCTCGCGGGTACCAGCAGCTTTCTTTAATACCTTCATGTTGAAAGGATCATCATTTCCAGCTTGCATGGCTAACAGTTCCTTCTTTTCTAATCCAGTAGCATGATCCATGGGATCAGGCATCACTGTTAAAGTTTTAAGTAATATAAGAATATTGAACATAATTACAACATTATTAACATTTGCAAATATTATTTAGGTCAATAATGATAATATGGGGTGAAAGAATATGGACCATATTTTGAGCCACTTTGGGTTGGAAAGAAAAAAAAATACACTATTAATTCAGAAGTAGGGAATTTTAAGAAAGAAGATGGTCACAAAAGTTAAATTTTACTAACCTAATTTTTTCTTAAATTAAATGATATAAGTGATGTTTTGGTAAAAAAAGAATGTTTAAACAACAATATAGAATTTTCATAACATATATTATATATAAGTTTTGAATGACAGTTAGTAGTTAAGATAAACTTCTTTATTGGACTTTCAAACATTATGTAGGTCTTAACAAATTTAAAGAAAAAAAAACAAAGATTATCCATATTTTTATCAAACGGCACAGATACAGATAAGATATTTTATAACCTAAAATCTAATTTCAGTTAATCATAAATATGTTATGACATAATTTGTAAGTATCTTGGTATAGAAAAAAAAGAAAAGAAGTCGTGCTGAGTTTTTCCTATTTCAGTCCTCATAAATATCTCATGTTTTAAATTTATTTAATCAATAAGTGTGCCTTTGATGTTGACATTAAAAGTTACAGGAGATATTATTAATAATATAGTAATATATATTTTTTTCTTCATTTAAAAAGAAAAATACTTTTAATATAGAAAGACAATTCAACACATTTTAATTCGGTACAATAAGTTTCCTTATTATACTTAGGGAAAATTTCGGATTCTTTTGACATTACGTAACGAAACAATGACAGATAAGGCAAGGTATTTAGATAATTATACATTATTTCTTACTTTGGTCAGCGAATCCCCTTCGGGCGGTGGATAAAAGAGCACTTTTAAGGGCATTTGCCCGAATAATTTGCCTGCACAAGGAAGCCATTTCACTTTTCTCACTAGACCGTTTCTTACGATAGCAAGTGGGGTTTGAGAGATTTTAAGTGTTGTCATATTAAATTATATTTCATTAAAAATCGTAAGATTGCCGGTTTTTTTTTATTTTTAAAGTGAGTAAATATAAATTATCAAATTAATTTGTTGAAAATATTGTAATAAAATTAAAAATAAATTACAACATTCTTATTATTACTTCAACTAACGAAAATATATGATATATGAAAGCAAGACGAGGATGGAGTTAGGGTAAAATAAAATACGTTTGAATATCGTCGGTTTTGTTTTTATTTTTTTTGGTTTTATTCATTAATAAGTTTTGTGTTTTGGTAATTACAATTATGATTGAATTTATCAATATAAATGAAAATATTTTAAGATATTTGCATTTTTATAATATTTTGGGGTGAATAGACAAATGTAAGAGGTAAATAATCTTCTATCTTGGATATCGAATTCTTAGCTATATAACATATTAGACCAATATGTGTACAAACGTAAAAAACATTGTAAAAACGAGAAATATTAAGTATAATAGAATTGTTTTTCTTTGCTTGTAAAAAGTCCACGACAGCGTAAAAGTTTAATAAATACAGGATATACTTTTTCTTATGTAACTGAATATATAATGTGATCTTTTTTCTTCGCAAGTCTAACTTAATTTCACATTAAAACAAGAAAATGATTATTATACGTAAAGATATCACAATTTTAAAACCGGGAGCAAAGTGATCTTTGCGACTTCATTGGCGTACGCCGTATGCCAATATAGTCCATACCTAGCCTAATACCAAATTACTTTAAACGCGTTAATATTTCAAAACTATTTATTTTAAATTTGTAAAAATGTTTTCATTTAAGATTAATCGGGAAATTCTATTTGATATTTACTTCACCTTAATAAAAATACCCACTGTACCCAAATTTAGAGTTACCTTTCTCAGCTTCACGCTGTATCCCGCACTAGGCAGGGTAGGGTAGTTACCTTTCCTTACCTTAAAATGTGCCATGTACCATGTGACACATTCTGCGAGAATAGTAAGCACGACACGTAAAATCGAATCGATATACTCTTTATTTAATTAAGAAACTTGTTCATTCCTGTAGGAAATTACCATGGGCTCGGATAGCAGGTCTGCCGAGAAGAGCCGACGAGAAAATCAACAGTTACTTTTCCAAAATATAATTTAGAGTAAATGTATAAATATAATTAGCTTCCCGAGTGAGCATAAATAATATTTAATCTTACACATTATTATTATTACATCCAAGAATTCCGTAGTATCTACTTTGAAGCAGTGGCGTAGTTGGGGGGTCAATAGTATCAACTAGTTCATGTCAATCAAACATGAATTGATTTTGCTGATCAAAAACGCGTAATGTTCGTTTTTAATTTTTTTTTCAATTAATAAAATATATAGTTTATGTCATTCGTTTTATTTAGTAATTATGAAGCAATAAAATTTATATATCTACTACTGTGCTCTGAAATCTGAAATTATTTTGACCATTTTAAAGGGCATCAAGTCCCAAGCCGTAGCAGGCAGCAAATACCTTAGCTATGCCACTGCTTTGAAGTAACATCAACAAATAGAGAAATATGGTATACAATCTTAACGTAAAAGAAGAGATCATTACTATGTACAACTACATATATGAAAGTACAAGAGGCGTTAATGACGATCCTTGATTTTCGATCGATCCATTATTGACAGCAACAACAAGTACAAAGCTATGAGATAACGAGCACCGACTCTGACTCCATAATGGCTAAATTTAAATAATAACTTATCGTGTATAGAAACCTTAGATGAATCACAAAACACTCAGATCGCTTTCTGATTACCACTGTGTATTTTCTCAAGAGTTATAAATGTAACTAAAGGTGCAACTTCAGCATCTGTGGTAGACCTGCATCTAATAAACCCTAACTATGCATTATTTTAGATACCATTACTATTCAAATACACAGATAATTGTTTTTTGTTTTTTCTCTAACTTTACTCGTTTTATTTTATCTTGTTCTCTGCATCGAAATTTGGAATCGGAACCGCAGGTAAATTCTTATTAAAGTATTATAAAGTGAAAAAGTATTCACTTTTCACCAATTCATTCTTAGTTGACGTGCGTGTAATGATTTAAAATGATAATATTAAATATTTCTATTCCTCGAGTGGGGATCGAACCCACAACCTGTCGTGTTTACAGTCACATTCTGTGCCCCTGCTCCACGACAGGCTTCTTAGGAACTAATGTTGAAAAAATCTTATTATGTAGAATAATCCATCGATCGACGAAAGATGTAGTAAATTTACGCTATAATCAATGGTAGTCGATTATAAAAAAAATACAAAAACGGTAGAGCTTCAGTTGTGGTTTTCTATGCTATTATATAAATGCGCTATAATACACTATATTATATAAAAAGCTCGATAAATCGAGCAATTAGCAAATAATAACAGTGCCTTGGATTTACTATCGAAGGGCTTCGTATGATTATAACAGCTCAACGGCTCAAACTAAAATTAATCGGAAAGAAACTTATTTAAGTTGACAAAATAAAATTATTCAAAAAAAGAACTAATTTTAGTTGACAAACTAAAATTAATGGGAAAGAAACTAATTTACGGTGACAAACTTAAATTCGTGCTCGTATGCATTAATTGTGTAAGAAATTAAAATTATAAGTTTGTATTACAGTTGATGATTGAGACGTCTAATGTTTTAGATTTAGATTTATATATTTGTTATAAATTTTTGACGACGGGATCTCACGATAACGATCTTTAGTAATTAAAGAGTCGGACTGATCGACAGCAAAGTAAGCCCGGTTTAAGTAAAGGTTTTGGGTTCCGTTTCTTTTATTCTCTACATACTGAATTTGAAACCTCTGAAATGAACACTGTAATATATATTTTTTCATATTTTTGAAGTAAGAAGAATTTTTAAAATGTATTTAACAGTAAGAATGTTTAAATTGTATATAAACAGTTTTAGCGATAATTATAAGGCCCATAACCTTATTTTGTAACAGTTATTAGTTTTTGTTTTTATTATGGTCTATTTATTAAAGTTATGGTGTTACGTTGGATGAATTGGCTTGACAGATTTATAATAATAGTAATATAACTACAACTTTTGAACAATAACCTTTATTTTGGTAATATAACAATCATTTATATTACGTACATATGGAATTATTATAGTTAATATTTATTATAAACTTTTATTTATGGTCACAATCTATTTGAATTACAATAAGCTATTATTACATGTGTGTATGTACAGTGCTACTATTTCATTTTAAAATTTATAAAAATCACATAATTTTAATAAAGTGCGTATAAGTCAATAATTATTACGTGTCATATAAACATTACCAAGGCAAGGACCGTATAAACTATATTATTAATTAACAATAACGTTAGAAAAGAGATTTTTTTATAATGATATACAATATAAATTTATTTTTTAAACATTTTTTTGTCTCTTCATTTCAAATATTTTTCTTGATATCTTGTTGTTACCTTTTTAAAAATGGTTTCACTTTTGGCCATCATCGTTGTTAACGCCTACAACAGACATTGAAAAAGCTTTTTAATATCACCTATACTGACGCACATGGCAGGGCAGACAGAGTACGTTCCGCTTTCCCATTTTCCGCCGATTTGGAGGCATTGCGTGTTGAGTGGCGGAATTCAACGCCGCTTCTTGCGTTGTTGCCAGAGCGAAGATATGAAAATATTAAATATTTAATTAGAAATTACTAAACATTTCACACTGTGAAGGCGACAGCTTGGGGTTCGATACCCACTCGAAGGTTGCCTTCACAGTCGCATTGTGCCGCTGCGACGGGTCTCAACATGACTCACATTTTGACTATAATTAATAGAAGTGCTTGGGACAGATATAAATAACAATATTTTAATAATAATTACCAGTTAATTTATCTGATACTACTATATTATATATTTGCAAAACTTACAAGTATTGTAAATTTTATTTTCCGGCGAACTTTATGAATTTTTTTGACGCATAATATAAACGATGATATTACACTTGAAGGGAATCAATTTCTCGTTCGACCGCTTCTTTGAATGAAGCAACCTTTGAATGAATTTAATCGCACGTCTATTTCACCTTCTTCTAGCTGCAATTGTTGAAATAATTTCATTATTTTATTTTGCTATTTGTAGCTCCGTCTTCCGTTTTTTACCGTAGCGTTTGGCGCTCCGTTCTCTCTGCCTACCCCGCTAGGGATATAGCGTGAAGCTAAGTAAGTAAGTAAGTAAGTAAGTAAGTAAGTATTTTATTTTGTAATGCGTCAGAAACCAATCAAAGTTATTTTAAAATAAGATATAAATGATTAGATATTTTAGTAAATTTCTACCGGATCTGATTGATATATTTCTCTATAACATGATGGAGATACGCATTCCCGGACACATCGGGTTCGTGCGAGTCCATTGATTTGATTGCATGCACTGCTTTGTTCACATGCTGTTTCGTATTCACGAAAAATCATTTCCTGAAAATATTTCAAATTATGCTTCTTAATATTCAATAAAGGACTGCCGTGACGCAGGGGCACAAGCATGTGACGGTAAACGGCAAGGATTGTGGTTTCGATCGCCATTCGAGGAAATGAAATATTTAATATTTTCAAGAATTCCATAGTATCGAATTGAGGCTTGTCGTGGCGCAGCGGCACAAGAGTGTGACTGCAACCGACAGGTTCTGGGTTCGATCCCCAGTCGAGGAAATGAAATATTTAATATTTTCAATTTAAATATTTAATGTTTCATTTCTTCGCTCTGGTATTAAGCCTCAAATTCGGCGGAAAGTGGGGAACGGAAGTGGAACGGAGTGTCTTTACACTAGGTTCCCGGGTTCCCTCTGCCTACCCTGCCTCGTGCGGGATACAGCGTGAAGCTAAAAAAAAATATTTTCAAATAAAATATTTATTCTTAGAGTGTCTTAATACCCTATATACATTATAGGTTCCCAAGTTTCCTCTGCCTACCTTGAGATACAGCATGGAGGTAAAAAAAAATATTCACTGAACACATAAATTCTGACTAACTGTGTAAAAGTAAAAACAAAAGAGGTTATAAATATGTTTATACTGTATACATGCATACTCTTTAAGTACAGGTGGAATTATTTATAAGAAATTTCTGTATATTTTTTAGATTCGATTGATACTTAAAGTCAAAATGCGTGAAGCGATTTTATTGTTACATTAATCAATAGCTTTTCTTTGTGTTTGAATTTGGTTTACATACATTTTTAGGTGAATCCTTATATTGATATTCCTTAAAAGTAAATGTAACTCCTGTTTTATCTCCATAACATTTTTCCAAAAGTCCTATTACTAAAATAAATTTTAAGAAGATTGATATTTGTGTCATTTTTATTTGTACTTTGATATTTGTGTTATAAGTAAGATACAGTTAAGTGTTTGAAAATCAATAAATACTTGTTGGTGTATTATTTATAGACTGCGCATGTCACTAAGAGACTATTTATTATTGCTGCTAGAAAAAATATTTTATGATATATCAGAATGAATATAAAACAAAATTATCATTGTATTTTCAATACAATAAGACATTCTATGGTACATAGTATTCTGTGTATGCCAATATAGTTATTAAAATCGTTTTTTTTTTGTTTGTTCGTGTGTTCATAAAATATTGAATAAAACATATATTATATATATATATATATATATATATATATATATATATATATATATATATATATATATATATATATATATATATATATATATATATATATATATATATATATATATATATATATATATATATATATATATAATGTCATAATCTTGTTAAAGGTCGTTTTATATTTCTTAAACGGCAACACTACTCAACCCCGTCACTCTTTTGTGACAACTTCCGGTGAAAGGATAAAAGTGGTGGGGTCGAATCAGTGATTTTGATAATTCAGTCGGGAGCTCGGTCAGTCGTTGGACATCATCGAAGTAATAAGTTGTGTAGTGGAAACTATACCAGCTGGCCAATTAAAGTGTTAAGGAAAAGGAATAAAAGCATTTACAGTACTGTGAATTGGAGTTTTCTTGATAGTTCAGAAGTGGGATCTAAAAACCCAGGTATGTACGTCCTCATAATTGTAATTTAAAAAGAAAAAGGAAGTAACTCGAGTTAAAATTACATTAAAATACAAAGTAACTATAACGCCTCTTAAAAAAAAAAAAAAAAAAAAATATTTAATTTCATTTTGAAAAAATGCAAAAAGTCCTTAAGACACTTTTAATTTACATTGCATTTGATCGGGGCTACTCTCCGGTAATGCACAAATACTATTACATTGCATTTGATCGGGGCTACTCTCCGGTAATGCACAAATACTATACTTTTACATTACATTGCATTTGATCGGGGCTACTCTCCGGTAATGCACAAATACTATACTTTACATTACATTGCATTTGGTCGGGGCTTCTCTCCGGTAATGCACAAATACTATACTTTTACATTACATTGCATTTGATCGGGGCTACTCTCCGGTAATGCACAGATACTTACTATACTATTACATTACATTTGATCGGGGCTACTCTCCGGTAGTGCACAAATATGACACTTTTACGCTGCATTTGATCAGGTCATTTTACAAAATGCAAGTCGGGCATATATTTTACATTTAACTCCCCGAGAGTTAGACTTTATTGAGATTATAAACATTATTATTAAAAATATTATCATATATCATTTACTCGCGTACCAAATTATTTATAAAGTATTTAATGTGATTTGAAGTCGTAATTTCAACCTCTTTTACGTATATTAACACTACATAGTTATAAATTCTTTGGAATATTTAACGTTTTACGTGATATTTTAAAATTGAATATGAGTAATGATTTTATGAGGAAAATATAATAGAGGTTTATGTTATATTATTTAGGAGACCTTATCTCTAGGCGAATCAGTTACTTACTTTTTAATTTTTGTATTAATGACAGTTGGAATTACTTACTTTGAACGATTAAACAGTGGCAAACTAATGTTTGCGGAATAATGATTGAGTGAACAAAGGTCTTCACTGGATACTGACTGAGCGAACTATGAATATTCGCTGGATAAACATTGAGCGAACAATGATGTACGCTGGATAATGATTGAGCGAGCAATGATGCACGCTGGACTGTAAGAAATGAGTGAACTTTGACTGACTTATTACAATACGAAAGATTTTGACTAGATTTAATACGTTTAGGTAAATTGAGTACTTGCATAAGTAATATTTTTGATTAGACTTTTATCATATATATATTTGTATTATTTATAAGAATTGAATGAATGGAAGGCTAGTCAGAGGAATTTTAAAATTTTCAGATATGACGTCAAACGATGACCAAGTTGAAGGTACACCACCTACTACTCCACCACGGAACCGTAAGCACGCAAAACGGAGGAAAGTAAAGAGGAAAAGAGCTCTTTCGACGTCATCTATATCAACGTCGTCAAGTGAGGATTCTCCTCCGCCACGGAGGAAACGTAAAACATCGAAAGGATTGACTACAGATGACGTTTTAAAACTGCTAGCTAACTTCAAGGGGGAGTCGAATAAGAATTCATTTAATAACAATAACTTAAATAATGTTGTGCCGGAATTTGACCCTGCAAACAGGTCTCAAACCATTGAATCTTGGCTAAAGAAAGTCAACGAATGTGCCGCCATTTATGGGTGGGATGAAAAACAAATTGTTCATTTTTCTTTGCAAAAGCTCATTGGTTTGGCCAAGAAATGGTTTGAGGCTCTGCCTACAGTGGTTTTCTCATGGAGTGAATGGCAGGAGAAACTCTTGAAGGCCTTTCCGAGTGAGGAAAATTACGGACGTCTTCTGGAAGAAATGTTAAACAGAACTTCACGAAGTGACGAAAGTCTCCGTGAATACTTTTATGATAAGCTATGTTTATTAAGTAGATGCGAAATAACTGGTAAAAAGGCTGTTGATTGCTTAATTCATGGTATTAGTGACGTGTCTATCAAAAGTGGTGCACAGACCCTTCGATGTACAGAACCTGAGGGGTTATTAAGCTTTTTAAGTACTCAACGCGTACAACTACCCCTATTTAATCAAAATAGTAACCGAGAACGCAATAACAAAAGATTTGTTAGTCGCAATAATCCTAATACAGTTCCAAATGATAGTTCCGCGATTACGTGTTTCAACTGCAACCAAAAGGGGCATCCATTTTATAAATGCCCTAGTCAGATTTTAAAATGCAAACGTTGTCATAGGATTGGACATGATAATGATGACTGTAAGTTGCGTCCTTATATACCACGATCAGCAGTGGCAACCACCTCTGCATCGGCGCGTGGTGAACCCGTAGAAAAGAAAAGTCTAAAAATTGATGTATCGAATAAAAGTAATGAAAAATTTTATAAGAAAATTTTTGTTAATGACAGTCGGTTAGAAGCATACATAGACTTTGGGAGTGAATGCAGCCTTATCAAACAAAGCGACGCGGCTTCCTTGAAATTGTCTGAGATCTATGATGAATTGCCTGTAGTAAGAGGTTTTGGGAAATCGGCAATTCATCCTTTATATAAATCTCATATCACAGTCAGAATTGACGAGGTTGAGGCATCGATCACTGTGCTTGTAGTGGATGATGAAATTATGCCAACATCCTTAATCATAGGACAGAACTTTACGGAGCTATCATATATAACAGTATTAAAGGACAGTACTCATTTATTTTTTATAAAAGTCCGAATTGCAATCCATTCAATAGTGAAAATAATGACAATCCGATTAAACTTTTCGTTTCAAACGCAACCCACATTTTTCATACAAGGACTCTCCCTGTCTATATCAAAGACACTAATTTTAGTAAAGATGTTTTTGTTGAAGGATATTGTTCTGCAGAACCTGGTCGGGAGTTTAGTTTGTTTCAGGGTGCTTACAATTTAAGCGACGGAAAAGGGGATTTGGTTATCAGTAACCTGACAACTCGTAGCATAACCTTTGAAAAGGATACTTTGATAGCCAGAGCAGTTCCTTTAAAGGAATCAAATTCTTGTCGGGTCAATAGAATCATTGCTGAAATCAAAGAATTGGAGCCCCTTCAAAAAGAAGACATTAAAGTAGGGGAAGGTTTGAGTGAAGACGACGTAAACAAGTTACACACTTTATTACAACAATATAGAGATTGCTTCGCAACGAATTTAAGAGAAATAGGTTGTGTAAAGGATATGGAGATGCGTATTGAACTCTCAGATAATAGACCAATCGTATATCGCCCTTATCGATTGTCACACTCGGAGAGACAGCAAGTGAGGGAGACCATTGATGAATTACTGCAAAACGATATAATCCAAGAGTCAAATTCCAGTTATTCAAGTCCAATTATTACGGTGAAGAAGAAAACTGGTGAACTAAGACTTTGTGTAGACTTCAGAGCACTTAACAATAAAACGGTAAAAGATCGTTTCCCTCTCCCTTTGATAGAAGATCAGATCTCAAATCTCAGCGGAAACGCTTATTTCACAACTCTTGACCTAGCTTCTGGATATTACCAAGTGCCCATGGCTAAGGACAGTCGACATCTTACTGGTTTCGTCACGCCCGATGGGCATTACGAATTTAAACGGATGCCCTTCGGGCTGGCAAATGCCCCAGCTGTCTTTCAGCGGATGATAAATAAAATACTTGGAAGCAAAAGATACGAATATGCTTTAGCATATCTCGACGATGTGTTGATACCTGCCAAGAATACGAATGAGATGTTTGAACGACTGGAGGAAATTTTGAAACTGTCGAGAGAATTTGGCCTAACTTTGAAATTGTCTAAATGCCGTTTCTTCGATATTAAAGTAGAATATCTGGGATATGAGGTATCTGCAGAAGGTATACAGCCCGGTAGTGGAAAAACTCAAGCTGTCAAAGCATTCCCAACGCCTCGTAATGTTCACGAAGTTCGCCAATTTCTTGGCCTGACGGGATACTATCGCAAGTTTATCCAAGATTATGGACTGATTGCCCGACCATTAACTTATCTACTAAAAAAGGATTCTGTATGGTTGTGGTCGAAAGAACAAGAAAATGCGTTTTCGCTGCTCAAGGGAAAACTTGTAGACAGGCCTGTTTTAGCTCTTTATGACCCTAAACTGGAGACCGAATTGCACACTGACGCCAGTGCTCTTGGCATAGGAGGAATCTTGATGCAGTGGCAAAAAGAGACGCGAGTATTAAAACCAGTTGCCTATTTCAGCAGGCAGACCACACCTGAGGAAAAGCATCTTCATTCCTATGAGCTCGAAACACTGGCAGTCGTGTGCTCTTTAAAGAAATTTCGAGTATACTTGATGGGTATACACTTTAAAATTTGTACAGATTGCGCGGCTCTTAGAACCACTTTGACAAAAAAAGATTTGCTGCCGCGGATAGCAAGGTGGTGGTTACAAATCTCTGAATTTACTTTTGATATAGAATATCGTCCTGGTGTCCAAATGTCACATGTTGACGCTCTCAGTAGAAACACCATATTATCCGTTACAGCAGATGATAATCCATGTGTGAATATTTATAAAATAGAACAGGAAAACTGGTTGCTTACTCTACAATTGGCAGATCCTGATATTGTTCGGATTTTTAAAATTCTAAAATCCGAGGAAGACAAAGAGTGTAAATAAATAAGGAGTAATTATGAAGTGAAAAGCAGTACTGTATATAGGAAACTTGATGGCGGAATACGTTTAGTGGTTCCACGGAATGCTAGATGGCAAATATGTAGAGCCAACCATGATGACATCGGTCATCTTGGTTATACGAAGACGTTAGAAAAAGTCCAAAGTCAGTACTGGTTGCGCAAGCTTAGGCGCTTTATGAAGAAATATGTGGGCGCTTGCATTGACTGTGCATATAATAAAGACAGTGCATCGCGGCAGAAAAGCGGTCATTTGTTTCCTATTGAATATATATGTATACCGTTTCATGCTATACATATCGATCACTTGGGGCCTTTCGTTAGGACCAAGAATGGTAACACCCACATACTAACTATTGTAGATGAGTTCACAAAATACGTATCCGTGCGGGCAGTCAAAAATACGAAAACAAAGACTACAATAAAGGTTCTTCAAAATATATTTTTTGATTTTGGGTTACCAGCAAGGATTGTGTCAGATCGTGGCACTTTTTTTACATCGTCGGCTTTTAAAAGTTTTTGTGATGAACATGGTATTAAGCACATATTGAACGCGGTTGCTTGTCCCAAAGCCAATGGTCAAGTTGAGAGATATAATCAAGTTATACTCGAATCTTTAGCTGCTCAAAATCTTAATAGTAATGAACGTGACTGGGACAAGCAACTGGGTGAAATTCAGTGTGGTGTTAATAACACAATTAGTACAACCACTAAAAAGACTCCAACTGAAGCGTTATTTGGCATTAGACTGCACGATGATCTTGCAAACAATATGGAAATAGAGAGCACACAAGACGATATAGAATGTGTAAGAAGTATTATCAGTACAAATATAAATAAAGACCAGAATATTCAAAAACGTAGACATGACGCTAATCGGGTTCCGGCACCTAAGTATGAAGTTGGTGATCTAGTTAAGATTTTAAGAAATAATTACAGTAATGATGGAAAAAGTACTAAACTTCTATCTAAATTTATCGGTCCCTTAAAGATTTCTCAAGCATTAGGAAATGATCGTTATAAAGTAACGGATATACCAGGTTTTCCTAAAAGGGCCAAACCCTATGAATCTGTAATAGCTTTTGATAGAATTCGACCCTGGATTAACGTGAAAGCTTTAGAAGTGCATGATGGTGAAACGAGTGATTCATCTTCTTGTAGTGATAAAAAGGAGTACTACTAGATATTTTGCTGCTAGATATTTTGCCAGTTGCTTCGAATCGACATTAATATAGAGTATTACACATAGAAAATTGTAGTAGGCAAACGTGCAATATTTTGTTTCAAACTGATTTTGCGCAAATAATACATGTTTTGTTTAATCTTAAAACATAATAATTATTTAAAATTAAAATAATGAAGTTTATGTTCTGAGAAAATTACATCTATAATGTTTTTGTTTTATTTTTATTGTTATTTTCATTTGCTTGTAAATATAATATTGTATACATACCTAAACGCATTAGTATATAATTAAGTCACATAAAATATTTAAATGTACAGAAGTAACCTTAGAGTATATATTAAAATTTAGACTAAGTAGATATTTTAATGAGATTATGATTGTTTAAATCAAAATTAAATTAAGTTTTTGTTGTGTTGGTTTCAAAATAATAATGAGTAACTTAAATTAGTAAGTAATTTATTGGCAGAGTTCCTGATGTTTTTAGTGTGCCAGGAGGCTACACATTTCGTAGGATGGCCGAATGTCATAATCTTGTTAAAGGTCGTTTATATTTCTTAAACGGCAACACTACTCAACCCCGTCACTCTTTTGTGACAATTTCCGGTGAAAGGATAAAAGTGGTGGGGTTGAAACAGTGATTTTGATAATTCAGTCGGGAGCTCGGTCAGTCGTTGGACATCATCGAAGTAATAAGTTGTGTAGTGGAAACTATACCAGATGGCCAATTAAAGTGTTAAGGAAAAGGAATAAAAGCATTTACAGTACTGTGAATTGGAGTTTTCTTGATAGTATATATATATATATATATATATATAAATATAAAATCCCACAATTATTTTTAATTACAAATTTATTTTATCTGTACGCACCGGTTTACATCACTACTAGTACGATTCTTATGAAAAGTGAGTGAAACACAAAATGTCAAACGAAGTTGATATTTCTTGCCAAACGTAACAATAGCTGTTTATATAGAGTATAGATAGATATCCTCAAAAATTGTGAATTCCTGTAAGAAATCTTACATATTTTAGAATTTCCTCGCTTTATTCGTGGCTTATATTTTTTCTTGTGCTTACAAGTGTCTGTTAATTACAAAATTGTGTAGTGTTAGAAAAGAAGACTTGGATTTGTTTTATAACTTTCGTGGCGTAAGAGATCAAGATTCCTCCGATTTGGTAAGTATTATTTTTACTAAACATATGTCTCTAGTAATTTTAATAAGAGATTTTTGAGAGAAAAGCTTTAAGTGGCAGACTTACAAATGCAACATATTTTTGAAAATAATAAGTAAGCGATAGAAGTAAAATAAATAAGAATAATAAGTAAATAATACGTATAAAGGTGTTGTAATATTGAACTTTAGAATGGATAATATATTATCTCTATAATTTCATAGTTATGTATTTCGATTTTTTTATAAAAAAATATGCAATCAATTACTACCTATAAAATATATTACGAATTGTTTTACGTCAAACTAAAATTTACTTAAATATACGATAGTGTATTAAGTATATAAATTATTATTTAATATTTGATAAAAACCCTTGAGTTTAAGTGCATTCTTAGTACATGAGCACTGAAAAATGTTGATTTTAAAAGTAAAATTTACAATTTATACTGTACTGCTAAATTGTAAAGTCTATTTTCCAGTGTAATCTCATCTTTGGTACATGAAATGTTTAAACTAAACTTTATATTAAATAGCATGAGCTAAGGATGATTTTGCAACAGCCTTATTTATGGAGCAACCTATTTGAGCATTGTTTTTTTCTTATTGAGAAGTGTTTCTGTTCTGTGTTAATGAGGTGGCTGTGTCATAAATGTTTTGTGAACAAACAATTCTAAGATTTTATTAGATTTAAACTGTTTTTTTTTGCTTGAACTTCTTTTTTCAATTATGTTGCTCAAACAAGATTAAGCATAGAGTTAATTTCTGCCACTCTAATTGCAATAATTTAAAAAAATATTGGAAAAACCCCTCTGTAAACCATCTTTGTAGCCTGGTATGAGTTGAGCACAGTGTGAAATTAAAAAAATAATCCTATTATAGATTGTCTTAATAATATTTTTAGTTCTTAATACACAAGGATAGTTATACAATAATTAGTTGTTAATGAAATATCAATATAATATATAAGGAATTTAAGTCTCTGAAAAATAATCTTATTTAAAGTATCCTTTTTTCGGAATTACAGCTAATTGTTTTGACCAAATTTTCACTGTAAATTTAGTTTGATAAGAATATATAAAGTACTTTTTTGCATAATTCACTAATTTGGAAAAAGTACAGTATAAATTAAATTGACCTTAAATTGTTCATGGTAGAATGCAACCCCATAAGGTATTATTAAAATTTTTGCATAATATTAATTGCATCAATAAAATTATTTATTACACAACAAATTGTGCATATTGGCCGAACTGAATGCCATGATTTGCTTAATAAAGAGTGAGGACATAAAACTAATTTGTTCTCCCAAGTGATTATCAAACTTACAACCATTTCGATTTATACTTTCCATAAGCATTGCACCTAACAACAATTACTAAGGAAGGTCATGTTTGATATTTCGTAATAATTGCAAAATAATAACTTCCTAGAAGTTAAGTTTTTTTATGTTTATTGAACATTGATGAAAAATGTAATTAAGATTTATACCCTTTTTTATTTCATGTAAACAGAAAAAATGCTTCAAACAATATTTTCCTTATAAGTACTTTAGAGTGAGGTAACCTAGTGGTCAGACAGTTTGTTACCCCATCATCACCATTATTATATGGTCATGTTTCAGACATTGCAATAATATATTACTATTTCCAGACATTGAATGTTGATTTGTGTTATAAGCCGGTAATAAAAAGTTTTATCTTATATATTATTAGAAGCTACAATAGCTATATTTCTAAATATTAAACAGAATGTAAATTATAATAGGCATTTAGGTACCATTGTAATTTGTAACTGTCTAGCTGTTGTAGAGATGGTTTTCTTCCAAGGAATATTGTGATCATTCACATGCAAATTAAATTGGGTTCTATGCATGCTTGTTGATGTAAAGCTAAAAAAGTATAAAGTATAAAAGTATTACACATACTTTTATACTTTATACTTTTTTAGCTTTACATTGTATTCTGACCATAGTAGGAAATATGGAAACCTTGTGTTAAGACACTCTGTTATCATTAAGATACTTTTGTTTCTCACATTCCGGTGTAACTCAACGCCGCCATTTACTTGAGCAAAGAAATGAAAATATAAAAAAATCCTCCAGTGGGAATGGAACTCACAATATAGTGCGTTTATAGTTTATGTCGCATGTTGGTGCTCCTGCACCACAGGGTATTTTATTTTAGTTTTATAACATGAAAATAATATTTTCACTTTAAAATGTTTTGCTTATACAGCATACCTAATGTTTTACGAAAAAGTTACATAAAAAAAAAGCCCCAGATCTGTTATCTCGATAGACAAAGCTTTTTAAACTAGGTCTCTAAAGTATTTTGTGCGCAATTGGGTCGAGCTTTTCTGTTTCACAATGAGGTCAGATCGAATGCAGCATACATTGCTACCTAAAAAAATAATGAATTTACTAAATATATAATAGTTGTAGTCCAACATATTGCGTGTTGATTGGCGAAACTCAACGCCGCAGGTCGTCTTGCGGTTTTTAGGGTATTGGTAAATTGGGAGTATGGAACACTTGATGTTTTCGTGTAGTTAGACGTTTTCCGTCAGTTACACGAAAAAATAAAGTTTAATATTTTTTTAAAATGTATATTTTATCATATAGTTATGTCAACAGATTAGGTTGTTTACTTACATTTTTTGTTTTATTAAGCGATAACAAATTCTTGAAATATATCATTGAGAAAAGTATAATAATTTTTATATAATGAATACGCTATCACCAGGTCTCCGAAATGACCTCATTAAAGGTAATTAATATGGGCGTACCGAAAACATCATGTTAATGTATTTGATAACTTTTGTTATGCACTTTGGCTTTATCATATTGTATACATTTTGTAAAAGAAGAGGGAAATTTCTAGTAACTAAATATTATTTTTAAATGTCTCAGCTTCACGCTGTTTCCCGCGCATTGCAGGGTAGGCAGAGGGAACTTGGGAACCTAGTGTTAAGACACTTTGTTTCATTGCCCATTCACCGCCGAATTTGAGGCATTGCGTGTTGAGTGGCGAAACTCAACGCTGCGCTTTGCCTTTTTTTTAGGGTGAAGAAAATATTAAATACTAGCGACCCGTCCGCGGTTGCACCCGCTTTTTTCACTAAACTTTTCGCGAAGTGAATAAAATTTTGTAGCAAATTTGTCTAAAAAACTAAACATTTTATGACTTGGTTTTAATGAAACTAGCATTTTCATTTGGCTTCAGATTGTAGCCGTTGTTCAGATTACCGCGTACAAACGCACAAACAGATAAAAATAATATTTTTACTGTAAAATGTTGATTAACGTTTAATTGATATCATCTACATAGTCGTACAACAGCACGATTTAACATTAACAAATGTTTAATGTTCTGGTAGTAATTTCTGTCTGAGACTTGCACTATCTCACTTACGATGGTTTGCTTTTGTCGATTTTCTTATAAGATTCCATTATCTTATGGTAAAATAAGGAACCATTATATATTTACTTTCTATGGATAATCTTCTACAGTTCTGTGCAAATTTTGCACTGCCAGTAGTCTAAGTTTACTGGTACTGTAAAAAAATACCTTGTGTCAGTAACATTTTAAAAGAAGCAGTAATCCAGAGGCCTGTCGTGGCGCAGCGGCACAAGAGTGTGACTGTAACCGACAGGTTCTGGGTTCGATCCCCAGTCGAGGAAATGAAATATTTAATATTTTCAATTTAAATATTTAATGTTTCATTTCTTCGCTCTGGTAATAAGGCAAAGCGCGGCGTTGAGTTCCGCCACTCAACACACAATGCCCCAAATTCGGCGGAAAGTGGGGAACGGAAGTGGAACGGAGTGTCATAACACTAGGTTTCACTTCCGTTCCCTCTGCCTACCCTGCCTAGTGCGGGATACAGCGTGAAGCTGGAAGCAGTAATCTTAATATTAAACTTAAATTTAAAAAGTTTAATATTTTCTGTCCTAAGTGAGGAATAACACTTTAAAAAACAGTAAAAACAGCAATCTTAAGTTTAATTAAGTAATAGGAAGACTCATACTCATTTTTTTTTTTGTCGAGTCAGTGGAGCGTAAACAATCATTTATTGGATTCATTTCACTTTCGCTTATAACCAGCCTTTGTTATTGAACGTGAATGGATAAAGCTTTTTAATCTATGTTCATTAGACTTCTATTGTTTATTTCTAAAAGATTGTATAATAAAAAAAAAAGTATGCTGTATCTTAATAACTTAATAACCTTTGATAGTTACTTTAAGTCTTGATAAGTCACTCCATTGTCTTTTAAAGACTTTGTACTATGTATTGAATGTCTCAATTACGGGTGGGATCGAACCCATAACCATAATGCGTACAGTCAGACTGTTTGACTAAACCACGATAGATTCATTTCACTTTCGTTTATAACCAGCTTTTGTTATTAAATGTGAATGGATAAAGCTTTTTAATCTGTGTTCATGATACTTCTATTTTTTAGTTCATCTAAAAGCTTCTGTAATAAATTTTAAAAAAATACTGTATTTTAATTACTGCTCTTTGATATTTACTGACTGACTGACTTTAAGTCTTGATAAGTCACTCCATTGTCGTTTAAACACTTTGTATTACGTGTTCAATGTGTCAATTATGACACGGAGTGCGAATGAACCCGTAACCATTACGCGTACAATGAGGCTGTTTCACTAAACCACGATGGATTCTTATTTCTATAATATCACTACTTCTACTTTTTCTTTATGTAAATATTTTTTTGAGGCATGTGATTGTAAGCGATAGGTTCTTAGTTCGATCTCCACTAGAGGAAATTAGGTATTTATTGTTTTCATTTCTTCGCCCCTGTAACAAGGCATAGCGTGACGTTGAGTTCCGCCACAAAACAGGCAGTGCTTCTGATTCGGCGCAAAGTAGAGAACAGAACGGAGTGTCTTAACACTAAGTTCCCAAATTCCTTCTGCCTACCCTGCCTTGTAAAGGTTACAGCGTGAAGCTGAAAAAAATTAATATCGGAAGTTATCATTTGAGGAGAATAAGGTTTAAGATTCTTTCCATATATGATTATTCCCACAATTTCGATATTACGTGATCTATTATTATACAAGCCACGAAGCCTTATCGTGTGTTTTCAACAAAATATTTACACGCTTTCTTATAAATCCTCAAACAATAACTGTTATAATTCAACTGGCTGTACGAGGTATGACACATGCTTACAGAGAACAATCGATTGTGTAACTTACTCTTATAGTATTAAGCGCTATATTTGTGTGTACAGTTTTCTATTTACCTTTTAAATGCAAGCTGGTCGTTTTCTTCAGTGCACTCGGTACATTTGTACTCGTTGCGCGTAAAGGTGAGGCTATATTATTGATGTGGTGAGGAAAATAAGGCTATAAGAAGGCTTAATATTGATGGTATTGATTTTCTATGTGGTCCTGAACTTGAAGTTAGTTGTACTCAGAAAGGTTGATTAAGTGTTTTAGTTGGTTTTTTAGATTTAATGTTAGTTAAATGTCAGTTAAATACTTTGTTAATTTTTATTTTTTAACTCAAAATAAAGTCTTATATTGTTCTGTAAATATGACGATTCTGGTTTCGTCGCTCTGGTTACCAGAACAAAACGAGGCGTTGATTTCCGTTACTAATCCGCAGTGTGTCGAAGGTGCGGGAATGGAGAGGTCTATCCTAAGAAATATTTAATTTTTTCCTAGCCAAACAACCTATTAACCGACACACGATCTATTTAACATGTCTTTTCCTCATTACTACTGAGCTACTCCTTATTATATCTTGTATCTGCTCACTAGTAGTATGGGGAAATCAAGATGTTAATTTCCTTACTCTATCAAGACATTGCGGGGCGCTATGTTCCTGTAAACAATATATCGTAATCAGATATTGTAATGTAAAATGAGGCCTGTCGTGGCGCAGCGGCACAAGCGTGTAACCGACAGATTCTGGGTTCGATCCCCAGTCGAGGAAATGAAATATTTACTATTTTCAATTTAAATAATTAATATTTCATTTCTTCGCTCAGGTAGGTAATGAGTTTCGCCATTCAACACGCATATACAGCGTGAAGCTAAAAAAATTAGAATGGTGTGCAGTTTATGCCCACTCTTGGTTGGTTGGTTGGTTGGTTCTTTATGCTTACTCTGGTACGAGGGGTAAAGCGTGAAGCTGACATCAATCAGTTTTAACTTCTATAATGTACATCTAACCTAACCGTATACGTTACGGTCTATAAACGCAATTCAATTAAGGTACCTTATTGTTCCGTGCTAAAGGTCACAATGATTATTTGAAAGCGGGCAATTAACGTAAAAATGTGAATATATATTTTTTGCTATAAATTGTATTTTATGATAGTGTCAGTATAGTGTTTTAGTTTTCTTTTGTATTTTTTTTTATTATTGAGATGTAATAATCAATACTTATAATAGAACTGTAACTGGCGCCTGTCTGTACATGAAAGATATATGTATAAAAAAAATCTTATATAAGTAATAGGACTCATAGTAATTTTTAAATTGTTTCTCCGTTTATCTGTTTGTTTGTGCATTTGTCAGCGCTAGTCTCAGAAAGAGCTAACCATATTTGAATGCAGTTTCCACTGTTATATATATTTTGGCAACCTCCTTTCAAAATTGTGTCTGTTTTGTTTAAATAGGTCGATAAATGAAAACTTACGTCAATTTAAAATATTTAATTCGACAAAATTGATACATTTTTTAGATTTATATAAGTAGATATTGCTTAAAAGTGATAGTTTTATTAGAACAGGAATGTAATTGAGAGTCTTAGAAAGTAAGTGTAGGAAAAGATAAAGGGATTTACGTATCATTAGATTGTTATCTAATGATAAGTAATTTTAGCTTCTTTGCCCACTTCATATAAAAGTAATGTAAGAAATTATAAAAACTTTTAATCATTTCTTAGTTTAAAAAGAAATAAGTTGGTACTTATATTATATATTAAATTTAAAGGAACTTTGTGCTAACGCTTTAAAAGTGTTATATTTTATCAGCTTGTTTACATTAAGCGTCTTTGTATACGGAAATGTCCGGGAAAACACCTTGGTGCCGCTTGTAATGAATGGCGACACCAAGGTGTTCTAAGTACAATTGTTTATTTTATATACGTGTTCTCACAATAGTCTTTGATATTTCTAAATATATATAAGTTTTAACAGGAACTACCTACAAGTAGTAGAGTAGGTTAGTACCGAAACATACTGTTTCGTCTTTCGTAAAGAAGACGAAACAGTATTTTTCGTTCGTCTTTTAATTTTTGAATCTTAAATTGATTTTTATTACTGTAGGGTGTATTTGCACAAAACAGAATAGCTTTAATTTTAGATTGCATTAATTTTACCTAGATTTTTAAAATATCTTTACATCTCGACATATTATTTTCCACAATCTCTAATTGTATAATGATTGTGACATATTGACAATATATTATAATGGTCTTTATTTTGTAAAGTGTATATTGTATAGGAAAATTCCTCGACACCATGAATATTATATATCAACACGTTATTAGCACATGGATAGTATGGACAAGGTCAATTTCATGGTCACTGTACAATATATTTAAATTTTTTGGCTCTACGTTGTTACGCCGTTTGTGCTTGTGTCCGTTCCCTTCTCCGCTTTTCGCCGAGTTTGAGACTTTGAGTGTTGAGTGGCGGAACTCAACACTCAACGCTTTGCCTTGTTACCGGAGCGAAGGTATCAAAATATGAAATATTTCATTTGAAAATATTAAATATTATTCGAGTGGGGGGAACCTACGGCCTGTTGTTTACAGTAATACACTTGTGCCTCTGCTTTCTACGCGCAAGACATCAAGCTCTACGTTGTACTGTAGGGTATATGTAGGACATATACCCTATAGTACAGTACCTACTAGATACGCGTAAAGGTACTAAGTTAGTGTTGAAACACTCCATTTCACGCACAACACTAGTTTATGAGATACATGCATTTTGAATGACGAAATTTAACGCCGCACCTTGTCTTGTGTATTATCGAGTAGAATTCAAACTTATAGAACTCAAGCATAAGCAGATGTTGTGTCGCTGCGTAATGATGTCTTCATAGTACGCACTGAATGATTTTAATAATTGTTTCATATATATTTTCCTTAGTTTAGTTCACATGGTAAAAAAAACACGCGTTGTAATTTTATTAAGAGAAGTTTAAAATTGCTTTGGTTTTTATATTTGTATATTAATTATCTAACATTGTACATAAAAATGTAAATTTCAGTAGGTAAATTTTTATTTTTAATTATATATATATATAGGTACTCATACTCATACTCAGCTTCACACTGTATCCCGCACATGGCAGGGTAGGCAGAGGGAACTTGGGAGCCTAGTGTTAAGACACTCCGTTCCACTTCCGTTCCCTACTTTACGCCGATTTTGAGGCATTGTGTGTTGAGTGGCGGAACTCAACGCCGCGTTTTGCCTTGTATCAGAGCGAAGAAATGAATACATTACATATTTAACATGAAAATATTAAATATTTCATTTCCTCAAGTGGGGATCGAACACAACCTGTCGCTTACAGTCACACGCTTGTGCCACTGCACCATGCACCATAGCACAGGTGTTATATATATGTAGGTAATATTATTTAGATTTTTCTGAAAATATTTTTAAAATGTGTATGCACATTTTATCAATGATCATATTATATAGTAAAACTGTTTTTAAATATGATTTTACCAAGAATTTTATTTTAAAATAGTGGATATGACTATGCCTCGAAGGCACAGTGAAGATTATTTTCGTTTCCTTTTGCTAAGGTACTAGACTGAGGCGTTGAGTTCCGCCACACGATGTCTTGACTTCTTTTCACTAGGTTTCTTTTGCCTTCTTTGTAAATGTAGAATTCCGTCTAAAGCGGTAACAAAAACAGTTTCGTTTACATTTCAAGGTAATTTTAATTATGCACATATGTAACATTCTCTGCAATGCAGATGATTATTCATCGCTACTCTCAAGTAGAACCAGAGCTCCAATCTAAAACAATGAAGGGGCTATTTTTAATGCCTTTTTTAACTTCTCGCTGTATTTCGCATACAAGGTGTTTAAAGGTAACCTGGGAACCTACTGTTGATACCTTCTGTTTAGTTTCTTGCTTTTTGCTGAGTGGAAACACATATTTTACTTTGTCGAACTACCCGCCATCTATCTCGTACCAGAGCGAAAAAATGATAAATTTAAATATTTTCATTCCTTCGAGTGGGAATTGAACCGTCGCGATTACATTCGCACGCTTGTTATAGTTATGATTTTATGAAGAGAGATAGAAAGAGGGAAATTTTATTAATATTTCCCTATATTTGGTTTAATAATTCAGGAAAACCATCACAAATCGTTTTTATTTAACAAATTATTGCGATAGCACAGTATTGAGCTTGAGCTTTTTTTTATGTATTTTCTATTGGTGTAAAAAGCTTAAACTTCAGGCATAGGTTTTAAAACAATCGGAGTTATTATTAGGTGTTAGATATTTAAATTAAAAATATTAAATATTTAATTTTCTCGAGTGGGGATCGAAGCCACAACCAGTCGCGCTTATACTCACATGCTTGTGTTCCTGCGCCAAGACAAGCCTCAAGACAACCGGTTTCATATAAAATACTTCTTAGTTATTGCAGAAATAAATTTACTATTTATCCTTTAACCCTTTTTTATTTATCTAAGACAAGTGCAGCGTTAAGCTCTGTTTTCTAATATTTGATTGCTTAATGTACCTACTGTAGATAATGTCATGTTATACAGTTTCATATTGACGTGTATTGTTGTTTTTACCTTTTATTCATACAAATATCTCGTAGTAAAAGTGCCCCGTTGGGTTTTGCAAAACAACATGTAATTTGAAATAAGTTTAAAAGTAGAGAACGGAGAGTCTTGTCACTAGTTTATCTCTACCTAATGCGCTATATACAGCATACAGTTCAAAAATTGAAAAATAGAAAAAAAATCCACCAACCAAATCAACTAATCTCTGGTTAGCAAAAAAAAAAAACTTATACGTTATTTATTGCTGTTTCATACCGTAAATTTGTTATATTAATTATCTTTTTGTGTAACTAAATATATGTAAGATCATGAAAAACGTGATTTAATTTTAGGTTTTTTACAGACGTTTTTTCAATTAAAAAAAATTACAGCAAACTAATAAGTCAAAAAATATTTTTTGGCGAACTTTTCGTTCCAGTAATGTTATTACTTCTACTTCTACGGAATACTATTGCGTACCTTTGTCTTTTATTATCAGTTTTTTCACGCGTTAGATATGAGTGTATATCGCTCTGTAAAGTTATTTGATAAACGGTTGTCATCATTTGTAATGTCTATATTATAAGTCTAGAATGTATATTTTGTTTTTTTTTAAATTTATATCTATCTACAACTTTTTTTATAGTCGTCTTCGTCGTATTGGAAGAAGATAAAATAAACTCGTAATTTTTACATAAATACCTTAATGCTAGTTGAAATTAGTAAATTGATTAAAAAATAATTGCGATTTTGTGAAGTCACTTCCGTTTCCGTGCGTGTTCATTTCTCGTACATTTTTATACTAGATTATAAATTACGCAAACTAAAACCTTTTTTAGTTTTTTACTTTCTGTATGTAAAAACGTTTCGTATACGATGACAACCCAATGCGAAATGCCATCTTGCTACGACGGAGAATTTAGGATATTTTGAAATATGAACATCTATCTATAAGGTTGTCACTGAGCTTTGGAACATGTGACTGTTAATGCAGGCAACCTACGCAGGTTGTTAATTATGTCCTAATAATAAAAAGAATATTGCACCGCCCGGGAAAGACAAATTACAGCGTTGATTTCTATCACTCAGCATACGGATTATTGATTTCTTGACACATGGTTCAAGATTTCAAAACTATATGAGAAATAAAGCGTAAGAATCAAAATCACTCGTCAAATTCGACACGATAAATATATAATGTAAAGTATAGAAGAAGAATATGTTTTCATAATTAATAAATTTCGTAACAATACCAACATAATTTGCAGTTTCCACAAATAAACGATTTACTAATAAATCATAGGTTATGTCATATTCAAATAGAACTCTATCGGTCCTAAATCATGTGGAATTCTCACAGAAGGTATAATAGGTATAATTGATACTAATTGCCACGTAAATGATAACATTATTTTGCCTTGCGATTAAAAAATGCGACGACTACCGATATTTGTTTTATCACATTCACGGCAGATAGCAGAAGTTGTTATCTTCTGCTTTTGTTATATTTCTATTTTGATAAGGCTGTTCCATTAGATAGAAGTTCAAGACGTAAAGGTTCCTTAGAGGATATAAAAGTGTTTTACTGAGACCCATCTCTATGTAACCACAGGTGATTGTCTAGAAGCGATCGCCAGTTAATGCGTAACGACGTGGATATTTACATTAGAGATATGGAATCCAATTCATAGTCCTAGTTTGAGTGGATTGGCTACTGGTCTATGGAATGAGACTAGGGACGTCCGTCTCCGGTTCGTATTGGAATAGTTAGCGGACGGTGACCGTACAAAGCGGCGTAATACCTTGGGCGCAACATGTTCGTCGGCTAAGGGTGTAGAGAGGTGTGCACCGGTTTCACCATCACGGGGAGCTCGTGAGCCTGATATTACTCAGATTGAGCACTTCCATCTTTTTGAGCATATAGCTCTTGTACTCAACTCTTCCAGTCGCTGAAGTTAAGAAAAACCCGGGAATTACAGTTGCATTTTAGACGGTTAAAATACTATAAATATTACTGATTTGCCATTTTTTATCCACAATATACCATACCGTACAGAACTAGAAAGGGTTATACATATAAAAGAGTATTTTGTATGAAAAATAACCACGTTATTCTATTTTTTTTAAAAAGCTAGTTTTTAGAAGAGTCCTATCGTGGCGCAGCGGCACAATCAACTAAATCCTCACTTGAGGAAATGAAATATTTAATATTTTCAATTTAAATATTTAATGTTTTTAAAAAGCAAATAAAACGATACATATACCTACACAGTTATATCTAAGTACATAAATTGATACAAATATCTATCTACATTTATAATACTCTTAATAGAATACATGACTGACAGATAAAACATATTATCTATCACAACGAAAATATTCCAAATGTACATATTTTTATAATCGGCAATGGATTTATAAAATCTGTATACGTATACAGATTATAATATAAAAAGTAGACAGTAATACATATATGTTGTGTATTTATACATTTATTTGTATGTGTGTATGTATTTATGTATGTATGTATGTATGTATGTGAGTATGTAAGTATATATTAAATGTATTTGTGTATATATTTTATATGTATGTATAATTAAATGTAGATTCTGTACACCCCTTCCCTTCTCTTTCATAATCTGTCCTATACCCAAAGGTTGCCTGGAAGAGATCGCTCTCTTAGCGATAAGGCCGCCTATTGTACTATTCTAAATATTATTACATATAATTATATTATGTCTTTCTTGTGTACAATAAAAAGTATTTTGTTTTGTTTGTTGTTTGTATGTTACGGTTATGGGTTCGATCCCCACTTTAAGAAATAAAATATTTATTATTGTCTTTTTCTCGCTTTGCAATGTGTCAAATTCGGCGGAAAGTGTGAAATATCTCGATTGGAAGGGAAAAAGTCTTTAAACTAAACTCCCCACTTGTCCATTCTTAATCTGAGATGTTCGTAATTCTAAAGAAAAAGTATTTAATTAAATTAAATACTATTTATATCTTAATTACTACGTACGTATTCATTGAGGCCATTTTATTTATTTTGATTATCTTTAATATCGGTTCTCAAATTACACCTGTTAACATATAATGCGCCTTATCATTGATAAATATTTTAGATACTTTTAGTATAAATTAAAGTGTAGAGGATGGTGTGACGTAATTATATAATGGTAATGGTTGCGGTTTTGATAACCAGACCATAACATTATATGGTTATATTATTTTATTAGTTTTAGAAACAGGAAAACCATTTGATTCTATCACAGAATTATAGATTTCAAAATCAAATATTTTTATTAAAAATAAGCAGTTACAAGCTTCGTTTTTTGGACGTCAAACAATTTTCCACCAGTTCACTAAAGTTTCTGCCTCAGACCTGAAAAGAACTGGCAAAAGAAATTCAGCGGTATGTATTTTTTTAACCAAAGCTTTACATCATATTATAATTGACAATGATACATTTAATATAGCCTAGAGCCAGTATTTTATACCCATAGCGTGTTAACATTAATAAAATCGTTAATTTGGTAATAACCTTTAAAACACAAACGTCTTTTCAAAACTTTTTAAATTGTGAAATGTTAAATTCTTAAACGTTTTCTGTTCCATAATAGAATTAGGGACTCGATGCAATCGATTTTTAGGTGCACTTAGATTAAACTTATTTATAGTATTAATATTATGTATATCATCGATTTTGCTAAATTCATTAATATTCTTCTTAACATACATAATATTTTTTGAAAATGTATTGCTATGCAACAACAGTCATTATATTAATTTCTCTAAATTTTTCCCTTAAAGAATCTATAGGGCCTAATTTATCGATTGCAGGAATAGCTCGCTTCTGCAAGACAAAAATTGATTTAATACCGGCTGCATTACCCCAAAGTAAAATGCCGTAGGAGATAATACGAGATATATGGAAGTAGCTAAAATAAACGAGGCGAGCCGTTTCCACGTCTGTTAATATTCTGATTTTTTAATCGCGAAGGCTGCTGAGCTAAGTCTATTCGCCAATCCATCAATATGAGGTTACCACTGAAATTTAGAGTCAATGGTGATGTCGAGAAATATCGTAGAATCAACAGGCTTGACGGCTTCACCATTCAAAAGTACATCGGCTTTCACAATTTTCGTGTTGGGTGTACGGAATATTATACATTTAGTTTTTTAAATTATTAGCACTAAACTACTATACTTGTATTTTTGAGAGAGAGAGTTTTCATCGTCACATACTTTTTGTCATCTTTTCTTATTATTATTATTATTTTAAAAATTAGCGATCCGCAAACAATACTATCCCATGACTCTTTTCAACTAAATATTGTAGGTCATTTATATATTAAAAAGAGAAAAGTACTAAGAGTTGACCCCTGTGGGACCCCCATACTGATTAATGAACCAGGAGATATCCTACCATTCACATCAACCCACTAAATCCTAATAGTTAAATAAGAAGTCAGAAGATCGACTGCGCGTACTCTTATGCCGTAATGGTGTAGGTTCATGACCAATGTTGAGTGCTGCACTTGATAACACACATCTATAGAACACTTGTGCTCTAATGGCGGTTATAATATGCTGCGCCAGATTAATAAATTGAATCCAAATCGATCGAAATAATATACAAATGAAATACCTCATGGGAGACCTCGGTTGACCTTCGAAAACACCATCAACAACTATCGACGATACTGGAGGAAGGTCACGTAAAAAGAATGAGGACTCCCTGAAGAGCATGTATGAAGAGGCTGATGACAGTAGACGTGGCGAAAGGGGTATGCCGAGACCGTAGCGTTTGGCGCTCCGTTCTCTCTGCCTACCCCGCTAGAGATATAGCGTGTAAATAAGTAAGCAAGTAAAAGCTTAGCGTTAAGCTTGATTGCATAGCAATGTTGTTAAAGCGGCAGGGGCCTAACCTAAGAGGTACGATCTCTACTTGCGGGGATCGAACCGACTATAATTAGTCACGATCTATTTGTAACACTATTTTAAATTAACTATACCATATGTTATAATAATTTGGAGTATTTTACATTGTGTTCCTTTGTCGCGAAGGACTATGAAAGTCAAAACTATCTACATTTAAAAGTTTAATTTTTTATCGTTTGTACGTGTTGTATGCAATGTGCTGTTCTCCCCTTTGAATTATGTATAGAGTTCACATATTTTGCTTTGCATTGTATATTTTCAGTAAGACACGAATACATTGTACTTAGTATCTTTGAATCTAAGTCTGAAAATTGTACGTACATATCTATAAAAGATAAAGATCACTTCAGAAGGTTACGTAACGCGCGGTATCAGTCATTCAGTCGCAAGTCCTTTTCAGTTTTCGATCATTTGCCCATTTTAACCACTTGGTTGTGGGTTCGATCACGATTACCACTCGAGTAAATTATTTTTAGTTCCCCCTGTAAGATATAGCGCGGCGTTCAGTTCCGCCACCGAATATCTCGTAGTGTCTCAATTTTTCTCTCTGATTAATGCGTTAAATGCATAAAATAGATACATCTAAGAATATAATTATGTTTGAATTGTTAAGAATGCGGCGTTAATATAATATTAAATAAATTTTGTGTTGATACATATTTTTATAGAGCTGTGAGAATGTTGTGGAAGAAATTACTTTTGTTGAATTGACTCTAAGATTCAGTTTGTTATGTTCTTTAGTATGAGGCTGAGTAAAATAATCTGCAGACACAAATAGTTAAATATTTTAAAAACATTTCTTCGAGAAATAACCCCTCCCTAATAATACCGCTTATAATAAATTAAAGTCTACACCTGTGCTACTATGGTGATTACATATAATTTCTTTCAATGCTCATAATTTTACGGATTTCGTTGGGCCACTCTATTAGGGAGTAGCTTTTACTTTCGTTTATGTCGCGTTACGTAACTTGACGTAACGTCTGCTCAGCTGCCAAGACGTAAGAGAGAATATTTCAATCTTTTGGCTGCGGACTTAGATTTGCGTATTAAGGTGATGTTAATGTAATTAATACTTGAATTATTATTTATTAGATGTAGGGTTGTGTCTGCATTTGTATTGTTATAAGTATTTAAAATTTTTAGATATATAGATTATTAGAGAATGTGTGCTGCATTTCCTCTGACTAAATATCTTTTTTCCAGCTTCGGCAGGGTAGGCAGAGGGAATTTAATATGTACTTAGGTTTATTAGATTTTTTCCGCATGCAGTAAACTAGGCAGAAAAAAATCTAGTTTCCGGCTCCGTTTTGCCAATTTGGTTTAAGCTAAGAAGCTTCAATTAAAAATTCAAGACAGAGTGGTAGAGCGGAAATCAACACCGCGGTTGTGAGAACGGGGACATGAAAATAATATATTCTTCGCAAGAGGATGGAACCAACTAAATTTGATATCACTAAATAATATTTGTATTTAACGTTCACCTCTAAAAATCACAATTAAATTAATGATATAATAACTCAAAACCTGCTGCAAAATATATTTAGAACGCGCTGATTATACCTATATTCGTTGATTTAGCTTTAATGAGAAAAATCTTAAAAGTCAAATGAAACAATACAAGAAACTCAGTTTCACGCTGTATATCGCTCATGGCTGGGTAGGCAGAGGGAACTTGGGAACCTAGTGTTAAGACCACACCTTTTCGTTCCCCACTTTCCGCCGAATTTAAGGCATTGCGTGTTGAGTGGCGGAACTCAACGCCACAATTATTGGCCTGTAGTCTATTGATTACTTTTACTATTGTTATTGGCTTATAACATTTTGTTAGGCAATAACAATAAATTGCTTTGCCCTTTAAATGTTTTTTTTTTTATTATATTTAGAATATTCGGGTACTTTGGACATATTCCAAATGCTTCTCAGTTGGTGGTACTTAAAGAATGTTATGTCAATAGAGTAGTTTCTTCAGAAGGTAAAGATTGTATGTATATTTATTTTTATTTTTAAATGCAAATATATACTTATAATAATTCGGTAACTAGTTACAGCCTGTACATAGAATATATATTTCGAAAAATGTTATAGAGGACGTTTATTGATATAATAGGATTTTTTTTGGACATTTTGTGTTTGTTTTATTGAAATCGGTTGATAAATAAAAAAGTTGCGTCAATTTAAAGTAAGTACTTAGTTCGTCTAAGTGGTTATATATTTTTTTTATTAATTTAGTTGAAACATTAGTTTTCAATGTATTCATAATATATTGACAAAGTCATAACTGTATTAGAACAAGGAAGTTATAGAGAATGGTAAATAAAATAGAGTACTTAATTCAAGTGGGAGAAGCCGCTAGGGGTAGCTAGCTCAAATATAATTTAATTTTTCATTCATTTCTCCAAATTATTTATTGCAATTAACGATTTTATTACATAATTTTACAGAGATATATTTCTACTTAGGAGATAGTATTAAGTTACGGTATCTCTCTTAAGCGACAGTTACATTTTCTTCAGATAACGTTAAAGTTTTTTTGTGAACAGGCTTCCCGAAGAATTTTTTTGCATCTGTAGATCTTGTTTGTAGCAGTGTAGGGTTGCCGCATCTCGGATTCGATGAATTTCATATGTATCTCTGGAGGTGAACCGGTAAAGGATAAAAAATAAGTAAAAAAAACGGTAAACTGAGGTTTCCTATCTCCTACAGCAAGGCCATGCTATATACTTAAAGTACAATAAATAAGTCCAGCGACAGAAGATCAAAATGACATTTAAAGAATATTTCACCATTTTATAACTAAAAACAAGTCGTACACTATATTGAATGTGAATTTTGTGTCATACATCATCTGCTCCAGTGTCAGAAGTCAACGCACTAAAAATAAAAGAAAGAACAAAGGCACAACCACACGACATGAATAAATACGAGTACAAATGATTCGCTTCTTTTGATAACGTGGACGTTTGGCGCGCAGTCTCGCTCCGATACTCGGACCGCTCATATCTGTTTCTTCGTTTCAATATACCTATACTTATATATTAACGTACGCATATACGCTTTTTATAGTGATTTTTTCAAAAAAAAAAAAAAAAATTGAACCTAATGACAACTGAGTTTTTACATCGTAAATTATTTTACTATTTCTTTGTACACAAAATATATTAACCTGTACGAAAATAATATTATTTTATTATATGTTTTGAAGTTACATTATTATTTATTGGTTGTATAAAGAGTTTAATAGTGTGTGTAGTGAAAAGTGTGAAGGCCGAGGCTTGAATGAAATAGTTCAGCTCTTGTATTTGAATGCCATACTGTGTTATACATCAGTGACTTGGCGGAGGTTTTTTGGCTGCAATAACATTTTTCTGTCGGCAATAATTGATTTTTCGCCGTTGAAAAATGTGTTCCAGTAAGTGTTTTTCTTTTTTAAATATATATCGTTTATTATGTATATTATATTTATATTTTGTATTCTACATAATTATAATCATTTTGAGGTCTGTCGTTGCGCAGGGGCATGGCGACTGTAAATGCAACAGGTTATGAATTCGATCCCCACTCGATGAAATTAAATATTTAACATTTTCAAATTAAATATTTATTGTTTGCATTTCGTTCTGGTAACAAGGCAAAGCGCGACGTTAAGTTCCGCAACTCAATACGCAATGCCTCACATTCGGTGGAAAATGGGGAGCGAAACGGAGTGTCTTAACACTAGGTTCCTAATTCCCCTTAGCCTACCCTACCAAGTGTGAAACTAAGAGCGAGAATAATTCTATTTTCTCCATATTATTTGTACTGCGTTTTTCTAAGAAAATTAAGATGTTTGTTTATATATTTATTTAAACGTTATTTGTAACCACATTTAAAATAATATTTAAATATATTTGCATATATTTTAAAGGTGACATATGATTAACTTTTGTGAATATTTCATAAGGCATGAATATTTTAAATCAATACAATGGATTACTATTTCAAAATTTTAGGTACTCGATTGTATGACGTCAATCCTTTTTTTTTTGTTAAATAATTATAATTATGACTAACAAATTTAGTTAATATATTATGTTAATATTGTTATTTGTAATAACTTTTTTTGCTATTGGTACTTTAATCTCTTTAATCTTTAATCTTTCGTCGTTTTCCTTATCTGTGTCCATTTAAATTTGCTAAATGAAATTCATATGAAATATGAATACAAAAATAAATTACTGTTTGACTATTTTTTAAAGTAGCAGCTTCATATGTTTTCACTTTTTTATCACAGGATCGCAGATCTGAATTTTCGAGACATTATATGTCTTCAAGTAGCGCCACGTTCTTCAGAGTCCGAAAATTGAGGCCTGTCGTGGCGCAGGAGCGCAAGCGTGTACGTGTGACTGTAAAAGTGACAGTCTGTGGATCCCCACTCCATGAATATTTCATATTTTCGCTATGTTTCCGCCACTCAACACGCAATACCTTAAATTCGGCGGAAAGTGGTAAACGGAACGAGGAAGTATCTTAACACTAGGTTCCCAAGTACCCGCCATGTGCGGTATACAGGACAGTGATCGCTAAGAATCATTAAAATTGCACGTGATATGTGATGATGATTGGTTTAAATAACATTACAAGAAGAAAGTTGTTTCTTATAACTTGGTATTTCCCTCATTATGTACACTATATGACTTTTGACTTCCGCCTCTAATTATCGCTATATTAACTATTGATAAACCTCATGATTTATAAAAATATATACTCTCTCTCAGCTTCACTCTGCATCCCGCACATGGCATAGTAGGCAGAGGTAACTTGTGACACTAGTGTTAAGACACTCCGTTCCACTTCCGTTCCCCACTTTCCACCGATTTAAAGTATTGCCTGTTGAGTGGCGGAACTTAACGCCGAGTTTTGTCTCGTATCAGCGCGATGAAATGAAAACATTAAATATTTAAATTGAAGATATTAAATATTTCATTTCAGCGAGTGGAGATCGAACCCACAACCTGTTGATTACAGTCACACGCTTGTGCCGCTGCGCCACGACATGCCTCATTATCATAAAAAATATAAATTGTTATATAGAATTTATGTTATTACATATTGAGGTACACATTTCTTTTCTATTTTAATAAGATAATTAGATAATTATATTATCAATATTAAATCAATTGCCAAAATTACTTTAAATGACTTAATTTTAAGTAACAATTGATTTCAATCGCGATTTAAGTCACAATTTTTAGTGACTAATCAATCAATTAACAATATTTTCTACTTCCCAACGTTTTTCATATCTAAAGATAGGCAATGTTCGCAATGTGGCAATGTGTTTGTTTTTCTATCTCAGAAGATATATTAAATTAATAACTTAATGACTTTTTTGCCTTTAGTCTTTTTTTCTCAGCTTCAGGCTCTATCCCGCACGAGGCAGGGTAGGCAGAGGGAACCCGGGAACCTAGTGTTAAGACACTCCGTTCCACTTCCGTTCCCCAGGCATTGAGTGGCGGAACTCAACGCCGCGAAAACGTTTTTAATGTTACACATAAAAATATATACATTACATATACGAACAAATCGTCCCCCTGCATAGTAAATAAATAGTGTTTTTTTGTGTGTTTTATTTCCTACGAAACAAGTATTTATAATTATTGTTATTTTATATTAAATACATGAGGTCTCTTTATTGAAAGCTTATCATAGCCATTCAAGTAAACGCCGAATATCCATCCGCTCATTAAATCCGTAAACAATTATTCACTTTTTTTATATTATGAGTAATTAATGACGAATATGTAGTAACATTGTTGTGAATACAATTTACTTCATTGATAAGTAACGTTTAGGGTTGCGCCTTTCGAAATATGGAGATTTTCTTTATTTGTAGATTCATCTAGTATATATTTGAGGCCTGTCGTGGCGCAGCGGCACAAGAGTGTGACTGTAACCGATAGATTCTGGGTTCGATCCCCAGTCGAGGAAATGAAATATTTAATATTTTCAATTTAAATATTTAATGTTTCATTTCTTCGCTCTGGTAATAAGGCAAAGCGCGGCGTTGAGTTCCGCCACTCAACACGCAATGCCTCAAATTCGGCGGAAAGTAGGGAACGGCAGTGGAACGGAGTGTCATAACACTAGGTTTCACTTCCGTTCCCTCTGCCTACCCTGCCTAGTGCGGGATACAGCGTGAAGCTGAAAAAAGAAAAAAAAAAATCTAGTATATGTTATCTGTTTAATATGATGTTCAAGTTCAGCAAAGGAAAAGGGCAGGAAGAAAGTTTTAGAAGTGATGTAGTAGCCTTATCCCCATCCCTTCTAAAATGTTGTATCGTTAAATTTACTGTCACATTATTTTTCATTGTAAAATGGGTAATAGAGAAATTATAAATAAAAATAACTAAATTGTCTCTTAGGAGTTTAGCTTTGTTTCTGGTTATATTAGAATAAAATGAAATCGGATTATTCTTTTTCACTTTCCGAGGAATATTATTGCGTGTTGAGTGGCGAAACTTAATGCCGCGCTTTGCCTATCTACCAGAGCGAAGAAACAAAAATATTAAATATTTAATGTCTGCGAGTGGGAATTGAACCTACGATCTATCGCGTTTGCAGTCGCCTGAATACCTCTTCGCTATTACAGATTTCATAAAAATCTCCTTAGATAATAAATATATCAATACATATATGTATATATAACTTCTTTGAATTTCACGATTGTTACACATTTTAAAATGAGAGAATTAATTCAAACTGAACAGTGTTCGAAACGTCAGGTTTCCAAAAGTGTATAGAAAAAAATATACGCGAATAATCCGGTTTAAATAGGTTCATTTAAAATTTCAATACATACTCAAAAAAAAAATACCCACAAACATAATAACTTTAGAACCGGATAATTCTACGAAAATGTTTTTTTCCTAAATAATTTTATTTAATGGATTCAGTTTATTTATAGATATTTGACCATAATATTGTTACTAGTTTAAATGTATATAGACCTATCGTGGCGTAGCGGCACAAGCGACAGGTGTGACTGTCAACGACAGGTTTTGGGTTCGATACTCAAAGAAATAAAATATTTAATATTTTCAAATTAAATGTTTAATGTTTTTATTTCTTCGCTTTCGTAACAAGACAAAAGGCGGCGTTGAGTTCCACCTCTCAACACACAATGCTTGAATTTTGGCGGAAAATGAGGAACGGAAGTGGAACACAGTGTTTTAACACTAGGTTCCCAAGTTCCCTCTGTCTACCCCGCCTTGTGCGGGATAAAGCGTGAAACTGAAAAAGATATTTAAAAATTCAAATGTAATTGGCAACTATTCGGAGTAATCGATAGGAGTAGGCCACTCTAAAGTATCACAAGTCGGTTTTATCATATCAATAGCATATATATGTATGTACTTATATGAAATTGTGTGGGCGTTTCAAGGGAGTTTTGTATATACGTTATACAATAGTAAAAAAAACAAATTAAATTCTATATAAGAGCTTTACTATGTTCCCAGTATCCCAATTTGATACAGTGTACAGTGAGTGGCGGAACTCAACGCTGTGCTTTGGCTAACTGGAACAGGGATGTGAAAAAAAAATCCTTCGAGTAGTGATTGAACTTATTACTATTATCGGCGATGTATGTTCTGTTCCAGTAGAATCACTCACAGAATTGTCTCTATAGTATGTTTTTACTTTCATAGTTTAATTTAAGATTGTTAAATTTTGCGAGCTTCTCTCAGTTTCACGCTGTATCCCGCACGAGGCAGGGTAGGCAGAGGGAACCCGGGAACCTAATGTAAAGAGCTTCACGCATGCTTATATAAATTTTAATTCTAAACTATTATATGTTATAAATATATTACGTAGTAATTTCGAACATAAAAGCAGCACTAAAAGCATTTTCAAACGTGCCTATTATTTTAAATGATCAATTTTGTCTAAAGTAATTTTATCTACATAAAGTAGCTACTGTCCGATAACGCTTCATCCGTCCACATTTCTTATCACACGTAGTAGTGTTGCTAATGCAAACAAAATGTTTGTGCGAATAGCCTTGTTCTTATTTTATAGTTGTTGTGGATATAGCAATAAAATTAAACAGCTGTATATATATAATTATAATATTTCTGTTAGTAATGATCTGAGGGCATTGTGTCGCAGCGGCACAGCGATTGGCTGGAATTCAGCATTTTAACACTAGGTTCCCTCTGGCTCCCTTGATTTATGAACGTTATTTTTTTTATTATTTTCTCTCCTTCACGCTCTATCCCGCATATGGCAGGGTAGGCAGAGGGAACTTGGGAATCTCGTGTGAACATACCGTGCCGATCCCTACTTTCCGCTGAATTTGAGGCATTGCGTGTTGATTGGCGGAACTCAACGCCGCGTTTTGCCTTGGTATCAGAGCGAATAAAATGTAAACATTAAATAATAAATTTGGAAATTTTGAATATTTCAATTCCTCGAGTGGGAATCGAGCTCATAACTTGTTGCTTTTACAGTCATACGCTGCGCCACGACAGGCCGCATAGCTATAGGTGCCCTTTTCATTTTACACGCTAAAAAATAATATTGTCTACGTATTGTCTACCTATTGAATAGGACTTTGCTGACGTCAACGACAAAGTAAATATATTAAATATTATTTCTATTACGATTCCAAATCAATATTATTGAATTGAGTTTGAATATGGTCCACTTTCAACTCTTTCACGATTTTAGCTTAGTAAAAATATTTTTATAATTTGCATAACAATTTTGCAACCGGCTCATGATTGCGTCAATTAAGAGGAACCTGTTTATTATTTATGGTATAGTAGTTCAATGGGTCATTGCACTTAACAGACAACACTAGCAACACAAATAAATTAATTGAACTTAACTACGCAATAGTTACAGACAACATTAATATTGCCATACGAGATTACATTATAGACATAAAAAAATATATATATATATATATATATATATATATATATATATATATATATGTAATATATATAATATATATATAATATATATATATATATATATATATATATATATATATATATATATATATATGTAATATATATAATATATATATAATATATATATATATATATATATATATATATATATATATATATATATATAATGTTATATATATAATGCTTTTGTTTTTGTTTCTCTGTTCTGATAAATTAATCGCAGCTTTTTTGTTACGTTTCAAAACGTGTACGTTTTTGGAAAGTAACCGTAGAGTGAGTGAGGACGTGGTGTTTCAACTATTTACTCTGCCTAAATATTGTTATCGTCGTTATATGTAGGATGGAAATAAATCAGCCGTTCAATTAAAATGATTTATTTTACAATTTTTCAATATTTATTTTATTTATATATACTGCTTTTACTGCTGATTAGCAAGACGACCATGCTTCTTCTTATTCTTGTCATTAATCCTTGTGTGCCATGCCATGGTTTGCAATATACTCTACTCAATCTACTCTGCTTTTCACGATCCCAAGTTGACGGCAATGCTAGAAATGTTAGGAGTTGTTAATTTCATGAGAGACCAGATCTTCTTCTTTCGAAGATGTATATAACAATATTTATAAAGTCTATTAGAATACCTCCATCTGTTTTATTTAGCAATTTAAATAGAGCTGCCATTTTCAGTCAAGTCAAGTCCTTACACCAAGCAAGTAGTATAGACATACTTTTATCATCTGTAAGTATAACATAAGGTGACAGTTTTCCTTATACAATTTAGAAATATATACAATACAATATAATAGAGGTCTGGCGTGGTGCACAGCGTGTGACGCAATGGGTTGTATGATTAAAACGCGGCGTTGAGTTCCGCCACTTAAAATGCACCGACTCAAATTTAGTAGGCAGTGGGGGACGTAATGGAGTGTTCCAATACTAGGTTTTACTAGGGTCCGGATTTGGCAGGATACAATATATACGAAGCTGTGTGTGTGATATCATATAATGTACAATGCTGCCACCTTTACTCAAAATACATGTTACAGTTCTACCATATGTTACATTGCTGCCATAACAACGTCACAGATATACTCAAGGCTATAGTTTAATATCATCGTCATTGCAATGGCCTTTAAGACAACCTGAGAATTTACATAATATTATTATGTGATATGCTTTTTATATACTTAACTTAGCTTCACGCTGTATCCCTAGCGGCGTCGGTAGACAGAACGGCGCGCCAAACGCTTCAGTCTCGGCATACCTCTTTCATTCCTCGTCCACTGTCATCAACCTCTTCATACATGCCCTCCGGGGGTTCCTCATGCATCGTAGATTAGATACTGTGTTTAGGAAGGTCAACCGAGGTCTGCCAGTCCCTCTCTTACCAATTGCTTTTTAAAAGAATTATTTATAATTTTCCTTTCTATGGACTCAAACTTAGTAGAAGTTTGATATAATAATATGTTTGTGTGTTTTATAACCATAATCCAATATATAATACATGTGGTAAAATAGTGAGTATAAGTAAACATATTCCTTTGTGTCTTATCTTGTGTATTCGTCACGTTTACCGTTCGTATCATTTTGATAATGATTTTAAAATGGTTATATTTGAAACAAACAAAAATTGTGATATCTATACTTATAATAAATCTATAATTTATCACTGTCGGAACATAAAAGATATATTAAAATAAAAAGGATCTGTTTGTCTTTTTTTTGTACACGCTAATCTCAGAAATAGTTAGCCAGATTTATATGTAGATTTTATTATTATATCTTGGCAACCTTCGTTTAACATTTACTGTTTGTCATATTATTTTAGTTTAAATTCGACAAAATTACTATAATATTTTTATTAATTTAGCTTAAATTTAAATTATCTACGTATTGTCTTTTTTTAGATTAGATTAATCATTATATTGGAACAAGAAATTGAGATAAGTAAATATAATAGTGTAATTCAAGCGGGCGTAACAGCGAGCGGGTCGCCAGTAATAAATAAAACAACAAAGTTAAAATATTTTGTTGGATAATTATTGTAATTATCGTACAAACCTTTGTTAACAAACGCAATCGAATCTTTGTTTATTAAAAGTGCGGCGTTGAGTTCCGCTATTTAACAAGTATCGTTTCAGATACTGATGGAAATTTCTTTAAGTCTTCGTTTTCCGAGTACACCAGTTGGGCAATAATCACTTTAACGATTTGTGAAATGTAAGCTTTTTGTCTATTCTAATATATGCGATATGAAGCTTTCAAAGATAAACCTTTAATTATAAATATAAGGCAATTAACTGATTGTTAATCCTCTTTATTGTTTTGCGCTACAATTTGTCAAATTCTTTTTTAAGAGTTTTACAGAACTTTAGGATTACAGTCCTTTAATTTTTTTTATTTTTTCTATGTAGGTACTAGCGGCATAGGCTATCTGTCTAAAAGTTTTTCTAGAGTAATCTGGGAGTGTGGTGCCTTAATTACATTGCAAATAAAATTGATCAAATGTCGATTATTATAAGTAGTGCGAGTTTATCTCTTATTATATAATATTTTTTTTGTTATACACTTACCTTACAAGACTTGACTTGATACAACTCTCTTACTTTGCAATTATGCATATGACAAGGCACTGCCAGACTCTATATTGGAATAACAGCGTTTTATGATCGTTATTAAGTGACACAGCAAAATGCAAATTCACTAAAAGAGCAATGTTAAAAATCTTTAAAAAAAAAACATATAATAAATAGCAATATAATAATACTTTAGAATGGATAAACGTCATTATATGCGTCAAAACAAACGACTGTTGGGTTTGCTCTGTACCCAAGTTAGTTCATCAGAATTTATATATTTGGAATTATTGAGCTTCACGCTGTATCCCGCACATGGCAGGGTAGGCAGAGGGAACTTGGGAACCTAGTGTTAATACACTCCGTTCCACTTCTGCTCCCCACTTTTCGCCGAATCTGAGGCATTGCGTGTTGAGTGGCTAACTCTACGCTACGTTCAACCTTGTACCATAGCGAAGAATAGAAAACATAAAAAATAATAATTTGAAAATATTAAATATTTTATTACATCGAGTGGGGATCGAACCCAAAACCTGTCGGTTATAGTCGCACGCTTGTGCCGCTGCGGTACGACAGGCCTCTTCGTATTTGGAATTGTTAGGAAATAGATTTATTTCAGTGCATGGAGTAATCCACACAATCCTAAAAAATGGGGACGACCCGCCAAAATCGGCACGTTTGGCAACGCTGACTCGCTATTAATGTGGACAACGTCAGCATCATTTATATTTGTTTTCGCTTCACACTGTTTTTCTTACATGGCAGGATAGCCCTACCTACGGAACTTGAGAACCTGTTGTTAAGACACTCCGTTTCGTTTTTCGTTTTCCACTGAATTGGAGCTCAACCATATTTTATAACTTACTTAAGTAATATATATTTAATACTGATCCATTTGCAGCACAAAAATGTATAGAAAAATATTTTTACTCATTCACTCAGCTTCACGTTGTATTCTGCACATGGCAGGGTAGGCAGAGGGAATATAAATAATTGGAACCTAATGTTAAGACACTTCGTTCGCCACTTTCCGCCGAATTTTAGGCATTGCGTGTTGAGTGACTCGAGTGGGGATTAAACCTACAACCTGTTGGTTACAATCACACATTTGTGCCACTGCGCAACGACAGGCCTCAAAAAATATTCTAAATCTAAAAATAATAAAATGTATGACATTAAATTTTATCACTCAACAGCCAATATCTCAAAGTAGAACTGAGGGTCTTGACACCTCTATGTTTACTCTCATTAAAAGAAAGTTTTTTTAAGATAGTAGTGAAGTTACATTTCAATTTTATTACATTACCTTCCATAAACAAAGGATCAAGTTAACGTATTCACGTACACTGTCATATTATCTTGATTGGATATAGATTAAACTGTAATTATATATCCCACTAGCACACGTGGCATTGGAGATTGTCGCGTGACGGAAATAATTGAACAGTACAGAAAATCTAGCTTCAGGGCGGTCACAACTCATATACTGCATAGTATATGAGTTGTATATTTTCCCTAGCGAAGAGTTTACCGCTCACGTGTTGGAGCCGAAGTGATCCCACTGTACGATTTCAGAGGAGTTTCCTCTCACCGACCATTCGATTGTGGAATGCACTCCCTGCTGAGGTCTTCCTAGTGGGCTAAAATATGGGACATTTCAAGAAAAAAGTAAATAGATTTTAAAAGGGTTTTCCAGGCGCTAGTGATGCCCTTAGTGTTACAGGCGTTCATAGGCCACTGTAACCACTTACCATCAGATGGGCCGTGCGTACCAAGATAATAATCTAAAGGCAGAATTTACTTACAATATCCATGAATATCTACAGCTTGCTTCATGACGGCTACGATTGTACTGATTTTTTTATACAATAAGTTATTTCACTACGTCTTTTTTATTCGAATTGTTTTTATTTAAATCTTAGTCATCAACTTTAATTGCGGAAATATTTTCTGTCATAAATGTTATTTGTATTTTTTATTACAGCTCCAGTCGTTAAATTTATTGTAGGTCCTATCATTGAGGCTCTATAATTTTTAATATAAACTTGTATGTATATTTACTTATACACTAGGTGCTTGTGAAACACTTGTGTATTATAAAATAGGAGCTTTTTCCTCGACCATTTTTAATATAAAGTTGCTTATTTATTAATTTTTTTTTGGAGAGGAGCTCAGAAGATTTGTAATCCAAGAAGATGTAGATGATGCTCCTTGAAATGCTCAATAACGCTTGTTTATACTGCTCTGTTACGAGCTCCTAACCAAATAACTACATCAAAATTATACATAATATCTACGAGAAAATACATTATGTCTAAAGAGTATGTCTCATTATCAGCACTTGCGGTTATCAAATTACACAGAGGTCTGTCGATTACTTTGCATAGACAAAACTTAAATTAAGAAATTTAGTAAATTAATTTATATTTATATTAATTATATTTCAAGGTTATATTTCTTTGTTTTTGTAGAGTTATTGATAAGGTTTATCTAATAGGAATATGGTAGAGATCGTTCTGTGTGTTGACTGGCGGTAAGATATTTTCTAGGTTTACTTGGATTCTTCGTTTGTCAAGTATCTAGTACAAACGCCGAGAGAGTTGGCCCGCATCTAGAAATCAATCTCCATTATGGGGGAATGATTATATTAAAGATATTTTAATTTTTCTGTTCTGGTAAACGCGGCGCGTCCCTCAGTTGTGCCACTTTAAATACACGCCATCTGTGAAATTGGGTTGCGTAGAACAGTGTCTTAACTCTTAATACTATAGTTCTTATTCTGTCTAAAAAAAACAATGATGGTCTTTAAAGCTTATTATTACTTTAATTTAACATGTGTTAACTCAACATGTTGTGGGTTCGATCCCTCCTCGAGAAATGAAATTGATTTTTTTTCAATTTAAATAACAAGGCAAAACGCGGCGTTGCGTTCTGCCACTCAACTCAAATTCGGCGGTAAGTGGCAAACAGGACGGAGTGTTCTCACACTAGGTTCCCAAGTTCCCTGTGTCTACCTTGCCAATGTGCGGAATACAGTGTGAAGCTGAGTCATTTACCTTTGACATTTAAATCTCAATGAAATGTGTAGTATTGTATTTCACAGTAGTTTTTCCAATTGATGATTAGATTAGTAAAGCCCTACCGGTTCATGTGGATTAAGTCAATACACCAAGGCTAACCACTCCGAAGTACATGCCGGTTTTGTTGTCGCACTAGCAAATAAAGGCGGCCGTGAACTAATGGGAAAAAAGTATATAAATAAACAAGTTTCCTATCTCTGCCTGTCCCTTGAAGGTACTATATGTGTATGTACATATTAATATTACAAAGTTGATGAGTTTACTTAGTTGAATTTTGTATATCTTTTCGTTATGGATAATCTTTTATTGAGGAAAGTTATAGTTTATTACCTAAGGCTAGTAGAAGTACATAATGATATAAAAGCAGGATTTAAAAATATTTTATGTATATACGATCTTTTATTAAAAACTCAATTTAATTTTTGTGACAAGGTCGACACTAAAACGATTACCGTTATAAGACCTCAAAAGGAAACAAGGGAATCCTTGGTTGTCCCTTTGTCTGTCTGTCAAGACCAATTATTTCGGTATCGTATAGAGGTATAAAGTTAATATCAATTATTGAAGTATATTGTCTCTTGGAGAACAGAGAAAGAAAGATATAACCAATACTTCCCGTGCATATACAGTTATGATATTTGGTACGAAGTCAGAGGTTACAATACAAATAAAGTAATTTTTTACATACTATAAAAAAAAAATTGAAACATAGCGACTAGCACTTAACCGGTTTTTTTTTTTCACTTTTTACCTACTTTATAAGCAGTCGAAAACAACTTGTATGTGTGTGGAATAATTAAATTGTTGTACCTTCTAAAAATATATATTAAGGTTTTTATCACTTGTGATGTACTTTAGATGTTTAATTTAATTGTTGTGGTATAACATTTTATTAAGATATTATATAAACTTATCCATACATACATAAGTCATCAATGCTAGGTAGCTATAGCTGTATCCAAAAATTATTATTATCATATAAATAAATAATAAAGTAATATTACTAGAATATGAAAAAGAATTAGAAATGTTATCAATAAATATTCTATGTCTCTTTTATTATTAGTTTGTGAAATTATCATATTTTAATAATATCTTTGATTTTCGCGTTTGATTTTCGTTTCGTTACACCATTTAAATGAAACACTTAACCGGATTAATCACGTATATTCAGTGATAAACATATTTGGGAAACACTGTAAAGTGTTAAAAACGTCGGGTTTCCAAAAAACATGTTTAACAACCAATATACTGGATTAATCCGGTTAAAAGTGTTTCATTTATAATTATCATATTTTGTTTTGTCTTGCATCCCAGTGTTCTCAATACCCACATTTTTATTCTTGAAATATTCTTGGATAAAATGTTAGGCAGCTACCATAATTAACGTTTTTTTCTACATTAAGATACTTTAAATTTCTGTAGTTACTAATTTAAAATACATTGTTGAAAGCCATTATAACTCGTTACGTTTTTGTATAAATTTATAATCTTAAATATATTTAATGAACAAGATATGGCTATTTTACCAGCGGCAAGTAAAAAACTAAACCAACACGAAACAAAAAACTTATTACATGTAATGATACATTACGTATTTATAATGGTCTGCTGGCTTCGCTCAAAAGATAAATTGTATTTTTATTGCTTTTTTTGTATGTAGTGAGTACTTGCTAAGATTGCTATGTATTCAGATGGTAAAGTTAATTTTTATTGTAAAAATTAATGGCCAACTGCAGTTTTCACTAATGTTATATATAATATGTTAGTTTTAATAAAGTTTGTATAGAAATTACAGTGTTACTTTTTCGTTATGTTTTGAGGCTATAATGACGCAGAACAGATCTTGAATCACATATTTTGGTCCAGCTTTATAATTTTAAAGTGTATAAATCAGAGTAATCCCTGTAAAACAATGCAAGCGCAAGGGCGCTAGCGTGTGACTGGAAACGCTACAATCAAATATTTTATATTTTGAAATTTAATATTTTAATTTTATTGCTCTGGTAACAGGCCGCGGCGTTGAGTTCCAACACTAATGCAACGCCTTAAATTCGGCGGAAATTGGGCGAATAGGTTCCTAAGTTCCCTTGGTATTTTGCTATATGTGAAATACACCGTGAAACTGAAAAAAAAAGTTTTATTCTTAACATTAAAAGTGTTATGCTACAGTTAGGAGAATAAAAGTTCAATATTTAATTAGTGGCAACTAAACGTTTACTACATAATTATACAATTTTTTTTAGTAACCGTAAATTTATGTCAATTGATCGTTCCTCCTCTGTACCCTGCAATATGTGTGAGATGGATTTAAATCAAAGGAGAATAATTTGTCGTCATGCTAGAGAGAGAGTACAACGAAACGAATAAATGTATAAAATTGAACTTAACAAGATTCGAACTCGCGCCTCCTAGAAACCGTCCAACAAAACAGTTCAAATCACGCAACGTTTAAGTTGTTTAACATTTTTAAATAATTATTTGTTTTCTTAAGGGTGAATAAACATTTTAAAAGTAATAAAAATACCATAATACTTTATATCCTTTCGTTTTCTTTTAGAATAGTTTATCTATTCATATTCATACTAGCCTAGAGACTTGGTAGACTGATTGTTGTATGAAACTTTATTTAAAGTTAAAGTATTTTAGTCACGCGTCCATTGTTTCTGGCCCGCTAGGGATTACACGTGAAGTAAAATAAACTTATTATTGAATTTGTTAAATCTTTTTCTCGATCGATAAATATGACTTCCCGCTATGCCATTTAAATCGGCCTGTTTCATTTATCGCATATATTATTACAAGAAATGAGGAAACGCTTATCTTACCGATGTGTCGTTATAAAGTGTTCTAGAACACTGTATATGGTGAATTGTGCAGGTGCTCAGCAACAATGTATGTATATTTCCTAATCGATATTACCACGTTTGTTCGCGTGTTTCTGTATTTATTTATTATTTATTTATTGATTTATTGATCCACCAACGCTTGTTTACATCACTTCATACAAAAAATGGATAAACAATACACAATATTATATCTAGATGCAACAAACACTTATAGGCAGATACACCATGCTCAAAAAAGACTAAATAATACTAACCTACTAAGCGCCGCCAACAAGATACAAAATAAAAGTAAATAACTAACAAATGAAAAACAAAAACCAACTTTAACATGTACCTACATGCTTAAGACGATCTGAGTTTTGTCTTTAATATCGATTTAATTTTGCCGGTAGGATCTGCGTTAATGTCAAAAAGGTCACTGTACTCATTAACCAACTTGCAAAGTCTAGCAACAGGAGAGTTCGATCCAAACACTGTTTTCCGGGTCGGTGGGTAAAGGAGGGTTATTTTATTACGTGGATACCTCATTGGTACCCGGAAATTAAACTTATTGAGTAGCTGAGGACAATCAATTCCATTTGTGAAAATTTTCGATATAAAAAATAGATCTAGCTGCCTTCTGCGTTCTTCCAACGAAAACATTTTGAAATATTGTAACTGTTTATCATAGGAAGGAATACTATTTTTTTAATTACCATTAGAAAATAATAAGTAACGCAAGAATCTTTTTTGTATGCGTTCTATAAGTAAAGGATGACTCGCATAATGAGGTCTCCATACCACTGAACAATATTCTAGGATGCTGCGAACAAGAGAGTTGTAGAGCAGTATACGAACTTTATTATCCCGCAACCCTTTAAGATTTCTAAGAACAAATCCTAGTAGTTTTGAAGCTCTGTTCGTCATTTCTTCAATGTGAGGTAAAAATGTTAACTTTCTATCAAATAATATTCCCAGATCACGCATTTGCTCGAGTTCCTGGATGATATTTTGAACGATATTATAATGAAATTTGACGAAATTTCTTTTTCGACCATAACTTATGTAGAAGCACTTTTTTGGATTAAGATCCATTTTATTAAGCAAACACCACTCGACGAGTGCATCAAGGTCTTTTTGAAGCAATATTGTATCTTGTCTGTCTTGTCTATAACTCTACACATTTTTAAATCATCGGCATATATATAAGTTTTAGAAAATTGTATGGCATTAGGTATGTCATTAATAAATATGGTAAACAATACTGGACCAATATGAGAGCCTTGTGGGACACCAGAAGTAATTTTCTGAGACTTAGAGTGAAACCCATTTACCACTATAGAAAATGTACGACGTTCCAAATAAGATTTGATCCATTTTAAGAAATTACCAAAAATACCATAAGCATATAATTTTTTTATCAATATGTTATGTGGCAAACGGTCAAAAGCCTTACTAAAATCTGTAGATATATATAACATCTACCTGCTTATGAGAATCCAGAGCCTCCGCTAAATTTTCTGTGAGTTCAACTAAATTGGTACATGTTGACCGATAAGGTACAAAGCCATGTTGTTGAATGCATAAACTCTGTTTAAAGTGATATTGTAGAATGGGACTGATGAGTGATTCTAGTATCTTTGCAAGAGTAGATAAAATGGAAATGGGTCTGTAATTTAAAATAAGATCAACACTATTCGCTTTATAAATTGGAACTACTCTTGCTTTTTTCCATTCCAATGGAAATATACCCGTTCGTAATGGCATGTTGTATATAATTAATAAAGGTTCAACTAAATAAGTAGCACATTTCTTTATAAACACAGGCGGAATCCCATCAGGGCCGGCACCTTTCGTCTCATCAAGATTTTTTAGCTTTTTTAATAGAGTATCAGAGTCTATTATAGGTAGTGTTAAAAAGAGACTGTTATTTTCAATATTTTCCAAGCAATCTCTGAAATCCGTATGTTTAGGGGTATTATTATTGTATACGGATGCAAAGTGCGACGCAAACATTTCACAAATTTGTTTACCGTCAGAAGTGGCCACAATTCCATCCGTCATACAAATTGGGTAAGAACTTGTGCCACCACGTTTCGCTTTAATGTATGTCCAGAAATAATTAGGGTTCCTTGAGATATTTTTTTTAGATTTACTAATGTATTTATTATAGCAATCAATAGCCAACCGTGTACAACGTGAGTTTAGTATTATTTAAGTATTTAATTTTAATAACTTTATTGTGTTTGTTTGTTTGTGTTTTAATTATCAGCTTCACGCTGTATCCCGCAGGAGGCAGGGTAGGCAGAGGGAACCCGAGAACCTAGTGTTCACTCCGTTCCACTTCCGTTCCCCACCTTCCGCCGAATTTGAGGCATTGCGTCTTGAGTGGAGTGGCGGAACTCAACGCCGCGCTTTGCCTTAGTACCAGAGCGAAGAAATGAAACATTAAATATTTAAATTGAAAATATTAAATATTTCATTTCCTTGACTGGAGATCGAATCCAGAACCTGTCAGTTACAGTCACACGCTTGTGCCGCTGCGCCATGACAGGCCTAGCTAATTATGTTTTATTATTATGTTTTAACATTTGATGTATACGTAACACATGGATCCATGTAAGTTTAAAAGGTTTTATATAATAATTTCCATGCGGAAATATATATGCATATCAGAATAGGAAGAGAATTTAGTATTAAGACACTGTTCCCAACGCACTCTTTATTTTCCGATACATTGCGTGTTAAGTGATCCATCTTATTTATATTTTATGTTTCATTTTTGTTATCGGAAGGTGGAGACGAAAATAATTTATTGCCCCAAGTGAGAAACAAACCCATTTGCAATCAGATGCCGTGCTGCTATATAAAGATGATATTTTATCTTGGTCTTTAAATAGGTGGGAGTGTACAAACAATATAATCTTTTTCTTATGCATATGTGTAAGATGTTAAATAGGATAAAGGCAAAGCGCGGCGTTGAGTTCTGCCACTTAAAATGCAATACCTCAAACACAGCGGAAACTGGGGGAAGGAACGAAGTATCTTAACACTAGGTTCCCAAGTTCCCTATGTCTACGTATTAAGCTAAAAAAAAAAAACATGTATAATAGAAGAAAAAATTAAAGAATGTGTATAATACGTAAGAGCTTTGCAAAGTTCTATAGCTATAGCTTTTTAACTTTATACCAGTGCCTTTATACATACGTCCCAAGTTTTCCTCTCGAATTCTATATAATATACTATTATTAATATCTATACAACGAAAACGAAAACTCTTACATTATTGTATTTTGTCGAAGTTTTGTATGTTATTTATAGTAAAAATAATCACTGTATGTACTTAAGAGAGCTAGGGCGGGCGTGTAAATATAGATGTTGTCATTTGTGTCAATTAGCCAAGCTATTACCAAATTATTATACTCAGGTACTGAACATTCTATTTTAGGACAATGTCTGGGCTTCATTTTCACTTTTCTCTATGGTGTTAGATAGATGATATAATTTATTTTAACATTTAATATTTAACGTATACGAAGTGAAAGTTAAATAATTGCAAGCTTAATTTTTTTAATGTCGAATGATTAAGCCAAACCGGTACACTAAAGTTACTGCCTCAGACCTGAGAAGAACCGGCGCATAGGCGCAAGTTGAGTGTCTTAACACAGTTTCTTCCTATCAATAAAATAAACTAGATATCACTAATTATTGTTCTTTTTGTAATCGCGTTTGTCAATTGTAGCCTGTCGTGGCGCATTGACACAAGTGTGTGACCGTAAACGCGATAGGTTTTGGATTCGATCCCCACTTGTTGAAATTAAATGTTTAATATTTTCATGTCTTTCCTCTGGTAATAAGACAAAGAGCAGCGTTTAGTTGCGCTAGACAAGACGCAATCCTTGAAATCCAGCGGAAAGTGGGGAACGCAACAAAGTGTCTTAACACTAGATTCCCAAGTTTCCTCTGCCTACCTTACCTACCATGCTATATGTGGGGTACTGTACCCCGTAAAGCTGAAAAAGAAAAAAACAATCGCGAAGATGAATTATTATTTTTCTACATAATTTAGTACATAGTAACAATACATTTTGTATGTAATTTATTACACGTACACGGATATAAATTGGTTGGATTTTAAATATTATTCATCGCGGTAAATGACACAGCTAAATTATGCTCGTTTATATTTTTCTAACTGTAGTTCATTTACATGAAGACTTAGAGTGATTATATTTGGGAATGATTATACCTAAATATTTATTATACTCAGCTTCATGCTGTATCCCGCACATGGCAGGGTAGGCATGGGGAACTTGGGAACCTATTGTTAAGACACTCCGTTCCGCTTCTGTTCCTCACTTTCCGCCGAATTTGAGGCATTGCGTGTTGAGTGGCGGAGCTCAACGCTGCGTTTTTGCCTTGTACCAGAGCAAGGAAATGAAACAATAAATATTTAAATTGAAAATATTAAATATTTCATTTCCTCCATCGAGAAGCTTCACGCAGAAGAAACGGAGCTCCTCTAGTATCGTACATACTGTATTTTCATCAACCGACGTTTCGCCCTACCTCTTACCATCGAATATGTAAGCGTTTGATAATGATTGAAATAAAAAGAGACCTTTAGTATTATTTATATTTAAGAAAATTGTTTTTTTAAATATTTATATTTTTTTCCTATATTATTTCAATACTATGGGGTTTTAAAAAGAAAGTATACAAAGTTTAAAATAAATTCGACGTTTCAAAGTCGGTCAAAACCGTGTTCAGTTTCCGTTACGAACTAACGAAGCTAATAAAAGCGTGTTTATCGTTTTTTTCCTGTTTTGATTCACTTTAACAGTTTCTAATATCTATACTTATAATAAATCTGAATGTGCACTGTTTGTTCTCAATCTCAGAACCGGTCGACCAGATTTAAATGGAGTTATGACTATGACATTTTTAAAAAGTTACGTCAATCTAAAATATTAAGTTCGACAAAATTACTATGAATTTTTTATGTGAAACATCTATTGGCTCACTTGTAAACTGAATTGTTGGCGTGGCGACGCTTGCCATTGCTATCTATACTAATATTATAAAGAGGAAACCTTTGTGTTTTTGTATGTTTGTACTGGACCGATTTCAAAATTTCTTTTACGATTACTTAGAGGGACTCTTCCGAATCCGTATAGGCTATATTTTATCCCGGAAAATAGATAGGATTTTTCGTGGTAGTGAAAATTGTGGAGTAAGTCGACGAAAAAACTGCCGTATGTTAGCGATTCTTGCGAACGCTGCCTAAATGGTTAGAGATGTATGGTTGATTTGTATAGAAAAGTTGTAGAACTCAATAATGCCTACAAAAAAGTCCGTAGTATAAACCAAACATTTATATTTAGCCATTATAACCAATTTTCCATAGAATAAAAGTAATTAAAATTATTAGCCTAAGTTTATTGATCATATTATCGTCGAATATTAATCCTTATCCAAATAAATTATTTATTGAGCAAGATTGTTTCAATAGCTATAAGTAACTTTTTATTTTATTCTAATCGGACAATCCATTCAAAAGATATTACGAATTTAAAATTGTAATTGGTATTAAAATGAATGATGGCCGCCGGCCGATATATGTCGCACGGCGAAACAGCAAGGGGAGGTGGGTGCACATCTATGAAGCAGGTTGCCTCGTATTTTCTCATTAGGCTATATTTAATTCCTGTAATAATATTATCTTTTATGCATATTACTTGTACATACACGATGTTTCACATCTGCCAGGCGTCCCATGACGGCTATTTTTTTATTCATTTAGCTGAACATTATGGCTGAAATTTTAATTTCAATGTATAGATATTGTCTTAAAAGAGATAATGTTATTAGAACAAGAAAATATTTGAAATTAGTAAATAAAATATAATTCAAGCGGGCGAAGCCTCGGGCGGGACGCTAGTTTTTCTATAATATTGTATTATAGAATGTAGGCACATTGTGTCCTCACAAAGTCATTGGGATATAATTTTAGATACAAGTGCGTCGACCCCGATGTTGTTGCGTAAATATCTACGGCTCTTATTAGAACGGGTGCCACTGTTCCCTGTCGCACGATGTTCAGTGAGGGGAACTATAATCATTAGTAATGACTTGCAATACCAAAACTTTTACTTCTTCTATGGTAAAAGAAGACCACCGTTGCGCGGTGGAATATTATTTGATTATAAACACGATGATTTTGTAATAAGAGACCACTCAGGGAAGTGAATTATATTAATTTCTTTGTCTGGCAACTCAAATCACTGTATTGAGTACTGTCATCAACACGAAATTCCGGCGGAAAACTGAAAATATAGTGTCTTGACACTGTGTTATCGCTGTTTAGTTTGCTACTTTGCTATATGCAATAGTCAATGTGAAGAAAAAGTAATAAATATTTTTACTTGTTACCTTTTACGCCACTAATATTGATTTCGGTTACCAGCAAAATACACTTAGGTAAATTGGATCCTGAAGGTGTCTTAACTTAATGGACGCGAGTTCGAGTTTAATTTGTTTTAGATAATGAACTCTCACCTGGTAAAAGGGTGACTTTTTAAAAACAATATAACGTATATACGATTATTTGATATTATAACGCTGAAGAAGAAGTTTGTTTGATTCTTTTAGTCATTTGATCACGCACCTTTGAGGTGCGTGATACCACAGGTATCATTTAGTATAAAAGAATTAATAAACATCTTTGACAACCTAAATACCAAGCTACGTACTTAACTATACTGATATTTTTTTATAGTTTCACACTGTATCCCAGGGTACGACAGGGTAGGCAACTTAGGAACTTTCCCCACTTTACACGGAGCTTGAGGCATTGCGTGTTTAATGGCGGAATTCAATGTCGCGTTTTGCCTTGTTACCCGAGCGAAGAAAGGAAACCTTTCAATATTTAATTTGAAAAAGTATAGATCGAACCCACAACCTTTATAACGCTATGGCATGGCAGGTCGTGCGACTGTAAACTTGTGCTCCTGCGTCACGACAGGCCTCAAATGATAATTTATTCAGATATTTTTCAATTGAAACAAAGTGACTCATAACAGTTTCATTCAGTCCACGTTTTGTGAATGCTCCACGTGTTTCTGTTTATATGAAACGCTCGAATGGACCACGTGTATGTATGTATATATATGTGTGACCTTCTCTCTTATGTGTGCTTAACCTATATTTTCTAGTATATTCTATATGGTGTCGGTGTTTTTTTTCCTTTTGAAAAGAAAATTTTGTCTTTTTAAAGTAAAAAAAAAATATATTACGTTGGTATTTCCGCGTATATTGGAAACTTGTTACGTTTAAATTTTTTAACGTTTTCTCTAAATATCTATTAAACAATTAAAAAATATCAAGAATTATTTAGTTATTTTTAAGATTTTTTTATGAATTGTATGATTCATGTTTAACTTTGTTTTAACTATAAAATTGACTTTAAAAGGAAAAAAAAATTTGTTATACGAAACATCTACATGATTAGAGACATTCAACAAGAAACGCACAAGCGTTAATGCGTAAGCGCGACGGTAAAAGGTTCAATTTCCACTCAAGGGAATCAAATATTTAATATTTTATTTATTTAAAGTGCGGTGTTGAATGTCACTCATTACGTAATTTCTCGTATAAAAGTAATTTTCTTTGTTGAGAATATGTTTTTTTATATTTTTTTTATTCTCCTAAAAGGTTTTGTAAAGTTACTAAATTATTCTGATAACAGTATGATGACACGTGATATATATTAAGTTTCTCGAATTTAGCTGTTAATTATGAGGGAAAAAACGTAAAGGTGCTTTAAATATATATGTATTATTGTCGATATCATTCTAATAGATGCCTTGTAAGACCTGATTTGAAACCGGTTTTATAATTTGTATACAACAAGGTGGTATTCGCGTCTTTTCCGTTTTGTTTGAAAGATGACCGTGAAAATTAATGAATTTCCGCGGTAAATCGGTTCCGGTGCTTTAGCAAAATACTACTACTACGTACGGGTTGCCTGAGCTTAAGGCAACATTAAAGAAAAAAAAATATTTTACAGCTTTGTCTTTTCGTACAACAGGGTTTAATGTGAACCTATTACCAAAAACCTGTGTCTTCCGCTTTTCCCACCAGACCACGAGGCATTGCACGTTCAGAAAATATATTTTTAACTACTCTCATAAGCATATTAACGTTATTTTGTATTATTCCAGGTTGCCAAAGCGGCATCCGCCGCTAGTAAAATGCGTTCTTTGCTAGCGTACTACGCTGAAGCGGTGATGTCGGCGGTGGCGCGCGAGGCCGGCTGCGCGGGCGGCTGCAACGGCCACGGGGACTGTATGAACGGCACCTGCCTGTGCGAGATACGATACACGGGCGATGAGTGCGCTGGACCCAATCTTCCGTATCATGCGTGTAAGTAGCTACTATTTTTAATAATATTCACTTTTTTTTTAGCTTTACGCTAGTCGGCGGAGGAAACTAAGGAAGCTAGTGTTAAGATTCTGCGTTCCGTTCCCCGCTTTCGTTGAGTGGCGGAACTCAATGTCGTGCTTTGCCTTGGCAGCAGACCAAAGAAGGCGAACTTTAAATATTTAATTTTAAAATATTAAATCTTTCACATCCTCGAGTGGAGAATCGAAACTACACCATGTCGCTGTGTTTACAGTCAAACGCTTGTGCCGTTGCGCGAAAATACGCGATAAAAATATATGGTTCGATGTTACTAATTCATATGTTTCATACATATGTTATTAAATGACGTAGGTATATAATGCACAAAAAAATTATGCGCCGAAAAACGCCGAAATTTTGTGTGAGGATTCCTTAGCAAGTGTTACTAATTTCCTTCTAGAATGCGACTTCATGTCTCATAGTTCATGCAAATGAAATTTCTGGTGATCACTTGTGGGGTTGAGCGGGGCCAGTTCAGCATAGAGGCAAGTTGGGCAAGAGAAATATCTCGCTAACTATTGTACATGTAAACATTCAAAGGCAGAAAGAAGCACACATCACTCCACTGCTTTTTGCAATGTGTTGAATTTGAAAATATTAAATATGTCATTTCTTCGGATGGGCATCGAACCCACAACTTGCCGCGTTTATAGTCACAGCACAGGCTTGTGCCGTAAGTAACTTGCCGTAAAAATGTGTATAACTAGTTCCACGCTACCCTACTGTACACTGTGCTGCTTTGAATACATCCGCAGGTGTGATTTTTGCCTTATCTTATTATACGATTAGATAAAACAGTCTACAACGAATATCTATTACTTACATAAAGAAAACTTTTAAATATAACATAGTAAATCACTTTATGCGACCCAACTCATCTCTTATCAATTGGTTATCGTAAACAACATTTGGTATTTGTAATTTATACTTATAATAAATTTGTAACTGGTCACTGTCTGTACATGAAAGATGTATTAAAAAATGTATTGTAAGGTCAATATTAGTGCTTTTTAATTTTTTTGTCTGACCGACTGACTAATCTCAGAAACGGTTAATGATGATGAGGATGAGGTGTCACTTTTATGTTTTAGCAACTTTAACTTTAAGTGATTGTTTTATTTAAATCGGTTATTAAATAAAAAAGTTACGTCATTTTAATTTTTTATTTCGACAAAGCAATTTTTGCTTCAATTTATGATAATTTTACTAAAATTATATTTTTCAATATATTAATATAGTTTTCTTTTCTCTTTTTCTTTTTAACTCTTTTTTAGAACAAGAATTAAAAAAAGATTAGTAAATAAAATTGTGTAATTCAAGCGGACGAAGCCGCGTATTAGAGTACGTAGTATGTGTATATTGTGTAATTCAGTTCAATGGAATGTAACGATATGTTCTCGTGTTACTACTGCGCATCACGTTACAAATGGGATGTTGATATAGTTAAACTGTTTACTACTGCCTGTTTAGAGATCGTTGAATTTATTATGTGCACGAGGCGTTTTTTTTTATAATATACTCTTAACAGTCTGTACTTAGATATTTCAAAAAGCGCGTCTACCTGGTGACCGAGGTGATCTATCTGGTGACCCGTACGCTCGTTTGCCTTGTCTTTTTCATAAAAAAAAGTTATTATTGAAATGACTCTCAGCGTCACGCTGTATCCCGCACACGGCAGGGTAGGCAGAGAGGACTTGGGAACCTAGTGTAACATACTTCGTACCATTTCCCGCTTTTTTCCGATTTGCATTGCATGTTGGGTGGCGGAATTCAACGCCGCATGGCAATTAGAATAAGTTTACATTTCTGTAAGTCCTTTTCCTCTTTGTTGAAAGGTGAAGATTACTTTAGTTTAGATGTACAATATTTTGTATTAATTTAGTCTAGGTATCGTGACTCAGTGAAACGCGAGCACCAGACTGTAGACGTGACGTCTATAAGTTCACTTTCTACTCAAAGGGTTATTTTTATGCTATCGCCATATCAGATAGAGTACGGCGTTAAGTTCTGCCGTTGCAATTATTATTAATACATTAGGCGGAGAGTGCGGAATAGAATATTATATATATAGATTTTGTGTAATAAAAGTTCTGCTTAATTTAAAGTTAAGATATTAATGAAATGAAGCCGTTGAATTTTGGATTGAAATATATATTTTTAATAATGCACTGTTATCATAAAGATGTAAAGCAGTTTACCTCTACCAACCTTGTACGTAAGAAATACTGAAGATTAAATAAAATTTGCTACATTAAAGTAATTGAAGGATAATTTTAAAAGGCGCTTTTGGCATTGACTTTAGAATGACTAAGGTGTATTCAAGGACGCGAAGTTTTGTAGTTAATTAAAAAAGAGGCTTGTCGTGGTTCAAGGCGACAGGTTGTATGTTCGACCTCACACGAGGAAATGAAATATTTAATATTTTCATTTTTTCGCGGTAATAAGGTAAAGCGCGGTGTTGAGTTCTGTCTATGTTCTGTCTCAACAAGCAATGTCTTAAATTCGGTAAACTGTGGAGAATGGAAAGTAGTGTCTTTACAATAGGTTTCCAAATTTTCTCTGATTATTCTGCCATGTGCGGAATACAGCGTGAAACTAAACAGAAAATAACATTATGCTTTTTGCTAATGATTTTGAAATGTTCGTACTTTTATTCGGTGTTAAAGTGTTCATATAGCGTGAAATAATTTTACGTCTTGCATTTTAATTATGTTAACGGTAAATCAATTATTAATCGGGTGATTTTTTATTGCAATTTAACCATAGCAGTAAGTGGTAAATGCGTACTTTATGTAAGTACATATGCCTCTATCGAATAATTAATGATAAAACTTCATAGAGTAATAAAATTAAACGTTAACTATTGTTAGTATCGCTGTCGCTATTTTTGTGTAAAGTTTTGACATTTCTTTCTCATATAGATTATGATCGATCATATTTTTTTTCTCTGTATCCCGCACATGGCAAAGTAGGGGGAACTTAGGGACCTCGTGTTAGGACACTCCGTTCCGTAATGAAAATTTAGGAATTGTGTGATGAGTGGCGGAAGTCAACGCCGCCTTTTTGCCTTGTTATCAGAGAGAAGAAGTGTCGAGTGGAGATCGAACCCATAATCTGTCGCTTTTACAGTCGCACGCTTGTGTCCTGCGCCACGATAAGCTGCAATTATTTTAATAACAACTATAAATATGTATATGAATTGAACAAACAAACTTTAGAATCTATTTTTTTTATATATAATAGTGGGGGACGGAAGTGGAACGGAGTGTTATAACACTAGGTTCCCTCTGCCTACCCTGACTCGTGCGGGATACAGCGTGAAGCTAAAAAAAATATAATGAATACACTATAAACTATGAACGGAATAAAATAGTTCTAGATATTCTGTCTCTGGCTTTTGCATTCAAAATCGCTTTTTATCTATTTCATGTTGTATCCCGCCCACAGCAAGGTAGAGGGAACTTGGGTTAAAACGCTTCCGTTCCCCACTTTCCACAGTATTTGATGCATTTCGTGTTGAGTGGCGTAACTCAACGCCGTGCCTTGCCTTATTGCTAGAGCAGTGAAATGAAAATATTAAATATCACATTACTTCGAGGATGAAAACAACTTGTCGCTTTGACAGTCGCACGCTTGTGTCCTGCACGATAAGCTGCAATTATTTTAATAACAACTATATTTTTTTTTTCAGCTTCACGCTGTATCCCGCACTAGGCAGGGTAGGCAGAGGGAACGGAAGTGAAACCTAGTGTTATGACACTCCGTTCCACTTCCGTTCCCCACTTTCCGCTGAATTTCCGCCGAAGCATTGCGTGTTGAGTGGCGGAACTCAACGCCGCGCTTTGCCTTATTACCAGAGCGAAGAAATGAAACATTAAATATTCAAATTGAAAATATTAAATATTTCATTTCCTCGACTGGGGATCGAACCCAGAACCTGTCGGTTACAGTCACACTCTTGTGCCGCTGCGCCACGACAGGCCTCTAGACAAATATGAATATGTATATTAATTGGAAAATAGATTTTAATTAAACACAATGGTATAAGAGTCCTTTGTATTTCATTGTAACGTACTTTCAATAACATAGTAAGCACAAATTAATATCAAGATACAAATAGCTTAGTGGTTGTAGACTTGCGTGGTTATCTCTTGATATTAAATGTCGATTACAGAACACACTGACTACAATTAATTTGAAGTATTTTTGCGTATTTTGTGGCAGAATTCATATAATTGCCCCAATCCAATATATATATATGATACTCAAATTACTATTTGATCTCTACTAGGGGAAATGCCCTATAATAAAATGAGATATATAATTAGTATATAGTGAAGAACGAATTAAAGTAGCGCTAGACATTCTGTCGGTGCTTTTGCTTTGAAAATTTTTTTTTTTCAGTTTCTCGTTGTATCCCTCGCCGCATATCATGGTAGTTAGGCAAACTGGGGAATCTACTGTTAAGGCACTCTGTTCCACTAAGATACTTCCGTTCCCCACTTTCAAAAGAATTTGAGACATTGCACGTTGAGTGGCGACACTCAACGCTGTGTCTTGGCTTGTTACTAGAGCACAGAAATATTAAATACTACATTACCAGTGGGGATCATACTTACAACCTCTCGCTTTTACAGTCGCACGATACTATCTCCCATATAAAAAGCTATTACAGACATTTTGAGGCCTGTTGTGGTGCATCGGCACAAACGTGTGACTGTAACCGATGGGTTGTGGGTTCGATCCCCACTCGAGGAAATGAAATATTTAATATTTTTAATTTAAATATTTAATGTTTTCATTTCCTCGCTCTGGTACAAGGCAAAACGCGGCGTTGAGTTCCACCACTCGACACGCTATGCCTCAACATTCGGCGGAAAGTGGGGAACGGAAGTAGAACGGAGTGTCTTAACACTAGGTTCCCAAGATCCCTCTGCCTACCCTGCCATGTGCGGGATATTTCGTGAAGCTGAGTCTTATTACAGACTGATGACTGATGTGTACGTGCAAAATAATTGTTATTTTAATTATTTATTTCAGGTATCGGTGGTGTGTTCCTTCTGGTGGCGTTTGTGTGTGCCGTACAGCTAACAATATGCGTGGTGACGGAGTACAGGCGGCTGAAAGCTCCCACTTTCCTTAGAGCTTGCAAAGTTACTACTCAGAAGATGTTGTACTTCGTCGCATTCCTCGCCTCGCTTATACGTGGTGCTTACTTTGTGTCACCGGTAAGGATTATTTAAATTATTATATTTAATTTTTGTTTTAGCTTAACGAGGCAGGGGGAACTTGGGGACCTAGTGTTAAGACACTGAATTTAAAATATTACTTGTTGAGTGTTGAAACTCAACGCCGCGTTTTTTTATTTTAACCAGAGCGAGTGATGAAAATTTTAAATACATATTTCATTTCCTCTAGTGGGAATCGAACCAAAACCTGTTGCGTTTACAGTCGCAAGTCGTTCCTGTGCCACGACATGCCTCTAAAATAACAAGTTATATAGCTTATAAAGTTTGTAATTAATTAGACGAAAAAACATAACAAAAAATTAATTATAAGTCTGTTAAAACTAGTAATTTGTGTGATTATCACCTAGTTATCGTTATGAAGATTATTATTCGTGTTAGTTGAATTGATAAGAACGCTAAGAGTGGTTTTTACAGGTACTGGTTCAAGTCCTGTTATGTTTAAAATTTACTCACTTTGAGTGCGTTTTAAACACGCTGTACCGCACGTGGCAGGGTAGGCAGAGGGAACTTGGGAACCTAATGTTAAGACACTCTGTTCCTCTTCCGTTCCCCACTCTCCGCCGAAAATGAGGCATTGCGTGCTAGGTAGCAAAACTCAATACCCCGCTTTGCCGCCTCGTTAGCAGAGTGAAGAAATGATAACTTTTAATATTTAATTTAAAAATATTAAATATGTCATATACTCGAGTTGGGATCGAACCCACAACCATTATGCCAACATCTCTAAATATTTAACAGGTATGTTTGTACTAGAACAAATTAGACAAGAAAAGAGAAAAAAAAGAGGCAAAGATTCAAGTTTTTCGTTTAGATTTTCATACAGAATTTTAATTTAGGTTTTAACACTAAGCAGGAAATTGCTTGTGTTTTTAATTATTTCAATGAATGCTTAGAAGGTTGTTTATTTTTGTTTGTTTACATAAATCGTTATCAAACGAATTTTGTCACGCAAACCCTAATGGCCTTATGTCAAAGTCACGTTCAACGCTGTTTATAATTAAACTTTTTACTCTTTTAGCCGTGTTATATAATTATATTTATATTTTGTTATTTTTATATAATAATAGGCATATTAAACTAGTGTCAAGAGACTACTTTCTCTGTCTTCTGACACACTCCATACCAAGCCTTGTCTAACAGAGTGGGAAGAAATTAATTCACCATAACAATTATAAATAGTGTGAATCGAAAAGTGTGTTTGTGAGTGAGTGAGTGAGTGAGTAAGTGAGTGAGTGAGTAAGTGTGCGAGTGTAAAGCTATTTATTCTTTATTTGTCTTTCAGTTAAAAGTTATACCATATTCGTTATACCCCGTTATCTACGTATAACGTATTTCGTATAACTTTTAACTTAAACTATACATAATCATACATTTGTAAATAAGTAAACATTAGATTATTTCAACAAATTTCCACTGTATCCTATATGTACGTATTAGAATTTCTCTTCTCTCCTTCCATTTTTTTTTAGAATGTGTCTTACCTTTTTATTTTTTAAATACTAAGCTAAAGTTCACAAAGCCTAATTTCTGGGTGGCCTCGACTCGTAGACCTTACTATACCTAGGTAGGCAGAGGGAATTCTTAAAAAGTGTAAGCTGCTTGATACTTGATACTAAAAAAACTTTTATCATTTTTTATGTAGATATACTTAACGACAACAAGTAGTCCATTTAATCGAGTTTTTACTGTATGTTAATTATTTGTCCACAGTCTGCATTCCAAGAGAGCTGGGCGACCAGTCTGCTATCAGCATACTATCCTCTCCTGATGTCGGGGTCCTCGCTCATTGTATGCTTCTGGGCAGAGGTAAGTTTTTTAAGAACTAAAAATATATTTTTTATATATTTAATATGAATTTGACATATGTGATGTATATTGTATAAGATAGATCTGTGGTGGCGTAAAACTACAAACGTTAATATTTTCATTTCTTACTATTGGCAACAAGGCAAAGCTCGGCGTTAAGTTACGCCACTCAATATGCAATTCCTCAAATTCGGTGGAATGTGAGTTCTAGGTTTCCAAGTTCCCTCTGCTACTCTGCCTTGAGTGGGATACAGCGTGAAGTTAACAAGAAATATAGTTATATTACAAAACAAAATATTTTAAAACGGTTAAAGTCATATTTATATGTTTGTTTATACAATGTGTATTACAGATAACAGTTTTTTTTTTCTTTGTTCTTCAAATATTGAACAGAACGTTTACCATCTGGTTATTTATCGCGGCGACCTAATTAAAATTGGCATTTAAATTATGTCTATTGAGCTTGTGTTTGTATGTACGTTGATGTGTTAGTGAAGCTTTAATTGTATAAACGAGATAAAGCGGCGTTGAGTTACGTCACACAATATGCAAGGTCTTAAAAAATTCGACGTGGAGTGTTTGAATACTAAATTTTCTTTGTCTACCTTTGTCTACATTTCTCAAATTTAATAGATGATAAATACTTATTTTTTAAATTAATCTTACCTAACAGGTAAAACGTATAGGCTTCCGCTGTCAAATAAGATAATTTGAAAAAAATATATATATATATAATATTATTTGGTGTTTGTACTTAATTTTGATTCAAAAAATACAATATTAATATTATTTTTTTACGATAAAACCCAAGGTAAAGTATTTGATCTTCGCGTTTTTTGTGACCTTCGTCCGTCAGATATCATTTAGCAAGTACACTCTTAAAGGTCTAATCTTTTACATAATAAATTAATAATTTAAATACAATTAAGTAGACAGTAAAGATCTTTGGTGTATAAATCGAAAAACAAATCAAATTCGACATATTCTTTAACTAAAATATAGTTGTTGTACCCTTAAATAAGTTTTTTAAATAAGTTTAACTGTAACGTTGCAACTTAACAAACAATTATACACAAAAATAAGCAACTTCTATCTGTAATTGACGTCATGATTTGTGAAATGTATATGAGTCATTCATTACGTAGTACAGTTGAGTTGTGGCAGTCCTGAAGTTAGTTTTTTGTTAACTGTTCACTAGGCAAGAAAATAATCCAAAGTAAAGAAAAACGTTATAATCAAATCTGCAATTTGAATAAAATCTAGAACAGTTAATTTCGGGGCTGCCATTACTCATCAATCGTACTATACTGAACAAGCAGTTAGCGCCATCTCTCGTGATCTATAAGAACTGCGTATTAATAATGGCTTGGCACTTCTGATTTAGTTCGCGTGGATTCAATTGGTTGAGCTAGTATGTTCTATGTCTGCTAGATGTCGTTACTTATAACATTTGATAATATTTCAAAGTAAAGTAGAAACTCGATTATTCGGCTCTCAGTTATACGGATTCGCGATTATCCGGACTACCGACTAATTATATTAAACTTACCTACAAGTCGAATTTATGCAAGCATGAACGCATATTATAATTTAACAGCAATAAAGAGAAAAAGTGACTTACGTAAAATGAGAATTATCAAATATTTTAATTCAAATTAATCTTATTATTTTATTTCGTGATTGCCAAATGCAAATTGCCAAATACATATTGTAAACAAGTTATACGTACGCACATACCTAAATACTTAAATATTTTAATTTATGATTAAGACTGCAGTATTTTAGTATGTACGTACATGTATGTATGTAATCTAAGAAAATGTATCTCCTAATAATTTCTCACTTTTTAGGTAAGACAAAGCGGAATATTTAATATTTTTTCAATGAAATATTTAATATTTTCCAATTTAAATATTTAATGTTTCATTTCTTCGCTCTGGTAATAAGGCAAAGCGCGGCGTTGAGTTCCGCCACTCAACACGCAATGGCTCAAATTCGGCGGAAAGTGCGGAACGGAGTGTCATAACACTAAGTTTCACTTTCGTTCCCTCTGCCTACCCTGCCTAGTGCGGGATACAGCGTGAAGCTGAAAAAAAAAATTCTCAATAAACATAGATTTTCGTTGATTTATTTTTGTTTTTTTTTTAATAAATAACATCGTATGTGCAACATAATTATGTATGCACAAAACCCGCTTTTCTTAGTACATTCGATTATCCGGATTTTCGATTATCCGAATGCCTAACGACAATAATTAGTCCGGTTAATCGAGTTTTTACTGTAGTTGTTTTATTTTAAATGATATTTCTTTTTATTTTTATACTTGATATTGTGGATGAAGTGGTATATGTTACAGTGTTTTCTAATTTCCGCTTAATTTGTTCTTCCGTTATCGGTGGCGGTACGGAACGAAGAAATTAAAATGACGAATTGGAGTTAATCCTTGAATTTTGCAAACATTCGAATGAAGATAAAGTTGTTTCTGTAGTTGCCAAAATGTGTTGCATTTGATAAAACAAACAAGTTCCCCAATTGGTAGTATTTTTAGAGAAAATACCAGAATATTTTGTTAGAGTTCCATGAATTCACCTTACAGAGTGCCTATCGTTTTACTGGGTAAAAGCTGGCAAAGTATTGTGAGTTCCTCCTTTGTCTCCTTTTTTGTCCTTTAATACCTAGCCAAATTTAGAATTAATGTATTGGTAGTTTTAAATAAAATTAAGTAAACTGTAAATTTCCTTAAGAGACTGTTACTTTTTCTACGAAATCATTTCGTACATGTCCAGATAGACAGTCGGAACTTGGGAACCTAGTGTTAAAACACTCCGTTTTGCTTCTCATTTTCCAAAATTGAGCTATTGTAGTATAGTAGTGAGTGGCGAAGCTCAATGTCGCGCTCTGTTTTGTTACCAACAACTTTAAAATATGAACAATATTGTTAAAATAAAATAATATTTCACTGCTCTAACTTCGAGGACCACAACCTATCGCTTGAACATACTTTATTTACTACACGTTTGTGCTCTTGCGCCACGACAGGCCTCCTATATTGTACAGGCTACTTTAGTGTATTGTATAATGTAGTAAATTATTTCATAGTAAAATAATTACAAAATGATGAAGGAAATTATTGATACTTATGTACCTATTTACTATTTAAACTTTTCTGTTTATTAAAAAAATGCATTTATATATAACTACTTAACGAATAGAATTATTTAGTAGGTATATATCCAAGTTCGCACAGACTCCAAAATATAATTGTACATGTGAAGTCTGATTTTATTTATTTTTTATTGTTTTGTTCGACTGTGGCACTTTATTGCACATTATCTTGAAAATTGAAATATTCAATTTTTCTGGTACCAAAGTACGTATATAGTATGAAATATATATTTTTTATTTACACAGACATACACATATTTTATTCTGCATACTTTTTATTCTCTTGTATATAGATATGTGTAATGTTCTCCACGTATATTTTGTGTCAAGAAGCAGAACTCAACGCCACGCTTTACCACGAGGATATTTACAAAGAATTAAACTATAGGTACTACTGTAGAAAAACGATATCTTTAAAAAAAGTAATGTGCTATGATTAAATTTATATATTTCTTTTCGCCCTTAAAATAAAACCAAATATAGCAGACGTTTAAAATCCAATCATGGCTGCGCTGCGGTGATGGTTCTCAGAAACACAACATGGATGCGGTTATTTTGAAAATAAAATAATAATTCACGTAACAGACACTTTGCACTGAAGTATAATCCGACTTCTAAAGGAATTCAGATATAAAAAGTGCGTTGAGGAATATTTTTAATATATTTTAATACTGACTGCGCAATTGTTTTAAATTCAATCACATATACGAAGAAATTAATTACATATATTCATTTTTCCTTAATCGAAAGTGGCGAATAGAGTGTTTTAACACTTAGTTTTTCCTGTATTTTATGTAGTTTAAAGAATTAAAGTAGAAAGTGCAGTAAGTTACAAACAAATGTAAACTGTACCGATTGGGAATCAAACTGAAACTACGTTTATGAGTTTAACGCTGCCTCACTGCGGTTTCTTTTTTTTTTTCTTGTAGTCTTTGTTGCTTGAATGAGTATAAAAAATAGTAAAAATTAATAATATCAAAATACCTTATCTAAAAATTAAATATACTATATGACCTTACATACCAGTTTGTTGAAGCTTTTTGACGTTTTTTAATATTTAATATGAAGGAAAAGGAAGTGGTCAGAGAGACAGAGGCAGACCTCTGATGACTTTCGAAAGCACAGTATCTACGATATTGTAGGAGAGTCACGTAAAGCATGAGGACCCCTCTGAGGGCATGTATGTACGGTTTGATAAAAATGGACGAGCCGAAAGAGGTATGCCGAGACCGTAGTTTCTGGCGCTCCGTTTTTTTTGACAATCTTAAATAACATATTGAATAATAAAATTGGCTATAAAGGTGCCAGAACTCTAGAAAATTATTTAAAAGATAATAGTATTTTTTACACTAAATTAAGCCGTTATTTAATACTTGATTTCCGTTTAAATAAGCAATCAATACAGAACTCAACTGCTGCTCTCTGTCTTCAACGATAAGTAGAAACTGTTTATTCCTCTGAATGGGAAAAAATCTACATACAGCCATTACCGTCTACAAACACAAAAAACATTTGTAATCAGACATCTACTGTAAAGAACGTAGTAAACAACAAAAGTTTGCTTTCCTGCTATAAAACAAGCTATAAGAGCTGTACCTGCTATAAAACAAGCTATACGACGTCTGTCGTGGCGCAGCGGCACAAGCGTGCGTCTGTAAACGTGATAGTTGGTTCGATCCCCACTCGAGGTTATGAAATATTTAATATTATCAAAGTAATTATTTAATGTTTTCGTTTCTACGATCTGGTAATAAGGCAAAGCACGGCGTTGAATTCCGTCACTCAATACATAATGTGGGAAAGAAATGTCTTAAAACTAGGTTACCAAATTCCCTTTCCCTACCCAAGTGCGGGATACAACGTCAACTGGAAAATATATATTATATAAGCTATATATTACCTTTTACCCACTACTCCGCAGCCATGGTCGAGTACCGACGAAAAGAATATTCCAAATATAACCTGTAGCCAATCAAACTTTTTATAATATTAGTATAGATAAAGCAAAAATAAAAAACTCAATTTGGTTAGCAAGTGACTGACTTAACTTTGTGATCAACAAATCTCATATTTACCTCACGTCTAGTGAGTCTACTCTCACGGAAAACTAAATAAACGATTAGTATAACGAGTTGATTACTTTAACATATATTAAAGGTCTTATTTATTACACGTTTTTGCGAAATATATATCTAACATGTTTTAGGGTTCCGTATTTCAATAAATAAGAATAAGGTTAGGTTCAGGATCACTATGATTTCCGTCTGTCCGTCTCTTAAAATTATTTTTTCGTGATTGTATAGACGTATCAATCTGTGATATTAGTATCAATTTATCCATAGTTACATGGTCCTTTGGAACATAAAAGATATCAAAATTTACGTCAACTCGAACAGCAGCACTTATGCGTCGTCTTTGCGGCATTTTTTATGAAATTTGTCGCATATTAAAAAACTTGTAAAGTTATACGAAGTGAAACGTTATACTAAAAATAAAACAAAACACCTTAATGTAGCCATAGAAATATAGCACTTAATTTAAGATTGCCATATTCTGTGTCTCAATAGTTTAATATAGAGTATAAAGAAAAAAAGAATTTACTCCTTTTTTTATGTAAACGTGTATTTGTTTAATGTTTTATCAATGTCAAAGTATTATTTCACGCCTAAGATGGAAAATAACCCTTGGTTGCGTTGTGTTTGTGCTAACATCATACTAAAGTAGTAAAATTTAAATATTGCATTGCGCAAAAGTATTCAAAATAGCTAATTGATATTTTTACGGCGAACTTTGAATCCGTGCGGAATTGAAGACCAAGTAAATTGACGATTTAAAACAAGAAATCTATTTTTTTTGTTTTGTTTAATTCAAATAAATCTTAGGCGAAAACAATGGTTGTGGTGTCGACCTCTACACGGGGGATAGTTCTTTTCATTTCCCGTCTTCCGAAGATAATGCCTAGAATTCGGGTAGGAGGTGGAAATAGATGTGTCTTAATACAAAACTCTCTATCCAAATGCGTTAATTAAAACCGTAAATTTAAGGCAAATCATTATATATTATATTTTATTACGCTGAGAACTAAACTAACTAACTAACTAAGTGCAGAACAGAAGTGGAACTGCGTTTCTTAACACTAGGTTCCCAAGTTCCCTCTACCTACCCTGCCATGTGCGGGATACAGCGTGAAGCTGAGTATAGAGAACTAAACGCAGGTGAATATCTAACGTCCTAGAATATCTTACGTTTTTTATGTCTAAGTAGGTAAAGTTGAAATATTCAATCTTTTCCGTTCAATAAAAACTTATTTTTATTATATCGATAAGTTTGTCATATTTTTGATAACAAATGTTTCTATAGTATAATTTGCGTTATTGTTTTATTTCATTGAAATAAATAACTGTTACTGTGTAATGTTAATAGTGTCGGGCGCGGGTTGAAATCCCAAATTATTTTTTTTTATAAAATCTAAATAACTAAGAATACAACAAGTTATACCAGCTTCATTTAAGCTAAATCGTTTGAGCGATGTCCAAGAGCTGCTGATTTATATATTGCTGTGTTCAAGGTTTATTTAAAATGCAGTTAACGTATATAAGCCTTCTGTGTCAGTGAATAGTAAATGATTGGTATAGCGATATTGTTTATGGAAAAACATTTATTTTGATCAGTTTAATAATAATAATTTAACTATGAAATGTTCATTCTAATAGACAGAAAAAAAGAGAAAACCAGCACATGACAGGGTAGGCAGAGGGTAACTAGAGGAATCTAATTTTAGGATATCCGTTTCGTTCCCAACTTTTTCCACCAAATTTGAGATTAAGAGAACTCAACGCCGCGTTTTGTCTTTTTACTTGAGCATTGAATTTTTCCGTTTCCTCGAGTGGGAATTGAACCCGCAACTTAATATATTTATAGTCGCAAGCTTGAGGAATCCTATTTTTAAGCCTCTGCCACTACTACAATTCTGACGAATCGCGTACCTCATTTAAATCACTAGCCGTTTAGTCTATAGGATGTTCCAAAGCACTGAACATACATTTATATTTTACAAAAACATTACCTTCCTTCTGACACAATCGGGTTTGTAACAGAGGCTAAAATTTACTGTAGTTAATTAGTCTGCGTCATTACGATGTTCAATGATTTTTTTTCAGCTTCACGTTGTATCCCGGAGTGTTGAGTGGCGCAACTCAACGCCGCGTTTTGCCTTGTATCAGAGCAAAAAATTAAAACATTGAATATTTAATTTAAAAAAAAAAAATACTTCATTTCCTCGAGTGGGGATCGAACCCACAACTTGTCGGTTACAGTCACACGCTTGTGCCGCTGCGCCACGACAAGCCTCATGTTCAATGATGTTCAATGATTGTGATACTTAATCCGACTGAAACGATATTTTTCTCTTTGTGCTACTCCCTACAGGTGCAAACGCTTAAGTAATTGTTTGCATGACGAAGGTCGCTCGTAGGCCATGAAAGTATATAAGTAATGTGTACCAGTGCCATGATTAATATTATTTTAATTTATTAATTAAATAATATTTCTAGGCCTATTGCTACGCAGGGGCACAAATATGTTACTAAAACGACAAGTTTTGAGGTCAATCTTACTCGAAGAGACGATATATTTATTAATTTGAAATTAAATATTTAATATTTTCGTTTCTTTGCAATGGTTACAAGGCAAAGAGCGGTGTTCAGTTGAGCCACTTTACACGCAATGTGTTAAATTCGGTGGTTATTGTCTTAACGAAACGTGCGGAGAGAGAAAGGAGTTTAACAATAGGTTCCCTAGTTCCCTCTGCCTACTCTGCCATGTGCGGGATACAGCGTGAAGCTGGAAAAAAAGATAAAATACCTAAATTAATTAAACTATATAAAATCTTAAATATAATAACTGACCTAAATAGCTAGTGCTAACTAACCTAAAGCTTTATAGCTTTTCTACCAACTTTATTTTTTATTAAGTTATTTATTTTTTATTAAGACGCAAATAATGGCGGAACACAATGAAGCGCTTTATCTGTCTGAGCTTAGAAATAAAAATTACCGCTCGATCGGAAAATATTTCATTACATCGCATTTAAAAACACTTAATTACTTTAATAATTATTTTCTTGTAAATTATATATGAAGCGAGAAGAGACATAACGATGATATATTTAGATTATCTACTTCCGGAAGAACTTTACATATTTGTAAATTAGTCCATAATTTCTCTGCTCTGGTGGGAAACGCGCGGTGTTAGGTTCCGTTTGTCTGTCCTAATAATAATTTTATTCTATCGTCCTTAAGTTCACTTTGAATTTGCAATTATGTTATTTTATTACTAGAATAGTCAATGGCTAACTATACTACCAATTTATATTTTTGATACTTACTATGGCTAACTATACTACCAATTTATATTTTTGATACTTACTATGGCTAACTATACTACCAATTCATATTTTTATTAATGGCTTATGGCTAACTATACTATCAATTCATATTTTTATTAATGGCTTATGGCTAACTATACTACCAATTCATATTTTTTATACACATATATGTGTCAATGCTATCCTTGCATAACTTATTTTAGATGGAACTAACGCACAGAAAAAGAAAATAGTGCTAACTATATTTACCTAATCTTTACGATGTATCCCACACAACAAGGTAGGTGGAGAGAGCCAGAGAAATTGAGGCATTGCTTGTCGGTGGTGGACCTCAACGCCGCGTTCTCGTTGCTATGACGAGATAAAGATCAATAATTTATTTGCAATGTATTATTATAGAAAATTTCTATTAGGCACAATTTCTTCACTATTTTTTTTTAACTTCAGCTCGCTATAGCAGAGTAGGCAGAGGAAAATTTAGATATTTAAATCCACCGTTGCTCAGCACTGGTCTGCCTACATTTCAGACATTGTTAAGAATTGAAACTCACGGTAAAAAATATTTATTATTTTACTGGAAGAAGCTTAGTCGTGGTGCAGAGACACAAGCTTGTGCCTGTAAACGATAGCGTGGCAGGTTGTGGGTTCGAAATCCCTCGGTTCGATTCCAGAAAATGAAATATTTAATACCTTAATTTTTTTCCCGATGGTAACGAGGCAAAATACAGTATTGGTTTCCGGCGATGAATTTTAATTCGCCGGAATATCGAAACGGAAGCATCTTAATGGCAACATGGTGTCAATGTTAACAGGTTCCTAAGTTCCCTTACTTGTATCCTACCTACCCTGCCGTGTTTGGGATACATTATAAAGATGAAAGAAGAAAAAAAATAAAGAATTTAAAACGTTTCGTGACGAATTGACTATTTATTTAATGTACATCTAAGATCCAAGTGCCAACATTTCATACATTTAGGCATAGCTGAACGAACGTTTAAACGTTGCGCGCGCGTCTCTTGTAACCTGTGCATATTGTATTACGAATAACTGTTATTTTTTTGTGCTAATTCAGTGTAAAAAATGAAATAATAATAAAAAATATATCGGAGGTAGAGTTTTGATATTTTTTTCTAATATTAAATATGGATTTCGGTGAAGATTTATTTGTTAACTAGATACAGAGAATGTAAGTTTTATTTTTTTGTTGTTGTATTTTGTTTTTTTTTTTTACTTTATTAGTTTTTTTTATATATATATATATATATATATATATATAGATATATATATATATATATATATATATATATATATATATATATATATATATATTTTTTTTGTTATGCTCAGTTAGAATTTAAATTATCTAGAATGTATTGAAAAAACCGTTCTGAATACATCGTAATTTCAAGTCAGTCACGGTCCATTGATTCTCGTAATTAAACGTTAGATTAAAAAAATAAATGGATTTAATAATGCGAATTTCAATATCATCATACGAATTTATAGTTTAACAATAACACACACACACACACATTTAAAAAAATGCGTTTTAAGGAACATATTCTAGTGTCGCTTTTTTTAATTTAAAAACTAAAAATAACAGGCCCCAAGGACCCTTGATAAAACCTTTAACATACTTGTTCAATTTGACTTTGAAATTAAGAAATATTAAAAAAGTTGAAATTTATTGTATTTATTAAAATAGTAATAATAGTTTAAATAGATACAAGAATTTTCTGGCATACAGATACATAAACAAATAAATGTGGATGATGTATACAATATATTACTTATAATAAATTCTATGATAGTTCTAGCTTCACCTTAAAATAATATTGACACCAGATTTATTTTTTTTTTTTTAATCCTGATGTTGTTTTTTTTAACAAATTGAGTAATAATAACACTAGTTGTATGAATATTATGTAGACTTATCGTTTATAGTATATGTAGAGTGCAATTTGATACTATCATCAAAATGTGTTGATGACTACGAAAAATGGTTTGATAATGTTCAAATATAGTCATTGATGACTGACCTTCGTATGTTAAATGTTATAATTTGTCATATGTGTAGTGGAAAAAAGTCAAATTAACTTGTAGAAGATATCGTACACGTCTGACTAAAAGCGACGGTTGTTGGTAAGGTTCCCGTTTGGGGAAATTAATTAGTTTGGTGGTGCGTGGGGAACGGAGCGTCTTAATATTAGGTTCCCTAAATACACAGCTGTCGGCGGGATGTATGAATGAAATACTTCGAAAAATATTTCAAAATGAATAATAACTACGCTTTAGTTTTAAGAACAGAGTATAAGTAAATATTAAATTTAAATATGTTATATATAGTTTAAATATTTGACTTAAAATAACTAGTTGTCATGATGATGATGTCATCATGGGAATGTGATGGTTGTAGGTTTGATGTCCATTCGGAGTTTCAGTTGTATTTTTTTTTCGGCTTCACGCTGTATCAGGAACATGGTAAGGTAGCAGCGGGAACTTGGGAACCCAATTGTATTTTACCAATTGATTTTATTAGACATATCGTACCTTTTAGCCTACGTACAATAAGAAATAATTGCCTTTTCTGCTGCTAGTTTGGTACCTTTGCACGTTTGGGGGTCTGATGCAAAGTAATTTTTCCCTCCATTAAAAATGCATTATATTAGTATGTGTATAATGCCACACTTAGTTCCCCAACAGGATAAACCGATTTTGATTTGGTTGTTTTATGTTTGAGACTTGTCATGTTCCAGAATGTATCATGCTTAAGATACCATGATTCAAGAAAATATGTTCAGCCGTTTGAAAATTATTAGTTCTTTTCTAATTGTTGTAATCATCTAGCAACTTCCTTCTGTTTTTATTTATTTAAATTAAGAGGTTATCTTGGTTTTTTTTATTAAATTTAAATGATGTCGTGGCGTTATTGAGGACTTGTTTTTGCTCTTTTAGATAAAATTTATGCACTTGCTTAGTATAGTGTGCTTTTTTTGTATATACCACGTAAATATTTATCTTTCATGAGATGTCGTGAGTATGATGGTTTCGTTTGCCGTCTAACTCTAGAACAATATCAATTTTTAATTATATCTTAATTATATTTCTTGTTCAATTCACTAATAACGTAAAAAGGTGAAAAATATGTAAAGTATGGAAGTTCAATATTATTAATTTAATAGTACACCATAGTATTGAATACATCTTAAGTGCACACTAAACACGTTTTTAAATATTATTTTGAATGTTTGTCAAATACGAAAGGAATAATATATTTTGTGTTCGTTCCTAAAATACATTGTTATGTTGAATTATTATTTTATTGTGTGCTACTTGATTAGAATGATTTATTAGTTGCTCGGTGTTAGTTGTCCTTATTTATCTTTTTTTTTTCTGGCTAAAATGTTACATATAATATACCTATAGGATAAAAAAATAGAAGTGTTAAAGATCTTCGCTTAGCTCGCTGTAACGATAAAACGAATAAGGATTTTGTACGATAAATATGATTTTGTACGATAACTCATTTAACAGTCTTGTTGAAATTGTTTAGATTTTTTTTTCAATATAAGAAACTTTGAGCTACAAAAAACAAGTACCTAAATATTAATATTTATTTTTTAAGTAGAAACACTTTTTGCCCATTTAAACGATATAAAACGACACAAATAGCACGTTTAGTTAAGTGTTTAGTTTAGTGGAAATAGATTTGTTCTCCTTTAAAACTTATAATAAAAAGTCCGCGGCAGCATATTTCTATCTTTTAAGGTTAGCTTTTTATGCTAACCAAATTTATTCTAAAATAATGCATTATTTGCGAAGGTGTTTTTATAAACAATTCTTATCCATATAAATACGTTATTCATCACAAGTATTTAATTTAAAACAATATATACATGTTGCCCATTTTATGGTAAACAACGTTTGCCAGGTCAGATAGTCTTTTACACGTACGTACACTCCTACAGGAGCGGTCGAGTCGAGTCTTTTACATTTACTTTTAAAAGCAAGATTAAATGATAATCTATATATTTTTTTATCAGTTTTACGCTGTATCGTGGCAGGGTAAAGGGAACATGGTAACCTAGTGTTAAGACACTCCGTTACCGTTAAGACATTTCCTTTTCTCACTTTCTGCCGTAATTGAGGCATTGCGTATTGAGTAGCGTAACTTCGGAGATAGAATCCACAAGTTGCGCTTATAGTCAGTCACACGCTTGTGGCCCTGTCACGACAGGCCTCAATATATAACGTCAAGTACATAGTATGCATTAAATATTGAATTACCTCGGGCACTTAAAATGTTTCATGTCTCACTGAAGCCGCAGACAAAATCTGGTTTGTCGTTAGACGTAAAACTGGTGATAAAAAAAACGACATAGTAAAAGAATATCATAAATCACATCAATATCCGATCATTTCATAACTTAATTCATTTGATATTGAACCGTATTTAAAGCAAACTGGTTTTGATTAAACTGTTAATTGATCTAACGCGGCGTTGAGTTTCGCCACTCAACATGCAATGCCTCAAATTCGGCAGAAAGTTGGGAACGGAAGTGGAACGGAGTGTCTTAACGCTAGGTTCCCAAGTTCCCTCTGCCTACCCAGCCATGTGCGGGATACAGCGTGAAGCTGAGTGAGTAGTATTTAATATCTGTACGCAGTGTATTAGTTTAGTAATGCAATATTTTTTGTATGACCTTATAATGGGAGATGGCGTACTACAACACTAGTCGTATCGCCGACGTTTGCGGGTTCGATCTCGACTCGGGTTAGTAAAACACTTTTATGTCCCCTCTCTACTAAAATAGGATGTTGTGGCGAGTTCCGTCACTAAAATAAAAATATTTTGAATTCAACGGGCGGAGAATCGTATCTCTTGAAATTAGTGGGAAGAAAAAAAAATACTTATTTAATCGTTGCTCTTTCCTCGCTGTGATTTAATGAGTAATTGCGGGGTTGAATTCCGCCATTCTCCGGAAAGACGTAAACAGAGTGATTTGACACTAAATTTCTTCTGTGTTGCTTTAAATAACAACAAATATTATATCGTTTATTACTATTCAGTAAAATAACGTGAAAGATGAATGTAGAAGGTGAAGTAACATAGCATTGCGGTCGTTGTGTCTTTAAAACCAGTCCCGTGTGACTCACGGGCGCCGTATAGCCAGACATCTACCACTAGCTAAATACTGCATACATTTTCTGAACTGATTTTATATATTATTCGAAGAAATAGTGCTTTTTTTAATGGATTTTCCTGTCTGTTACTTACTGTTATAGTAAGTTATGAAATATCTAAATTCATTAAGTAATAATGTATTTATTATATATTTGTTTAATTATTTTGACATACTGACTCACTACTGATAAAAATTAAGTTAATAAGTAAAAATTAAGTAAAAAGTTAAGGCGTAAATACAATTTCTATCAGAACTATGAATTCGATTCTTACTTGGGACTCTACTCTACTCTACTCAGGCAGGGTAGGCAGAGGGAACTTGGGAACCTAGTGCTAGGACACTCCGTTCTACTTCCGTTCCTACTTTCCGCCGAATTTGAGTGGAGGAACTTACCTGTTTATCCTTACCATTAAGTATTTAAATTGAAAATATTAAATATTTAATTTCCTCGAATTGGGATCGTATGCACTACCTGTCGGTTACGGTCACACGCTTGTGCCGCTGCGCCACGACAGGCCTCGGACTCGGGACGATGTCTCTAATTCACTTTCAAAGCAGAGAATGGAATGTCTTAACAATAAATGCTTTTTTACTTTGCTATATATGAAAAAAAATGCATTAGCTTCAAAATCAGTAACTTGCGCAGATAATTTCTTGAATTTTATATACAAGAAATTATCTACGTAAGTTAGTAACATTTATATTACTTGATCGAACTTAGGTGTGGCCGAAAAAATGTAATCGTGACTCTTATGTTATTGAAACTGTCCTCAAGTTCACTTAAAAGGGCTTTGAACAACCTTGGAAGGTTGTCATAGAAGTGGGTCAAAATCAATACTTATTTATTTGATGTAATAACATTTTGCTATTTTCATGATTGAATTAATGCTGTAGTAATCCGCCTTCTCGTTCCTCGTTCTGGTAACATAATAAAGTACGCGGATGAGTTCTCCCAATGTCTCGAAAAATGTCACAGAAAGTGAGAAACTTGTATAGACACTGATTTCGATCGTTTTTTTCGAAACCTATTAAAATCTAGTATTAAATAATATTATTTACTTTGGCATACTTTGTTCCAAAGGTCATTTTAAAAATTCCTTACTTTAAAAAAATAATTTAATAACAAAAATAAGTAAGAGATAAGACACATACAAGGATTAGAGAAATTTAAGCGGAGCTTACTTATTTTTTTTTTATGGATAAGACACGGCAAAAGAGCGTACGGGTCACCTGATGGTAAGTGATCACCGTCGCCCACGGCTCCGTGTAACTCCAAAGGAGCTACAGGAACGTTGCTGGCCTTTAAGGTAAATGGGCTCCAGCATTACCCAATGCGAAACGCAGTGGCTGAAGCCACTACTTAACGCCGGTTTTTAATGTCGGGGGTCGTAATAATCGCCGGTCGAGTCTGCCCATGCGTGTTGCCATTGCTGATAACGTGACTCCCCGTACACGTACTTTAGTCGCCTCTTACGACACCATCAGAACCAGGGTAATCCTATTCTAAGCCGGAATCACACGGCATTACTTAACTTAGCTTCAAGCTCTAGCTCTAGGCAGACAGAGAGAACAGAGCGCCAAACGCTACGTACAGGAAGTACGTTAGCTAAGCAGAGCTTCCTTTAATACAATAGAATATAGCCATTGTTTTCATGAATTATTCATACATATTTGTATGTATTCATCTAAAAAAAAAACATGCAAACACATATAAACCACATATATAAAGCTCTATAGAAAAACCAGCGACAAATGAGCAATTAAATTTCATTGTCCTATAATACTCGTACCGATCCGACAATGCGACTTGGCCATGTGAGGCGGTGACAATTACGGCATTGTGTACACCGCTTTATGTCACACGGTATTAAGATATTATTGTATTATTGAGACAGTTGTTTCCTTTTCAAAAGTTGATTAAGATGTTGTTTCATTTTTTATTATTTTTATATATTTTACTTGGATCTGGTGTTGGGCAGATCGGTTTCCCATTTTTCGTTAAGGTTTTCAGGCGTTGCGTGTTGTCTGAAGTAGCTCTTTCTCTCAGTCTTCACTCTAGTTGTCTGCTGCGCCTGCTGTCCTCGTTACTAGAGCGGGGAAATACAATTTTCATCAAAGTGTAAATTTTCTTAGTTTTACTAATTAGTCAAATCTAGATAAATCTCTATAATAGTAATATCTGGATAGTGTAAACGTAGTAGAATGTAGCGTTTTTACTGTATCCTGTCGTCTAACGAAGCGAATTGTATGTAAAAAAAATTATGCAATTACAAAGAACCGTTGGCGCCCTGAAATACTTAAATCCATTTTGTATAAATGTCCCACAGTTTATTAAGATTTGCAAAAGTGAATACATTACCCTAAATACGTTTTTACTTGCCATAGAAAGCGTCCAAAGAGAGATAAAATTGGCTAAGTTAATTGGTATTAAAAGAAAAAAAACCATATATCGGTCATACCTACATACATATGTAGTTCATATGTATATTTTGTTAGTCAAAATTTGACTAATATTTTCTAATATTAGTAGTTAGCATTTTAAATGGTTTGTGAGAGTGACACATTGATTTATAAACAATTTCCGCTGTTCTAGAGGCTTGTTCTAAAACAAAATCAGTATCTTATCTGATAACGTTTTTGTTTAGTTAAAAATATTAAAATTACAAAAAAAAAGACTACAAAATGCACACTATTTTGGCAAAGTGGTTATCTAATTTTAATAAAACAGCCAATAAGACATCGTCGCGATGAACAAAGCTTTCGATTAAAGAAATCACATTAAATCAGTTCATTAATTCAGGGGCTACGGTGCCATAGACAGATAGACAGATAGGCCCTTATATTAACTTATAACACCCAATTTTAACGTCGGGTGATGAAAACCAACACGTAGTACACGAGTTCACTGTTATCAGAAATCATCCGGAGGAATCATAATCATCATCACAACCGGCTCCAGGTGTCAAAATGTTTTTACCCAAATAGCGTCGAATTTAATATTTTTTATAAAAAAAGTAATTGTAGTAAAACGGTGTATCTGTACAAAAAGTTAAATTAAACAACATATTTTTGTATTTCTGTACGATGCAACGGTTTCTTATTTTTTGCATTCTTCAGCTTTCTTATTCAAACGCTTAAAAGAGCAGTATTTGTGATCGTGTTGCCAGTAAGCGTTTGTACCGATTTATATAAATATATAAAAAAAAGTAATTATTTTCAGGTCATTGTGGATTATAGAGGAAGTGATTATTCAGTACTTGCTCTGATAGACAAAACGCGGCGTTGTGTTCCGTCACTCAACGCACAGTGTCTCAAATTCGGGTAAACACGTGTACCGGAGTGTTGCATCACTTCACGTTGCCTTCGCCTACCATGTTATTAGGGGGAAATACCGTGAAGTTGAAAATCTTTATAATTAATTTATAAGCTAGGTTAACATGTTAATTTTTGATTGCCATAATATTTTAGATAATCATCGGTTTCGTTTAATCAATGCCAACTTTGATCTTACCTCTTAATGATATTTATTATGCGTATAACTTCCATTTCGACCGGTCCTTCAAGGTTCAGTATCATAATGATTTTAATACGGGCAATGTTTATTTTTAAAGTCTTCATAAAATTATTTGATTATGCACTTTATTTTCACTTTATAGTTCGGCGAGAATATTATAATATAAGTTAACGGTGTGGGAACGGTACGGAGTGTCTTAACGCTAGGTTCCTGGGGTGCAGCGAGAAACTGAAAAAATATATGTAAAAATTTGTGAGGACTGATCTTTGTTACATTTTCACAAAAAACTATTAAAAGGAAATGAAACTTTACATTAATGTAACTTATACAATTAACACATTTTATATGGCTGTAATTAATCATTATTTAATAAGATCCAGCGGACGAAGCCGCATGTGAGCCACTAGTTAATTATATTATTATCAGTCTTCTATGCTTATATTTTACTAGCTAGTCGACATAAAACATAGTTAATTTAGAAATAAAAAGAAACATTCTTTCAAACTGTAGTGTTGTATATAAATGTTTAGCGACTGTTTAATTTTAAAGTTCCTTTTTTTTATATTAAAAATAGAGTACCAATTTTTAAGTTAGTATGGATTTATTTACTACATTTTTCATTTCGCACTATTCATGTGCTACAATTTCCACCTCACGTCATTAACTCAGGGAAAAAATCGACGCAAAGCCAACTAGTGTTGTGAAGTGTTATATATTTACAAGACAGATTATAAATATATTTATCATTATTTAATTACATTGGACAGCTTTATACTCTCATTTAGATATCATTATTGAAATGTTATGTATTTTGATGTTGATTGTAGTTCATTCAAATCAATCAAATCGTAAGCCATTGATTTATCTATTTGATTTATTAATACGTTTTTTTATTCTTTTAGTTTTACGACGCATCCCGCACGTGTGTTTAGACACTTCGTTCATATTTAGTCATTTCCATTTCCCACTTTCCGCTGAATTTGAGGCATAGCGAATTGAGTGGAGCAACTCAACGCTGCTAATAAATTATTTTTAATTGGTATATATTTAGTAAATTTAAAATTATGAAACAATGGTTAGGTGTCAATATGGGATATATATAATAATAATATGTATTTTTTGAGATAGAAAAAAAATGTTGAAAGGTTAGACTTTCGCGTGTACTTATTTTCATAAATATGTTTTGTCTGTAAATTTCTCTGTAACAAAAATTATATCGATACGGCCCTTTTTTGATTTAAATAGAGCATTTTATGAATTTAATCAAAACCAATTTTGTATTTTTTGAGATTCCTGCTTTTCTAGATGTATAGTAAGTAGGTAGGCTAGGCGACAGGTTGTGGGTTAGATCCCCACTTGAGGCAGTGAAATATTTGATATTATCAAATAAAACATTGAATATTTTCATTTCTGTGCTCTTAACGATACAATTACCTATATAAAATACGACACAAAATTCCTTCCAACCATACATATGTATATAGGTTTGCATTAAAAGCCGTGTGATTCCGGGTTAGATTAGGATCACCTTGGTACTGATGGTGTCGTAAGAGGCGACTAAAGTGCGTGTGGTAGAGTCACGTCAACAATGGCAACACGCATGGGCCGACTCAACCGGGTCATTACCACCGAAGTGTGGAAAGTGGCTTCGGCCACTGCGTTTAGCATTGGGTAATGCCGGGCCCCGGTGCCCATCCACCTTAAAGGACGGCAACGCTCCTGTAACTCCTCTGGAGTTACACGGGGCCGTGGGCGGCGGTGATCACTTACCACCAGGTACCCGGACCCGTGTGCTTGTTTGCCGTGGCTTGTCCATAAAAAAAATCTGCAACTAATTCTATAAACCAATTTATTTATATATTTACATGACAAGCTAACATAATCACAAGGCAATAAATTATATGCGCCGCACATTTTAATGCATATAAATTAAATTCTACACTAAATTAATGGTGACCTCAATTAATATATAATTATATATATAGAAATATGCAAAACAAAGATTTATTTTTCCTATTCGGATGTAAGTCTAGCTGTGTACGACCGTGGTAAAAGCCTTGTCGCTGCAAAATTACTGTGTATAGCGTAGGTTTCACCTGGCTTCACCTAGATAGTTTGTTTTGTTGGACGTTCTTATCTCAGGAACTAATGTTTCTCATTGTAAAAAATATTTTTGTGTTTTTTATCGTTGAAAAGCGCAAATCTTTATTTTTGAGGAAAATAGAATATTTGAAATAATATTTTATTTATTAAATGTTTAGATTATCTAAATATTTAATTAGATTTAGCTGTTCAAAGTTTTCTCTGCTTCCTAAATAAAACATATTAATCGATATATTATATAATATAGTGTTTAATTAAAGCGTAATTATTGCGTATTTCTAGTTAGTTGAATGAGTAAATATAAAAAAATATAAAAAAATAATAATAAAAATATATTACGAAAATATTGCTATAATAGAATTGTGTTATTTATATTGAGATTGAAGGATATATTTCTCTATTTCTACTAAGTCACTTGTAGTGACTTGTGCTCACGTGTTGTTTCTCGTTTCAAAGGTGTTCCTAAAACCTTCATTTTTTTTATTAGCCTAAAGGGTAATTTGTGTTGGTATTTGTATATTTTAAAAAAATATCGATAGAATGTAATCAAATATTCATAGTTTTTCTTTAAATTTAAAATTTAGTGAGATCTTAGGACAGAAGCTATGACAAACATAAAATTATAAATTTATATACCGCACACATTGTATTCAGTAATTTTAATAGCTAAATAGGCATAGATCTTTGGGAAGACAAGACGCAGTGTTTAGTTACGCCACTTAATACGGAATGTCTTGAAGTCTGAACGGGAAAGGAAATGTCTGGAAAAATCGAAATGCTATCCTATGTAGGATAAAAGGTATTAAGAAGCCTTTTGTTGCGCAAGGACACAAACGTGCGACTGTAAACGCAATAGATTGTGACAAAGCGCGGCGTTGATATCCGCCACTCAACACTAAATGCTTCAAATTCGGTGGAAAGTGGGGAACAGAAGTGTTTTGGAACCCTCTCTTGCTTACCATGCATAAGGCATGGTACAACGTGAAAATGAAGTGTTAAGCTGGTGAAGAAATATTTCATAATTATATATGAATATTTGAATATTTTATTTGATTTCTAAGCAATGTTATTGAGCACAGACCTAATGTAAACAAACATATTGTTTGTACCAAATTGTTATTGTAGTATAATCCGTGTTTTGCTTTTACGATTCATTACACAAGCTTCACTGCAGTTTTTGTATCCCGGAACCTAGTTTTACCGAAACCGAAACCGAAAATTGTCTATTGTGTTACAAAAACTATTTTATTTCTACATTTCCATGAAATATTTCAATGTAGTCGTTTTTTTTGTACTGCAAATAGTATTAAAGTAGTAAAACCCATATCATAGTAATCGACAAATGTACATAGTAATATAGTATCTTTAGCTTATCGTATAGCTGCTAAGGCTAGACTATGGTCAAGTATTGTTGATTTAATATTAATAGTGTTGAACTGATTACATGATTCATATTTCTGTAAATAGGATCTATGATTTTCGCCATAATTATATATTTGAAATAAAACAATTTTAACGATGAGGCCGTTGGGATCGTGGCACAGCGGCATAAGCGTGTGACTGTAACCGACAAGTTCTGGGTTCGATCCCCAGTCGGGGAAATGACATATTTAACATTTTTCTATTGAAATATTTAATGTTTCATTTCTTCGCTCTGGTAATAAGGCAAAGCGCGGCGTTGAATTCCGCCACTCAACACGCAATGCCTCAAATTCGGCGGAAAGTGGGGAACGGAAGTGGAACGGAATGTCTTAACACTAGGTTCCCAGGTTCCCTCTGCCTACCCTGCCCAACAATTTTTACTGGATTAATCGCGTGTATTGATTAATAAACATTTATTAATCTGGTTTTTTTAAGTTGTGTATTTCTGTTTTCTCAAATATCCTTTATATTTTTGTCATATGTATTGCGAATATTCTGTATGTAACTTGATCGTTAATCGATTAATGATCATCCATGGTTAGGAGACTTCGCTTTGCTTAATGCGTAGGTACCGAGGTCCACCTATGGAACACAATAAAAAAAAATCCTTCTTTTGTTCTACAAGTACATTTAATATAGTTAATCAGATGCAGCTGGTTGCGTAAGACATTTTAATTAATTAGGTTAATTATTACTATATTTTTTTTTTCAAACGGCTGTAGCTATGTCTTATGTTTTACATTCAAGGTGAAAATAGCATGCAATTACGTATTAATTATATTATATACTGTCTTAGCGCAGAGGCACAAGCATGTTACTGTTAACGGCAGGCTGTGGGTTCGATCCCAACTCGATGAAATGAAATATTTAATATTATAATTTCTTCGCTCTGGTAACAAGTCAAGGTACGGTGTTGAGTTCCGCCACTCACCACGTAATGCCTCGAATTCGACGGAAAGTGGGGAGCCGATCAGTAAAGAAGGTAAAAAAAAGCTATATATATACATATTAGATATTGACTGTTCACAATTCATTTATGTGTTCGTAATCAATATTAATACGGCGTTAACCTGTTCACGTGCGAAGTAAGTACACTTGTACTGGCCGTGTAGAAATTATTAAATAAATTGTAGAAATATCGATTAATTGAATCTCGTTTAATGATTTAATTGATTGATGTAATATTTATTGTATTTATGTTTTTTTTTTCTCAGCTTTACGCTGTATTCCGCATATGAGAGGGTACGCAGAGGGAACTTGGGAACTTAGTAATAAGACACTCCGTTCCGTTTCCCGCTTTCTGCCGAGTTTTAGGCATCTCTTGTTGACACAATGTAAACATTTTATATTTAAACTGAAAATATTTGATATTTCATTCCCTCGAGTAAGGGTCGACCCCACAGCCCGTCGCGTTGACACTAGTTCACTAAGAGTTGTTTATGTTTATAAATGAGTGGATAAAAAAAAATCATTTTAGATTTAAATAAATAAATATATAATTTATTAAAATAAAAAAATATTAAAAAAATAAATAAATGGAAAGCATACATTAAATTTGGTGTTGATAATTTGAATTTAATTCCTTATTTTATCAACTTAAAAGTAAAAGTTTTGATCCTTGTCGGTTACTGTTGCCTGTACTGCTCCTTATAATTCCTTCTAGGCAACCTAACAAAATAATAGATTTTTTTTAAATATTGATACCATTAAATCAATAGTTATATATTAAAATATTTATGTTAATAAATGTACATATGCAGTGCATTTAATTTATTTCTAAAATGAGTACTTAATATATATGTATATGATAAAATAATGTGACAATGTTGATTAAAATTGTTAACGAGTTTGCTTATAGGGAAAATGTTAATGAAGTCTAATGGATCCAGATATTTATTTATTATTATGCGATAAGAATTAAAATGCAATCTTTTATATATCAATATATGTGTAATTAATACTTTAAAAAAATTCTTCCTCGTACAGCTAGTGTAGACGGAGAGGCAGAGGCACTGCCAAATATTGAAGCATATCTCATTGGTGTTACAAGTTTAAAATATTTTTTTGAACTTTTAGTTGTCTTTAGTTAGTTTTAATTTGTTATTGGAGCATACATATATTAATTCTATTCGTGGTGTAGGTGCACAATCGTGTGACTGTAAACGCAACAGGTTGTGAGTTCGATCACCACTCGAGGAAATTCAAAATAAATATTTAATGTTTTATTTTTTTCGCTCTGGTAAAATGGCAGAGCGCGTCGTTGAGTTCCGATACTAAACATGCAATGACTCAAATACAAATAGAGCATAAGGGCATACAAAATAGATTCATTCATTCTTTTCTTAACATATACATATGACATCTTTTAATAATACAATGTAAATGGAATACAATGTAATTCTGTTAAAAAACTAATTATACTAATAACAATGATCCTCATCTTATTTTCCATTGTTGCTTTTAAAACTTATGTTTTTCTTTCTATTGCCACCAGGTGTTCCATCTCCGCGACATCCGTTGGGAGAGGCCGCGGTTCATCTCGAAGTCTTTCCTCGCGTTCGTCACGTTCAACGTGATCAGCTACTCTCTGCTGGCGGCCGAGGTGTTGACCACCAATGTCGCTGACACTTCGGTTAAAAATAGGGTAAGCTTATTTTGCAAGTATTTTTGGTGTATGTGTGTTTGTCAACATATTACTAGTAATCGAATAGTGTGTCATTTTGCAATGGTTTTCTGATTTTTTCTAATTTTTTGGGACAGAGTTTGTTAATATTGGGTTGCTAATTCCTTCTAACCTCCGAGCAGTTGGCGTTGCAGTTGGTCGTGTGCGCATTGTAATAGACCAGCTAATCTGTAACAAATGAGACTAAGAACAAGAGATATCTTGTAAAGAGCAGACTTTAAGAAATAAAATACTTAATAAATTAAAAAAAATGATGAATATGAAATATTTTATTTTATAATAAAAATTAAAATATGAAAATGTTACAGTAGATACATTTTAGGAGCCCATGGTCACTGGTAGACACAATTACCACGGACTATTAAAGCGATCAATACAGAGTCTCTAAAATTGTATGTTACTAAATTTACGCGATTAATCTTTTTTAAATCATTTAAAATGTTTGAAGATCACGAAAATCCAAAATATTGTTTAGTATATATATTTAGTATATTTCCAAGCTATGACTGTCCATTTATAATGGATAGGAGAAGTGATTAATGATCAGTAGGCGAACCTTGTAAATTAGTTTGTTCAAAGAAAACACCAGGGACACGATCAAGTGTCATCTCATTGCAATATTGTAATTGGAAGCTTTCATGCATTACTTAGTTATGTTTATTCTATAGCGACATTGATTAGATTTTTTACTAGCTCACGCAGCTTCACGCTGTATCCCGCACATGGCAGGGTAGGCAGAGAGAACTTGGGAACTAAGTGTTAAGACATTCCGTTCCATTCTCCATTTTCCGCCGTCTTGAGTCATTGCCTTTTCACGCAATACCTCAGCCTTCAGCGGAAAGTGGGTAACGGAACGATGTGTAAGACACGAGGTTCTCCAATTTCCTATGTCTTACCAACCATGTGCGGGATACAGCATCAAGCTGAAAGAAAAAGATATATACATAGATTTATTTGTGCAAGAAAAGATATATACATAGATTTATTTGTGCAATTATTAGCGTGCAGAAGTGTTTTCTAGACATCTAGACGTACCCATATCTACCTACGATCTATACATTAAACTACATTGTTTGGCTTATTTGATCCCATATAGTTGAATTGGACGTGGGTGTTGTAATTGTGTCACATCCTTAACTCCAGTTGACAGTCATCTATTATCCTTTAAACTTATATATTATGTAGCTAGATTATGTTAAAATTAATAATATATATTTTGTTAATCTTGATGCTATAGAGATAGGTAAGGAAAATATTTATATTTATGTTGTCAATGGTTTTTCCCTTGAGGTAAAGTGCATTACGGAATACCCTGTCTACAAAATAATGTCAAACAGAATCGTGATCGTTATTTGTCTAAAAAGTTAATTTTATAGAAGCGATAGAAGGCACTTCCTAGCAAGCACGTTCCCGGGTTCCCACCGTCTATCCTATGATGCGTGTGGGTACCGGGTCAAGTTAGTAAAAAACATCGGAAATGTTATGAGGTTTTTTGAACAATGACCAGTGCCAGCTGCGTAGCGACACCATCGTGTTCATTGCAATAACAAAGAAATTATGACTAATATTGTACATTCACCCATAGAAAATATTTATGTTAATGTTTCACCAAGTTTGTAAGTGGTAAGGTATTTCTATACAATAAGGACTCACGGTGGCCATATATTTTTAATACAAATCAATGATGATTCTGAATACCTTCTATATGATTCATATTTACCAAAGTAGTAAAGGGCTTATGGGCTTAGAAACCAGCAGAGTTTGAAAACATAAGCCCAACAATTCATATTTATATGTATATAATTCTTTTTTTGTAGATCCACGCCTTATGTAGCTTAAATCGTAGGCCAGATAGAACACTGTGTTAAGACACTCCGTTTTATGTCTGACTTACTTGAATTTGCGTATAGAGTATCGATATTTAACGCTGAATTTTGCGGTTCATAAATAACAGATTAATTATGAAACATATTTTTTTTATCTCATGATTGTATTGTATTGTTGCAGAGCTTTTATCAACACGTGTTCAACGGCTGCTACGCGGTGCTGCTGTTCATAGTGGTTATATTCTTCCTCATTTATGGTGTTGAAGTATACTTTAAGGTAACAACAAATACTTTGTTTATCAATGAAATAGCTACTATAGTACTTTTTCTTGGTAATCCATAATTAAATTTAAAAAAGGTGTAAGTTAATAAGGGAAAGAAAGTAGCACAGAGTGGCTTAACACTAGGTTCCCAAGTTCTCTCTGAAATATGCTAAAAAAAAAGTTAATAGGCTGTCAGGACTTACAAAGAAACTTTGTTTAAATTAACAGATTTTTTCTTAATTCCGACTTAGACATAAACACATACAAAAAAAAAAACATTACCCTACTACTAACACAGTCGGATAAGTGTATGTTATAAAAAAACATTTGTTATTTATTCATTTCAATAAAGTGTAAGGTCACACGACCACGTAATAACACTAAAAGTAGACTATATATGGCAACAATTAGAGTACTATACCATTCCTACCATCTGTGGTCATCTTAAGGCTACGATAATCGATCATTGTTCGCGAATAATGTGTGGTCCTAACGACGATATAGCATTTTGTGCCTTATCCATGTTGATTTTAGGGTTGATTTTACTGTATTTTAATATAATTTCTCTAATGTGTGACACTATAAATTTATTATCAGTAGATAATGCTTCATTGTAGTATTTAGCCGAAAATTTCATGAACAGTATACACAATACTTATTGTATTTGAATAAGGGCTGTAAGCTGCGTATATATAATTTTATTTGTTTTAACATAACATGATCACATTTTTCAAAAATAAGATATCAGTCTTCTGTTTTTGGAAAACGAAGGTATTGCGTTGCAAGTAATAGAAGGAAACGCCATTTTTTTATATTGGCATATGAATAAAAACCAGGTGTTTTTTGTTTTGCCGACCGCGATGGTGTGTCTGATTTTAAATTCGATCGTTGATTTCGATCCCTACTTTAATTCACGGAATTGAATGATTCTGTAATAAGGCAAACCGCGGTGTTGAGTTCCGCCACTCAACACGCAAATCCTGAAATTCGGCGGAAAGTGGGGAACGGAAGTGGAATGGAGTGTCTTTACACTAGGTTCCCGGGTTCCCTCTGCTTACCCTGCCTCGTGCGGGATACAGCGTGAAGCGGATTATGCATGATTCTATCTTCTCGCTCTGTGAAGACAAATCGGTTGATTGAATTCCAAAATAAATTAAAATTCTGTAATAGGATTTGGACTTACCGCCGTTGCATATGGGCCTCCACAAACAATATACTTACTTACTTTATTTTTACTTAGCTTCACGTGTATCCCACACATGGCAGGGTAGGCAAAGGGAACTTGGGAGTATACTGTTAAGACACTACCGTTCCTCACTTTCCGCCGACTTTGAGGTATTGCGTGTTGAGTGGCGAAACTGAAAGCTACGCTTTGCTTTGTAGAGCTAGATATTAAATATTAAAGATTTTAAGTAGATAGGTAACATTACTTATTTTTGTTATAGCTTCGCGGTGAATTCCTGAAAGAGACAAAAGTATGTACGATAATATCTCCAAGGCCTGGTGCGTCCACCGCCGCCGAGGGTGACGATGTGCAAGACACTTTGGTCACTAAGCAGGTAAAATACTTTAAATTGTATATATACACACTTATAACTGTCAAAACTTATGGAAGCCATGTTCAAAATATTACTGAGATATTTTGTTGAAACAAAAATTATCCCTAAATTGAAATATGGGACTATGCTTAAATCAGTTTGCGAGAAATTCATGAACAACCAATAAACATACTTTACTTGTGGTGTTGATAGTAAAGTAAAGTGGTGCCTTGAGTTTGAGAGCCATTCAACACGCGATGTCTCAAATTCAGTGGACAGTGGGGAACAGTACAGATTGTTCTCTTTCTAACACTGAGTTCCCAGTTCAGGTTTATCCTGCTGAGATACTATCAAAATATAAAAAAAAATACTAAATTGTAAAACATTACGCAACGAATCCACACCGTAGATACTTAAAATTAGTAGATACGTAATATTTGTCGCTAGTCTTAAAGTAAAAGACAAAAATCTTAATTGATCATCAAAAGAAATAATTGCTAAGGTGTGATTTTATCTACGTTTTAAACGCCGCCGTAGTGGTGAATTGTGTTAAAACGATACAATTATTCATAATGATACATTGAAACCTATAATTTTACCGTTTTGCTTTGTAAGCTTAGTCGTGGTGTAGTGCACTTGATTGTTGTTTTATAGACGGAAGTTGTCGGTTTTTTATGTGCGTACATGTGTACTCGCTAAAAGTCTCTGATTTTATGTTATATGGAGATCTTTTTTAATTTATTTTTATTTATTAATAGGTTAACGCTGTATCCCCCACATGGCAGGTTAGGCAGAGGAAACTTGGGAACCTAGTGTTAAGACACTCCGTTCTCCACTTTCCGACGAATTTGAGGCTAATAATGGATTTGTTAGCCTCAAATTCGTCGGCTAATTATGATTTTTGTTTGAATTATATAATTTTAATATTTCCCCATTCGGGAGAATTAAATATTTTATATTTTCATTCTCATGCTTATTAAATTATGCGTAACAAGAGCAATGCTTCTGCAATTTCTCACCGTCTCCCACTTTCCATTTAACTTTTGAGGTACCTCTTGTTTTGTGGCGGAACTCAACGCCGCAGCATTTGACATGTATATAGAATTTTAAATGATTATTTACAGATTATTTATTACAAATTTAAACTTAACTTCTTTCAGGGCATCCAAACAGATCTAGCCGACTGCAACGGCACGGTAGATCCTCGTTCCGTAAACCATTCACAGTTGCATCAATCTCGCTTAGGCCTGGTCAGTCAGGCGTTGATGTTGATACTCATCGCTGGGTTCCTGGCTTCTGAAACTTTGAGTGAATTTTGGAAGACAAAGTAAGTTATATAGTTATAGGGTTCAAATCTTGCTATGTTATTTTTTTATCATCGTTTTATAAAAAAAGCAAATAAATACATTTTACAAAGCATTTATTTGATTTCGTATTTATTTGATATTGCTATATAAAGTATTTACATTTATAAGTCAAGATTTGTTTCCATTTATATATTTTTTAAAATATGTGTAAAGTGATTTAATTGCTATAGACTTAATTGAGGTACCATGAAGAGAGCATCTGAGATATGCGATCTTATTGTAAATAAAAAATGTACCACTTTTTGACGTCTAGAATGCTAAAAATACACAAAAATTGAAAACAATATTTAGAAATAAAATTGAGTAACTTTAAGAAAATTTGATTTCCTATTAATAAAAATCTCCGCTTGATCGTGTTAAACAAAACACAAAAACTGACGGAGATCGGCATTGCGGTTTCGTGTCTCGATTAGATTATCTTAAATTAAAAAGGGCGTTGAGGTCTGACGTGGCGCAGCGGCACCAGCGTATATAGCGACTGTAAACGACAGGTTGTAGGTTCGATTCTTACTCGAAAAAAATGTAATATTTTCAATTTAAATATTTAATGTTTTATGGTAACTACGGTAACGACAGTGAGTAACGGAACGGAGTGTCTTAACACTAGGTTCCCAAGTTCCCCCTGTCTACCCTGCCATGTGCGTCAAGCTAAAAAAAAAACAAACTAAAAATAAAACCCAAAACACTTGCCCAGAGTGCCAGTGGTATCGCGCAACTGGCACGACCTGCTGTTCCGGCTGGCGGAGATCGGCGTCGCGTTATGGTTCCCTTGCGTGTTGTGGAACTGCATGGCGCCGGAGCGGCTGTGGCTCCTGAACCCGCGGCGGCTGCTCGCGCGGCAGCTGGACGACGCGCGCCTCGCCGACCTCTTGGCCAAGAGGCCCTCTGACTACAAGGTAGGGCTCAGGGTGCAAGTAGTGCCAAATAATGATCTGAACTATTACCATACTACTACTGCCATATAAATAATAAGTGTGGGAGAGAAATATTTGAAGCCTAAAATAAAACTTATATCGATCTTATGAAAACAGCTAGTTGTTGTTTTTATAGATTTTGATCAAAAATAACTGTTGTACTTAAATAATTATCTTTTGTATTTATGTATGACGTCAAAGTTAATTTCCCTCAGGTTTTCGTTTTTTCTAGCAAATGGCAGTAAGCAAAGGGAACCCGGGAACCTAGTTTTAAGACGCTCCGTTTCGTTCTCCATATTCCTTTGAATTCAAAGCATTGCGTGTTGTTGAGTGGCGGAACTCAACGCTTTGCCTTGTTACCAGAGCGATGAAATGAAAATATTAAATATTTCATTACTTCGAGCAAGGATAAACCCAGAAGCTGTTGCTTTTACAGCCCCACGATTACCCCTGCGGAACGTCAGACCTCCTGGTCAAAGTTAATTAACCAAATATAATAATTAAGCAGGAAATAATTAAATCCTAATTACTAATTTGCTACATAAAAGTGACCAACTCTCACCTTAGTACCACCCATTAACTAACAAGCTAATATTCTTATCGCATGTTTACAAAACTATTAGCGATATGACTCTCGATGTTTAGCGTGTAAGGGTGAAAGTGCTCGAAGGAATTGTATTTTAAAAAAATATCGTAGATATAGTTATTTATTTGCAGTTTTCGTTTGTTTGAAACTATAATTAAATAGTTTTAGTATGGTTTACATGGGAAGTATTTGTGAATGTAATCGGATAAGTAAATGGAAAAAAAAATCATATTCATTAAGAACAGTGCTGGACTACTGTTTATTTTTTATATATTATATATATTATGTATATGTTTCATCACAAAACGTTATTTAAAACGTGTTATTTATATAATTGTGTCGTCATGTATCATCATCAGGATTGCTTGTCTTCAGCCTTCATGCTTACAATCCTGGAAACCTGTGCTTACTAGTATTGTTCTCATCTTGCCAAGCCTTGGCCATATCCAAAACATTGGTATGTCTTGGCCCACTGGCTTAGCTTAGCTGATCTTGGCCAATCGTTCACTAAGTAAGCTAATATGAACGCCAGTATGTCTCCTCAGATCTTGGAGGTATTGGCCTATTTATCTTGGCCAAAAAAAGTGCGTTTTTTCCTGGAGCTCTACAAAGAACTTCAGTGGTCCCTATGGAAAATATTTATCGCCAAGTTTCTTTATTCAAAACCTGTAAACGCTATTGAGGATGCTGGTGTGAGGGTGGTAAGTCTTGTTACGTAATTTGTTGTACATTTATCAAATATATTCTTGAATTATTTTCGGTTTTAATTGAAGTATTCGTCAAATATTCATTGTACTAACTCAACTAACCTAATTTTATCATTAACGGGACGAAAGGATGACGACTTATACATATATATTAGGACTCTAAATGACTTAAAGAAAAATCACTCTTAATTTATTGCCATATTACAGTGGCTCATATTATGATTGTAACACGATGGTAGTGGATTCTATACCTATTTTGGGAAATTACTTATCTAATATTTTCATTTCCACGCACCAGTGACAGGACAAAAAGTTGCGGAGTTTAGTTCCGTTACTAAACGTAAATTTGACGGAAAGAAAGAAATGGAATAAACTCTTTCCTTTTATAATATGCGGAATAAAGTCGTGAAGCTATAGTGACTCAGTAACAAATTTTTCAGAATGTAGAAACAGATTCCCTCGTCGGTAGTGTGGGTTCGACTCGCGATTGCTGGATTTGCTACGACAACACGCGGCCGGAGCCTCTCATCACTCCGTGTAGGTGTACTGGCGATGTCGCCGCCGTACATCATGATTGCTTGAGAAGATGGCTTGTTGAGGTACGTAGATTAAAATATAAACTTAAAATTTTATATATATTTTTTTAATTAATAAAATAGCCCTACGGCTTTTCTATTTTATTGTGATGGGCAGTGGTAGACATCTCTTCTTTTAAATCGGCACCATTTTGTTAAATATATGTCGAATTGTTCAACCTGGTGAAAAAGAAAATAATTTTAGTGAAGAGGCACAGAACCCTTATTAATTAAGTCAGAATATGTTTTCTCAATATGTTTTCTTAGATACAATCTTATATATATATTTTTTTTAGCTTCACGCTGTATCCCGCACGAGGCAGGGTAGGCAGAGGGAACCCGGGAACCTAGTGTTAGGACACTCCGTTCCACTTCCGTTTCCTACTTTCCGCCGAATTTTGAGGCATTGCGTGTTGAGTGGCGGAACTCAACGCCGCGCTTTGCCTTTTTACCAGAGCGAAGAAATGAAACATTAAATATTTAAATTGAAAATATTTAATATTTCATTTCCTCGACTGGGGATCGAACCCAGAACCTATCGGTTACAGTCATATGCTTGTGCCGCTGCGCCACGACAGGCCTCTATCTTATATAACATTGTTAATAATTGTGAGTGACAATTATTTAAAGGCTGTTGTGTCGCAGGGGCACTATGATATATGCATATTGTAAACGCGACTGGTGTTCAAGTTCCACTTTGAAAATTAGTGAATTTTAGTATTTATATGTCATTGGTAGAATGGAAATGAAATATTTAATATTTTCAATTTGAATATTTAATGTTTCATTTCTTCGCTCTGGTAGTAAGGCAAAGCGCGGCGTTGAGTTCCGCCACTCAACACGCAATGCCTCAAATTCGGCAGAAAGTGGGGAACGGAAGTAAAACGGAGTGTCATAACACTAGGTTTCACTTCCTTTCCCTCCACCTACCCTGCCTAGTGCGGGATACAGCGTGAAGCTGGTAGAATGGACTCAGTGTTAACATTGTATGTTGAGTGGTGCTCAACGTTGCTTTTTGCCTCGGTACTAGAGAGAGCTTGCTTTGCGCTATTTGTGGCACTCTGCTGCGCATTTTTAATTCATTTTTTTTTAATCTTTCAGAGTGCATCTACTCCCGATGGTTTAAAATGCAAAGTGTGCAATACCCCATATATTGTACAAGAGACTAATAGGTAAGTGCTTTTCTATAGCTCTCTGCTCTTGGGCATTTGACTGAAATGTTAAATTGTTTTAGTTTTAGTTTCTTTTTTTTTATTATAGCTTGTTATGAATACGTTGTCGTACTTTGTTTTATTATTGATAAGGCAAAGTACGACATTGAATTCTGCCACCGCCTGTTTAAAAAAATAGGTGATTCGTGGAGAAGGAGTGTCTCGTTTCTAGATTTCCTTTGTTAATACGAATTAAAGCTTAAAGCTAAAAAACCAATTATATATCTTGATGACATCGTCATTGGCATAAGTCATGGTGCTCAGTTGGCATGTTAGAGACGTCATAACGAAATGCAATGCAATAGTTTGATATATGTTCTATTTTGTCAGGGTGGAGTGGGAGCGCGGCTTCACGTGCGCGCACTGGGTGCGCACGGCGCTGGGCGTGGCGTGCGCGTGCGCGTGCGCCGCCGCCGCGTGGGCGCTGGCGCAGCTGTTCCCGGCGCCCGTGCCGCGCGTGCTGGCCGCCGGCGCCGCGCTGCTCGTCTGCTACGTCATCATACGGTCAGTGCGCCTCTATAGATGCTTTAAAATTTTTCTTAAGTAAAGAGACTATAATGTTAGAGGGAGACACCATCTCTCACCTGCTATTGTCATCATACCATAAGTGTATATATGTAGTGTGGAAGAGAGATAGATCTACAACAGAGCATGCCGTCTCACTCTAGCACTCGGTACAAGTGAAAGGAACATATTAGATATAGTGTCAGAGAGATAGGAGTGTTGGGAGCATTTCGTCATTCTCGAGCACTGCATTTATATATAAATATAAAAAGATGAGAGAGGATATGCAAGCGAGCCTACCCATTGGTAAGCAATATGTTGACGCTGTCTCTTTCTCACACACACAGTGGGTGTTGAATACGTATAGTCTGTTCGGGTCGTCTGCGATATCATCATCTAAGTGATGGGACTTGTATGCTGAGCGAGAATGTGATGGGAAGCATAATATTATTTCTGTATATAATTGGAACGAAGTTCCTGATCGTGCGTTGTGAAAGGGGGCTAGACGGAAAAAATTCTCACGATAAATTGTAACGACACTTTTTGGTATAGTAAGCTATTGTAAACTGTGCGGCGTGCACACGTTTCACTGTCTGTCTCTCTGTCTCTCTCTTATAAGCCAGATATTTTCATTTTTATTTCGCATTGAACAGTGTGGTATCGGGGCAATTATTTTTGTTGAGAGTATACAGGTTTTTTGTGCATAATAAATAAAAAAATAATAATAATAAATCCTGAAATAATAAAAAAAATATTATTATAACTTAAAAAAATATATTACAATTCCTTCACTAAATAATCAAAAGAAACTTCGTTTCATCCAGGTGACCCTTGACACTTCTCATTATATTTTTTTTGTTAAAAGTGTTAATAGTATTGAAATTTTCATCCTTTGTTCAATATCTCAAATTTAGCAGAAAATCGGGAAAAGAACGGTTTATCTTAAAACTAGGTGCCCTAATTTCCGCTACACTACCTGCCATATTTAATTCGATATTATTTCTAATATATATATATATATATATTTTAATACCCAGGTTCCTCGGCATGCACACAGTGACAGCGTATCAACGTGCCAAAGTATCTTCTCTCAAAATCCTGACCGAGCCTTTGGAGCTTAACGCCGATCAGAGTCAACTGTCTACGATCAGCAAAACTGTGACCGTTGAAATAGCATCCAAGGCCATTTTAGACCAGGCTCTTAAAGGAGAGAAATAGAGAAAAGAGAAATAATGTGCCAGTGCCAGACAAAAGCTTGATTCATACAGCCAGACAATATTTAAAAAAATAACTGTCAAACTGACAAGTATTTGTGGCATAACAAATTGTATCTGTGGTCTGCGGTTCCAGTGTGAATATGAAAGCGCTATATCAAACGATATTTTTTTTCGTTTCGAAATTACGAGTCGATGCTCAGTGAGTTTATTATTTATGCCTAAAGTGATGATTTTTTTTTAATAATAAAAGAAACAACTTTATCAAAATTTTAAGTATTAAATTTAAAAATATATAAAAATTAGAAGATAGCAAGATTTGAACCCGCGCCTCTTGGGAACCGTCCAAGCGCTCTGGACGACTAAGCCATAAGTTATATCATAGCGCTTGGACGGTTCAAATCCAGCAACATTCAAATTTTAATACGTTTTTAAATTTAGTATTTTTCTTTCCTAAATGTGAAATAACACTTTAAAAATTGTAAAAAAAAAGATGTTAAGTGTTGTGATGTGCTAGTACAAATACTGAAGTATTGAGAACTGGTTAGTAATTTAAAATACAGGACTGTCATTTATAGATGTAAGATATTCTTAAATAAGAAGAAAATTGTTGCCAAATTGCAAATCTTAAACGTAAAAATGTATCCATTGCTCGATTTAATATATATATTTTTTTTATTGTAATCCATACTATTGTAAGCATGACTTTTGATTCTGTAATTTAATTTTATAAAAAACAAATGAATCATATAAAAATGAATAAATCAATTTTCATTTAGATTATTTTCTTTAATAAATAAAACTTTTAAAGCTATAAAGCTGGAAAGCTATATCTGGTTGAGCGTGCTCATCTCCATCAGGACGGCCATAGACAATATTCTCATATCATATTTATTATTTTTGATATAAGCCACTAGGGGTGTGACTGTAAACTGGAAATATTCAATGTTTTCTATTTCTTCTCTCTAGTGACAGTTGCGTCGTTTAGTTACGTCACTCAACACGCAATGCCTCAAAAGAGAAAATGGATATATCTGTATTTGCTTTTATATGATTCAAATTTACAATGAAACATATCTTTATTATTTATATTATTTAATATTGTTACTTTAAAAATAAATATTAATAAAATATATGTATTAATATTATTTTCCATTTTTACCATAATTCATAATTATATCTTTAATAAATTACAGTACGTAAGGGTCATATATAAAAAAAAATACGTTAATATTTATTTATTTGTGTGTATGTAGATTTGAGAGCTTGAAATTTAGTATTAAATAGTATCTGATTTTAAACGAGGTGGTTGTGGTTTCTTAGATATGTACGAGTACTTGATGGTAGCAAATATTTTTTTATTTCTTACTCGGGTGGAGAGAGTGAGGCGTTGAGTTACGCCAATCGACGAAAATTGGAGAAGAGAGTGTTTGGACACTAAGTTCCTTCATCATATCTACTACTTATATATGTGGGTTATGGCAAGAAGCTGATAAAAAAGATTATATATATTTTCTTTGTCAATGCAAGACCTTATAAATGCGAAAAATAGTTTTTTTCTGTAGACGGTAAACTCAATTAGAAGAAAAAAATGATGTAAATTTTTATTTAAAGGGACGAGATTGTACCATTTATTGAACTTACAAACTATTTTATTATTACATTACTAAATAGACAGACATTTCAAGTAATAAAACAAATCTTTGATGTGTGTGAGATGGTCGTGGCGCAGCGGCACAAGCGTGCGATTGTAAAAGCGACAGATTGTGGGTTCAATCCCCACTCGAAGAAACGAAATATTTAATATGTTCAAATTAAATATTAAAAATTTTCCTTTCTTCGCTCTGGTAATAAGACAAAGCGCGGCGTTTAGTTCCGCCCCTAAATACAGACATTGCCTCAAATTCAGTAGAAAGTGGGGAACGAAACGGAATATCTTAACACGCGGCTCTCTGCCTACCCTGCTATCTGCGGGATTCAGCGTGCAGCTGAAAAAAATCTTAACAATAAGTGCAGGTACAAGGTCTTGCATTCATGCTGAAGATGTAAAACTGCATATGTCATTAAAAAGTTATATTATCTTCTTCTATGTAAAGTTGCAGGTGTTATTGCCATAATGGTGACCTATTTCCATGTACTTATGTATAGAAAAGAAAGACATTGTATATTAAAATATTAAATTAGCATTTGTTAGCATATCATGTATTGTTTCGATGACGATGAGCCAATTTAATTATCTGTGGCATTTTTATAATTACAATTTAAGTTTTCAAGCATTCAGACAAACATTTTTATTTATTTTATGGTTTACAATTTGTACAATTCTATAAATAATTGTATTGTATAACAATTCTATAAAAAATATAATGAATGTATATAAATCTTGAACTAAGTACAGGTAATTAAATATGTTTTTTTATTAAGATGAAATAAACAAGCAATATAGATTAAAAATATATTACAACAATGACATACAAATCAATATTTAATTAATATATCTTTTCTAAATTGTATGGTTATTTTTAAAAGAAATATTGTAATTAAATTTTTAGACGATACTATATTTGTATATGAATTGGCATTGCCAATTCATATACAAATCAGCATAACACTCAGAGACGTAAATTATATTTAACTGGCATCAAATTACCTATGTAATTGCAATGCAACAGCAATAATCGCTGGAGTAATCTGTACTTATATATATTTTAACTATCTTATTGTTTAACGATCTTTTTTAAATTTTGTTATTTTTTTTTTGTGGTTTTGTTTCAAACTATAAATATTTATGAAAAATATAAAAAATCAACAGTAAAAACCAATAAAGTAATAAATACTTATATTAATAGATGTTTTTTAAAATTGTGTTTTTTTTAGTTTGAGACTAAATATAGATTATAAAACAATTATATGTCAAAGATGTTAGAATATGCGCCAAATTTCTTAAGACTCCTCAGTGATTTTTTAATAGTAATTGAGTAAACATAATTATTTGAACAAATATCTGTTAAATTTGTTCTCATTTTTAAATTAGTGTCATTACACATGTTGTTTTATTTATTTTTTTTATTATTTTTAATTTTCAACTTTTGGCATAATGTTATATTTCAGCACCTTTTAGTTGTGTTATTATATCTTTAAAGAGAGGCTTTACATAATGTATTGTAATATAATTTCAAAATTTAATAAACATTACTTCAAACATTTATAGTTTTTTTTTATTGGTTTTTGTACGAACTTTCGAGAAATGGCCTATTTGTGCCAATTTATACTATAATTAGAAAAAATATTAATTAAATATATATTTACCAAAATCTCTCTTCGTTAAGACGTAAGCATTCAAAAGAAAATTATTTATTATAATAGATTCTATTCTTTTTTAGAATAAATGAAAATATATAAAAAAATACGTAAATTATTTCAAATCAATGTTAGTAACTTTACAGATATCATTTATTATTATGTAGCTGCATTTAATCTGATCTTTTGTTATTTCGTCTATTCAAGACAGTTTTTTGAGGGTAGTACTAAGTCAAAACCACTTCGCTACTTTAATATCATTTTAAAATATATTTTAGTATATCTATATAAATATACATTTTTACATATATTATCTGTATTGAATAAATCATATTGTATTTTGCATCTTCGGAGGCGAAACTGAACGGTGCGCTTTGGCTTCTTATCAGAGCGTAAAAATTTAATTATTAAACTCGTATTTCTTCGAGTAATCATAGAACCCACAAACTGTGAAGGTTACTGTCTCACACTTGTGCCACTGCGCCACGACAGGCTTATGTATTTTATTAAAATTCTCATTTCAAAATAACTAGCTTGGTACATATAGAATTATAATTCTCTTTTAAAAAAAACATTTAATATTAAACAGTTATACTTATCATTACACATCAATATCAATAAATAATAAAAATTGCTTATTATTTTAGTATATTGTAATCTAAATGTAAAAAAATAAAAATAGTTCGCTAGAATTAAAAAAATGAAAACGAGTTTGAACCTAATACTACAGTTTTTTATTTTAATTCTTATTGCTTTAATTATTATAAGGACCTCTTTACACTTTAAACATTTACCTCTTACTAATAACATTTGGTTATTTAATTTAATTTTCTTTATCAATAAATTTCTTTAGTGCCTTTTATTTATACTATAAGTACCGTTTTTGTTAATTCGCTCGACCACAAATTCAGTACATTGAAAAGATTACATGGTTTACGTGAATAATAAAAAATAATCAGATAAGTATTCATCTTTTAATCTATCAGTTATTTAATTAGACAAAACTTAGAATTCCTGTATTCTTTTATAATATAAACAAAGAAATTCCAACATTGAAAGAACTGCTTTGAGAAACAACAGAAGATAAATATAAATGAACTTTATAATTTGTAATTATTTTTAAAGAAAATGTACAAAACGTTCCAATATTTTTGTGTAGTGGAGTATTTTAATGGTGGCAAATAGATTGTTGGTGAAATCCATTTTTAAGTGTTTTATTTAACTATTTGACGTCTTCGTCGACTTTATGATCGTTTCCATGTTACTTACAGCAGGTGGGCATAGGAAAACCCAGTGACAAGATATTGCGTTCCCCATTTTCAGGTCATTGTACCTTATAAGGCGGTTATCAACAATGGGCCTTGTCTAGCTGAGACAAGAAATGATTAATAAATTCAATATAATCAATCATTCAGTGATAGCTTCACGCTGTATCCCGCACTAGGCAGGGTAGGCAGAGGGAACGAAAGTGAAAACCTAGTGTTATGACACTCCGTTCCACTTCCGTTCCCCACTTTCCGCCAAATTTGAGGCATTTCGTGTTGAGTGGCGGAACTCAACTGCCTACCCTGCCTACCCTGCCTACCCTGCCTAGTGCGGGATACAGCGTGAAGAGAAAAAAAAATCAGTGATAGAATATAGATAATTACATTTACCACCCTGCAGACTGTTAAGGGGACTCAAGAAGCTAGTGTTAAGACACTCCGTTCCGGTCATCATTTTCCGCCAAATTTGAGACGTGTTGAGTGGCGAAACTTAACGCAACTCAAATTAGGCGTAAATTACTTAAGTATAATTATAAATAGTAAAACACACGATTTCTTAATCACTATATACGTACGGTCCCCCATTGACCATGGTACGTTCATTTTAAAATAACAAAATGTTATTTTATTTATAGTAAGACAGTTTTATGGCGTTTCTATGAAATCTTATGTATTTACATTATCGATTTTTTATTCTGGCTTTACGCCAAGGCCAGGCGAAGGTTGCATAAATTTAGTTTCTTATGGCAAATTATGACAGCGACGATATAACGCATATTGTTATTAACACTTACTAGATACCTTAGTTTATAGATATCGTTTGTTGTGAGTATCCCGCACGGCAATGACTAAGATAACTTTATGGAAAACGTTTGTTTCAACACCTTTCGGGGCTGCAGGCATTTTATTTAATTATTGTGTATATATTTATTTCTTTGTTTATAGCGTGCCGGAATTTAGAGTAACAATTTATTATATCACTAGCGATCTGCCCGCGGCTTCGCCCGTTTGGATTACACTATTTTATTTACTAATCTCAACTACATTTTGTTTTCTAATAAAGTTATTACTTTTTAGACAGTAACATTAAAAACTTAGTCAGTTAAATGAATAAAAAAATTGTAGCAATTTTGTCGAACTAAATATTTTAAATTAATGTAACTTATTTATTTATCAACTGATTGAAATAAAACAAGCTTTAAATGTTGAAAAAAGCTTGCCAACAACAATACTGCGTTTAAATCCGTGGCTTGTCGTGGCCCTGGGGCAAAAGGGAGTGACTGTAAACGCAGCTTATAGGATCGATCTACAAACGAAGATATAAAATATTTAATATTTCATTCGTATGCTCTGACAACAACGCAAAAGCGCGGCGTTGAGTTTCGCCACACAACATGAAAATGAAATACAGTATCTTAACTACTAGGTTCCCAAGTTACCTCTATCTACCTAAAAACGCCATTTATTTTTAGGTAGGCAGGAAGGCAGGCGTTTGTTTTTGGTAAGACGTAAATATATTATATAATATATATTATATCCTCAGAAAAGTGACAACAGCGTGGGCAACATTTAGTAGTATTTTTAAATACAAATACAAGATAAAATATCAATTATTTTTATTAAATTAAAGAGTTATAAAAGTATTGATTAAAAAAAATGAAACAAAAACTAAACAAAAAAACTCTTTGGTAAAATTATGTAATTTTTCAAAATTCGGCTAACTCTTCTCTTTTAATGGGTAAAATGTCTTTCTCACTTGGTTCATCTTCACGTTGGTTTTACTTGGTAGTTTTTTTTTCTAACTCTACTAAAACCTCTCTATAGGCAGCTAAGCAATTGTTCAACTCTCTTTTAACTAATCACTTTGAATGAAATGAAGTTTTAATTCTTTAGCCCAATTCAGTAAATCGAGATTTGACACCCATTCGTTTTACTTATTTTCGTTTACCAATGCATTTGAGGTGGTTGCATCAATTAATTCCATCAGTTCTTTCTCATCTAAAGTTACTTCCCTGAGTACTAGTTCTTTTACATCCTGATGATTTACAGCAAATCCTTCATCGCTTAAACGAGAAGCAATGCTTATTATTTCTGTAACTGCAGGCAGTGAAACTTTAAAATCCTCTTGTATTGCTTGAATCATTTGAAATAAAAGAGGTTTTCCAACACGCATTAACCGTTGATAGTTTAATTTCCGTGTAACCTGATGACAGCGTTCTATTACAATCTAAAATAGAAAATTCTGTCCATACTTAAGTGAGAGTCTTATTTTCACTATTAGCGTTACAGGAGGGCTTTCGCTATTTGAGCTCCGCGTTATATGGAAAACGCGTTCTGAGACTGCCGCGTTATAGTAGGGTTGACTGTATATATTTAATTCGTTACGTAACATTTTACTAAATAAAAAAACAGCTCAAAACAAAAATTCAAGAGTCAGGTTGGAGCAAACCATTTCTCTCCCTTTAATAGATATCGTACACAGGAGATTTAAAATAGATTCTAAAAATAGCAGCGCACCGTCGACCAAGGTCAGAATGCATTGAGAAAACCATTCAATGTGATTTAATCTGTATGAATCTGGCCGCCACTTTGTCACTTTTAGAACAATATACATTCAACACATAGACGAATGATTTTTTTTTGTTTATATATCGATTAAAATTATCGTTGAAGTAAACACAAAATATTGAGAATATAATAGTGAAAACTGCACTTAAATTAAGTTAGCCTTTTCTGAGTTTAACGCGTACAAACGCACAGACAAAGAGACAGACATTTTAAAAATAACTATTTCCGGACCTATTACATTAATAAACGTATACCCCCTATTAGATGTTTTTTAGTATATCTTGTATGTTACGGACATTAGCCGTTTTAGCCACATTAACCGTTTCTAAGATTATCTCTCACAAACACACAGATAAACAGACTAAAATATTAAAAAACAATATTTTGGGCGCTATTACATTAATAAACGCAATGATACAATATTTTGTTAATATATCTTCCATGTATAGACAATGATCAGTTACAAATTTATTATATTTTTTTAATATTCACATGCTTAAATTTTTTGCTTCACGCTGTATCCCGCCGTATATGCTAGGGCCGGGAAGAGAGAACATAATATTACGACGACACTCTGTCTTCAATGCACCGCCCACATATCGGGACATTGCAAGTTAACAGGCGGAACTCAATGCCAATTTTTGTAGTCTTACAGAGATACAACAAACAATTAATTACCCCAAGTAGAAATCGAATTGATACCGTCGATCACGACTGTAAGCTGACTGGCCGTGCCACTACGATTGCTTTAAAACAAAGTAAGAAGTTATGTTTTATTATACTATTTATTAAGCTTCACACTGTTTCCCTAGCGGCGTATGCAGAGAGAACGGAGCGCCAAACGCTACGGTCTCGGCATACCTCGTCCACCTCGTCCACTGTCATCAACCTCTTCATACATGCCTTCCGAGGAGTCCTCATGCTTTTTACGTGACCCTCCTCCAGTATCGTAGATACTGTTTTCTAAGGTCAACCAAGGTCTCTCTGTCTCTCTCTCTCTCTCTTTCTGTTACGATACATTATTTAACTTTCTATATTATTATTAATAATCTACAATCACTTACAATGAACTCCGCAAATAGTACTTTTGAACTCCGATGCTTCATCACTTAGTTGTTTATTATTATTAAATTGATTGATTAATCGCTATCCAATGTCGCTAATTGCCCACTTTTGTTTAAGTGTAGGTCGTGTGGATCAAACGATTGTAAGATATATGAATATATATTTAAAATATCTCTACATACTCAGCTTCACGCTATATCCCGCACAGGCAGAAAGAGCTTGGGAACCTAGTGTTAAGACACTACCTTCCGTTCCCCACTTTCCGCCGTATTTGACGCATAGCGTGTTGAGTGGTGGAACTCAACGCCGCACTTTTCCTAGTTACCGGAGCGCAGAAATGAAAATATTAAATTTTTAATCTTGAAAATATTAATATTAATAAATTTTTTTGGGTCGATCCCCGCTCGAGGAAATGAAGTACATTTCCTCGAGCGGGGATCGACCCAACAATTTGTCATTATCAGGCCCACGCTTATGCCACTGCGCCACGATAGACCTCATATACGTAATACATATAGGTATACATATTCATATCTCAGCTACCCTGCCATGTGTGAAAAACAATGAGAAGCTGCCATATTACATATAGATTTCTGTGTTTACTTCATAAAACAATATAATATCGGCTAATATGGTGTAATGAGACAGTCACTGTTATGTGTGAATTCAGCCCCCACTACAAAAGAATGATATAATTTTAGGTATTATCATGATATAGTTTCACATTGCAATATGTACAGATAGTAAGGCAAAAGGAACGTGGAATTTAATGGATGATACACTTTCGTTCTCATCTTTCCACTGATATCTCTACGCATTCCGGGTCAAGTGGCGGAATAAGATCGATAAAATGAAAACATTAAATACTTGTATTTAATATTTGTATTTAATCAAAATATTAAATAATCGTATTTCATTTCCCTAAATGAAGATCGAACCCAGAGCCCTTTGCATTTACAGTGGCTTCCTTGTGTCACATAGCCACAACAAGCGTCAGGTAGTTCTAAATTATTCTATTATGCGGTTTGTGGTACTTTACGGTTGGTTCAACCAATTCAATTCAGTATGGGCCACCGAAAACATTTTTAAATGCAAATTTTCCTTCACGCGGAGATCTAACATCGGAGTAGATCGAGCTTACTTTTCACCAATATTGAAACTTTAATCCAGCATCTTTTTTCTTAGAGTTCTTCGCATGGTTTTGTCTGCATTTGCCAAAAAAATGTATTCTTTTAAGTTTCAGATAAAAACTATTGCTCAACTTCACGCTATATCCCGCACATGGCAGTGTAGGCAGAGGGAGCTTGCGAAACTAGTGTTAGGACACTCCGTTACACTTCCGTTCTCCGCTTTCCGCCGAATTTAAGGCATTGTGTGTTGAGTGGCGGAACTCAACACTGCGTTTTGCCTTGTATCAGAGAGAAGAAATGAAAACATTAAATATTTAAGTTGAAAATATTAAATACTTTATTTACTCGAGTATGGATCGAGCCCAAAACCTGTCGATTACATTCAGACACGTGTGCCGCTGCGCCACGACGGGCCTAAAGATAGCTATTAATAATGAAAAGATTTTTTTTCATTATTCCATAGAATAATTACTTTTTATCTCTGCTTTTCAATTATAAACGAACAAAGAACCGCAAAGAACAAATCTCATCTCGTTTACAGAACAAAAAGACAATCTAGTTACCTAACCAACCACCATTATTGATTTTTCAATGCATCCTTTCAATTAGATAACTACAAAGTTCTATAGCAATCATAAACACATTTGTTTTATCAAAGTGCTTTTAAAACTATATTAGTTATAATAAAATGAATAATTATTGGAAAATTTATATATTTTTAACAAGTTATTAAAGCAAAATTTACGACTGCACTGTACGAAAATGGCCGATGACGAACGAACTTGACCGAAGGGGAAGAACTAGTGAAGGGTTTCCCGCGCATGCTCAGCCCCGACTGAATTAAATGTGACGTCAGCACTAGTGATGAGCGTATGATTTCATCCCTTCGATAATTCTATTACATTAATATTGTTTTTTATGAAAAAGACAAAGCAAATAAACGTACGGGTCGCCTGATTGTGAGTTATCACCGCCACTGTCCGCCCCGTGTACCACCAGAGAAGCTACAGGTGCGTTGCCGGCCTTTAAGGTGGTGGTTTTATTTTTTTATGGCAGAATTAAATGAATTTATTCTATTTTCTTATTAATCTTCATGTTTAACTATTTTTAATTTGAATACTAATGTTAAGACGCCTAACAACAATAAATAAACAAATAGAATAAGCTTATAATAACGCATTTTTTTTAAGTTTTTACTAAACAGAAAATTATGGTTGGACCTAAATACGTCAACAGAAATACTCATTTTTTATAAATTTAACAGTAGTTAACAATACATGGTTAAATTAACATAATAATTAAGGACTCAATACTTATATTAAGAAAGACATCACATGACCTACACACATACCGCCTTATCTTAATTTAAACAGGTAACCGAAACAACTATAATCGATCATTTTAAACTGTCTGTCTAATAAATATTGGCTTTAATTTACCAAATTCAGGCGTAGATACTGTGTTTACACAATTTATTAAGAACATAATTATATCAAAGATATCTATTAACAAAGAGCAATAGCATTTATATTTATTCCACAATCATAGAATACTTTTATATAAGGTGCTAATATCATCTAATTATATTTTTAACAATACGTAATACTTCTTGAAAATTGTCATTTCAGTCAATATTACGATTAAATTATTACTATGCTAATATTCATTGGAAAATAAAGTAACAAATGTCATATTTAAATACTGTGGATATATACAAGAACCTTTAGTTAAGTAAGATATGAATCATTATTCATACATTTATATTAATTATCTATATATATATATATCATACTCGTCACGCAGTTGCACAAACATGTGACTGTAAAATCGACAGGTTGTGGGCTCGATTCCCAATCGAGGGAGAGAAATATTTAATATTTTCATTTATTTGATTTGGTAACAAAAAGTGTGGCGTTGAGTTCCGCCATTCAATTAGTAATGCCTACAGTTCGGCAAAAAGTGGGGAACAGACGGAGTGTTATAGCATTAGGTTCCCATTAACGGGACGGACGTACCTTGCCACGGGATACAGCGTAAATACTCAAGTAAGATATGAATAATGTATATTAATTATCTATATATATATATATATATATATATATATATATATATATATATATATATATATATATATATATATATATATATATATAAATATATATATATATAGATAATTAATATACATTATTCATATCTTACTTGAGTATTTACGCTGTATCCCGTGGCAAGGTACGTCCGTCCCGTTAATGGGAACCTAATGTATTAACACTCCGTCTGTTCCCCACTTTTTGCTGAACTGTAGGCATTACTTGTTGAATGGCGGAACTCAACGCCACGCTTTTTTTATTACCAAATCAAATAAATGAAGATATTAAATATTTCTCTCCCACGATTGGGAATCGAGCCCACAACCTGTCAATTTTACAGTCACATGTTTGTGCAACTGCGTGACGAGTGGCCTCAATGTATAATTTTTCAATTGAATAACATTAAATCATTAATAACAAACTTTTAAAATTATCAATAAATTGTACACTTTGAATTTATGTAGTAGCGGGTCTGTTTATTTTCCGTTCATGTAAAAAGATTTTATAACACAACACATGACATTGGGTTTTGCCGGCAATAAATCAATGTATCATAAATAAACAGTAATTGTTCAACGAAACGATTTAATACAAGTGATATCTTCTTTTAAACCCTGTCGTGCGCAGGGCACAGCTATGTCACTGCAAATGCAATAGGTTGTGGATTCGATCGCTACTCTAATATTTTCAAATTAAATATTTAATGTTTTTATTCGCTCTAGAAGGCATAGTTCCACTACTGAATACGCAATGACTCAAATTCGGCGGAAAGTAGGAAAAGAAATGAAGTGGCTTAACACTAGGTTCCCAAGTTAATTCTCCTATGCCATGTCTTCTCTGCTATGTGCGGGATACAGCGTGAAGCTGAGGGTGACTAGAGTGAGATCTCTTCTTCTATAAATCCCAGAGATGTGTCAAGCTAACAAAGTAAATAAAAAAAAAAAATCAATTTATAACTATCGATGCTAAATTAATGAATGTGTAACATCTCTACGTCTCATGGCAGAGCAGTCAGTGTAGCGCCCGACGCGAACGAATGCGTTCGATTTTCGAATTTTGAATGAAAACTCGAGCAAAAAAAAAATTGTGAATGGCCAGTGCTTATAACGTGATTAAAAAGTAGGTTTTTATATTTTTATTATTTATTACTGCAATTTAAATCATATATTTTATCATTATATTAAAAAAATATATCGCGATTTTCGCTTTTATTACATTATTTGACATTTTTCTTCACTTATTACATTTAAAACTAACCCAGATAATTCAGTTAAAATTATGTCATTTGAATACAGCATGAAGTTTTTATGTAATATCATTCACTCTTTTAAACTATTAAATTAAGTAAAGAATTAATTTTAGGCTCTATTATTTAAAAAAAGCGTTCATCCACTTTAAAAGATTTAACAAATTTATGTATAAAAAATCTAATATATAAAAAAGATTTTGGTGCATTGGAGTTCGATTCTGAAGGTATGTTATTGATTGTGCGCGGCGAGGGGGGAGGAGAGGGGTGGCAGGGGGATGAGGAAGGTCGGGAGTTCTTTCATCCAGTGCTCATCACGTGGAGAATAGTGCACGTGCCAAAATTGTTTATTATCTCGTAATAGAATGTAAAAAAAAATATTCTCCATTACTTTTGTATATAGAAGGGGTGAATAGATCGTCTTTTGTTTTATATATTTGTAACAAATTCAAGGTAAGTGATATTTCTTATATTGTAATAAGTAATTTCAGTTGTATGCTGAGTCATTGTAGTTCAGTGTGTAACGGTTGTAGCAAAACGCCTGTTTCTGAAGTGACGTAAATTCAATTTAGAAAATTTATACAGTGTGTTTCGTAAATAACTAAAATAATCGGTTTGTACCTATTATTTTATTTATATATACTGAGATTCTAAAAAAAATTTTACTTTCACTCACTCAGCTTCACGCTATATCCCGCACATGGCAGGGTAGGCAGAGGAAACTTGGGAACCTAGTATTAAGACACTCCGTTCCACTTCCGTTTCCCACTTTCCGCCGAATTTTGAGGCATAGCGTGTTGAGTGGCGGAACTCAACGCCGCATTTTGCCTTGTACCAGAGCGAAGAAATGAAAACATTAAATATTTAAATTGAAAATATTAAATATTTCATTTCCTCGAGTGGGTTCGAACCCACAACCCGTCGGTAACAGTCACACGTTTGTGCCGCTGCGCAACGACAGGCCTCTAAAAAACTTTCATATATATATAAAATTATTGTTGGGGCTCGTCGTGGAGAAGCGGCACAGACGTCCGTCTGTAAACTATGTCTAACTATGTCTTAACATTAGGTTCCTCCTGCGTACCTTGCTATGGTATGGGATACAGTGTGAAACTGAGAATAATCTAGAACATTGACTTAATTGATATATAGACAACATATAATTATTCAATCTAGAGATACATTCCCCTACAACAGTCATACAGTGTATTGTCTGACGTAACTTTTCAATAGAACTGATAAGTGTATAAGGTTTAAACTGTCCATTGATACAAAATGGTTTTTAGTGTGAAAACATTATATAAACTAATATAAATTAAAAATTAATCAATATATTTAAAAAATAAAATATATATTTTTTTAAATTATATTATTTTCGAAATATTTTGAAATTATCACAAAAATGTAAATATCTTTTCCCCGCAGCTTCGCCCGTTTGGTCAACAAATAGAATTAACTAAAAGTTGTATGACATATGCCACAATTCAAATGTCTGGCCCGCAGGCACAGAAGTTTACATAGAAACCGTTAACATTTTTTTTTTAGCTTCACGCTGTATCCCGCTCAGAGAAGGCAGGCAAAGTAGTGTTAAGATATTCCGTTCCGTTTCCAATTTTCCACTCAATATGAGGCATTGCGTGTTGAGAAGCGAAACTCAACGCCGCGCTTTTGTCTTTTTTGTCAGAGCAAAGAAATGTAAATATGAAATATTTCATTTCCTCGTTTGTGGATCGAACCCACAAGTCGTGTCGTGTTTAAAGTCGCACGCTTGTGCCCCTGTGCCATGACGGGGAACCTTTTGGGAACTCGACGTTAGCAACATTATAGAGTAGTTGTCTTTGTTATTATCTGTTGATTTGGTTTGGCTACGTTATAGACTTGAATTATTCGTACCTTTTCTTTATTAGTAATTGTAAATCAAAGGTAAAATAATAAAAAAAAAAATTACAGTATTTTCAATTAAATGCGTTGTTAATTGGATGTGAAGTTACGTCACTCCTTAATTAGGGCTAGGAGTGTCTTTCAGAATATCAGATAAATGTTTGAAATCTAAAAGGCTTTCTCTGAGAGAGATTCATTTAAAATACGTAAAAAATCGCCAAAATTATATATTCTATTAGGTTAACGTAATGTAATGTATAGCCTACAAACATCGTTGAAAAATTAACTATATAGCATAATAAAAAGGCTAATTTAGGGGCTTAACTAAAGAAATCTTTCAGCTTTTTAATATATATTAGCATCGGTAGATAAAAAGGGAAGTGTGGTATTGAGCTCGCAACATGTTCAAATTGTAAATTTTTTTTTTTTTATAGAATTTCAGTTTCATCAGTCGGTTAATTTATGAAATAATATGTATTAAGTTTGTATGTTAATATGAATTATCGTAAGCAGCTGGATAATTAAAATTAAGCTGGATTATCTAATTTGACGAATTTACAATTGAGGTCTTGGCCCAGGGGCACAGTCGTGCGACTGTAAGCGCGAAAGGTTGTGGGTTCCATCCCTATTAGAGGATAATATTGAATATTTTTAATTGTTCGCTCTGGTAACGTGGCGAAGTGGCGTTGAGTTTCTTTATTCAACATACAATGCCTCAAATTTGGCGGAAAGTGTGGAACGTTAATGTCTCAACAGGAACAAACAAACCTAATGTTGGGAACATTAGGTGCCTAAGTTCCTCCTGCCCACATATATATATATATATATATTTATATATATATATATATATATATATATATATATATATATATATATATATATATATATATATATATATATATATATATATATATATATATATATATATATATATATATATATATATATATATATATGTATATATATATGTATATATATATATATATATATATATATATATATATATATATATATATATATATATATATATATATATATATATTGTGTTTTGGCTTATTTTACCATAAAGAGCCCGAAATCGTATCTTTTGTACCTCATGTTCACAAGCTTGTTTCAATACACGTGTATATCACGGTTATTGAAATGAGCTATGCCTTTGTTTTGTAACACTGCGAATATATTTTAATACATGCAATTATTCTCGAGGCTAAATATATTTATCTACGGCGTTTTAAATGAGACAAAAATTGGTTATGCTTTTAATATAATTATTTACACAGCGTAAAACACTACAGAAGTAGTGCTACTACTAGTTATATTTTATACTTTATCGTTATTTTTTAAATTTTTTTTATTATAATATCGTAAGATTTTTATCCACTAGTGGTCGATTTTATTGTCATTCTCCTTCCATTATTTAATGTCTTAAGAGGTTCCCAGATTCCCCCAGCCTACCTTGCCATGTATGAAATACAGTCTGAAGCTGAAAAAAAAGACTGTCAATTCCTCTAGTAGACCCAAAGTAATGCGTTGACAAGCAAACAGACCACACAGTTGTCTTATCATTCTTAGTAATAATTAGTTATTAGCTTCACGCTGTATCCCGCACGAGGCAGGGTAGGCAGAGGGAACCCGGGAACCTAGTGTTAAGACACTCCGTTCCACTTCCGTTCCCCACTTTCCGCCGAATTTGAGGCATTGCATGTCGAGTGTCATTTCTAACTCAGCGTGAAGCTGAGTTAATTTCATTTCCTCGAGTGGGGATCGAACCCAGAACCTGTCGGTTACAGTCACACTCTTGTGCCGCTGCGCCACGACAGGCCTCAAGTATTATATTTTTATTAGTATTAATTAGTTATTTTTATTCGTTTATTTTTGGAAAAAAATACTTTTTTCGATTATATTATATATTAAACTATAATAATTTTATTTGAAATAGATTTTTTTTAATATTATGCCACAAACGCAAATGAGCGCAAAACATTATGAATTACGATTCAATATTATAAAGCAAGAGGCAAAGTAATAAGCATTTTCTACACTATACCACGTAGACTTATGTATTAGATACATAATTAACTGTTACAGTTACTGTTACTATCAACGGATTTTAATTTGTTATAAAATATACAGTATATACCAACAGGTGAATTCTGTTTATTTTATAACAAATTATATATTTATAATGAGAAGATTTTTTCGACTTTCGACTAATTTCAGCTTATCGTTACACGGTTGTAGGTTCAATTCCCATTCCAGGCAATAGCTGAATTGTATACATTTCGTTGTTCCGTTATGACGATATAACTTAGTTTCACTATTCAATGTAAATGAAACGGAATGTCTGGATTCCAGTTAGAAAAATTATGAACCTTTAAAAAATCTGAACTTTGATGAAAAGGCATAAAGCAAAAACCAAAGGAAGTATGATTGGGAGAAGCTATGGATCATTTCTTTTATAGTGTGTTTTCTTTTATTTTTTGTCTAAAATACGGTTTCTAAAGTACTCTGTAGGTTAAAATAAAAGGGATAATTTAAAATGCCACTACTTAATTTAAAAGACACACCTTCTTTTTATGTTATCGATCTCTTAAGAGTGGTGGGAAATTTAGAAGGTTGGCACAGAGTGCTGAAGCCTAGGTGTTTTATCTTCATAAAATTTCAGATAGTTAATGTATTTTAACAAAATCGTAATCCCAAGGTAAGGCTATATTAATAAAACCGCTTTCGATATTGTCCCATTATTCCTGTAAGATGTCGGACGTCCATTACTTCAAGCTGCGTAAAGTAAATTGCTGAAATTGTGCTTTATATAGTGTAAATTAGAAGATTTTTAGAAAGAAAAGTATGATTATTTTGCCTTTACATGTATGTAGCCTAACTACATCATCTAATCATCAAGGAAGATCATCACATAAATCATCATTGAACTCACTTATCTACAGTGAAAGTTACATCATGCATTTAGACTGCCTCATGTGCCATATCGTAGTTTATCATCGTAATAATAAAAATTTAAAATAAAATCACCAAAAAAACATATATTATAGATTTTTTTAATATCATCAAAAATATACTAAAATGATATTACATTGAAGAGTTTTCTCAAACGTTCAGCTGTTATGTTCTCCAAAAGAGGGCACTTGTATCGATCCGTGACCCAGTAACCGTCAAACGCTCAGATTTCCATTACAGCCATTACTATTATTGCTTTCGCTTAAATTTTGGTTGAGTGGTGTGGTTGAGGAGCTTATAAATATATATTATAAAAGGAAAAGTGAGTAATAAGAGAGGGAAGGAAAGACCTCGGGTGGCCTTTGAAAACACAGTATCTATGATACTGGAGGAGGGACACGTGAATCACATAACGGCACTTAAGTTGATGGAAGTGTCAAAGAGGTATGCCGAGACCATAGCGTTTGGCGCTCCGATCTCTTTAGCTACCCCGCTAGGGATATAGCGTGAAACAAAGTAAAGTGAATTTAATAAATATATATTTTGTTACGTTTCACGCTTTGCTCTGTTCGTTATGTTTGTTTTAGGAGGATTTCTCACTACAAGTATAACGCCTACCATTCATTATTGGTCCGATCTCGTATTCCAGTACCGGAAGTAGGCGTATATGCGTCATTTGATCGGAACTTGATTAAAATGCTAGTATTCACATATAATTATAGAATATAGAATATTTTTAGCCTCAAATTCGGCGGAAAGTGGGGAACGAAAGTGGAACGGAGTGTCTTAACACTGGGTTACTAAGTTTCCTCTGCCTACCCTGCCTCGTGCGGGATACAGCGTGAAGCTTAAAAAAAAAGTATATTTTTAGGAGCGACAACGAGTCATGAACGACGCTACACTGTAAATTCTGCCTAAGATCGTCTTTGCATTACTTCTTTATTAAACGGAGTGTTTATCACTAACACTAGATTTCCATAGCCTGCTAAATGGAAAATGGCGTGAAGCTGCTTTATTTTTTTCCAGCTTCACGCTGTATCCCGCTCATGGCATGATGGGCAGAGGGAACTTGGGAACCTAACTTTAAGACACTGTTCCATTTCTGTTCTTCACGTATTCCTTAAAGTCATCGCAAACAAAGCTGCAAGTGTCAACTAGAGAACAAAGAAATATAACTTTATAAAGTTAGAAAACTGTCATAAACTTTAAACACAATGTGGCTCTTGAAAACAATAGACTGTCGTTTTCAATACACTACACAAAAGATTATATCTGCCATTTCAATTATTTTCATTGTTGTTTGTTCTCTAGTAAGCATTAATTAACAATTAGAACGATTGATACGTTGTGTCTGAGTGTAGGTGCGACAAGTCTAAGTTCAATTCCCGCTCTGAGAAATTAATTAATTTAATTTCACGCTACGACGCATTCTAACATGCAATACCTATTAGGTAATATTTGTTCATGAGGTTTGAAATGAAGAATAGAGTGTCTCAACACTAGGTTCCGTAATTTAATTTATAAAACAATTATTAGTCAATGTGACGCATAATACTATAGAAAACCATACTAAAATAATTATTAATTTTTCCAAAACATACCTTAATGATATTAAATTAATTATCATATAGTTCAAGCGGGCGAGGACGTACATCCTTTTTTTTAAATTCCATGCTGTAGCCCCCACATGGCTGGGTAAGCAGAGGGAAACCTTGTGATAACGCTTGCGATAAGCACTTTGCCTTGTTAACAGAGCGAAGAAGTAAAAAGTAAATGTAAACTCGAAAGTAGCGATCGAACCCACAACCTATCAGTTGAAAACAGTTACGCCCTTGTGCCCGTGCGTCACGACAGGCCTCTACTAACAAACTCGGTAGTTACGTAATGAAATTCGCGTGGCGCCAGAAGCACTGTATATGCAGACTAAAGACTAGAACGGAAGGACAGCACTATCGATCTGTGACCTACAGAATGTGCTCTTAACCGAGAAGAGCCTAAATAAAGGCTTACTTTATCAATTTTCGCATTGCTCTATTTCTTGTCGTGGCGCAGCGGTACATGTGTGTGACTGTCAACGCGACTGGTTGTGGGCTCGATTCTCACTCGACAAAGTGAAATATTTGATATTTTCAAATGAAACATTTAATATTTCCAAATGAAATATTTAACATTTTCAAATGAAATATTTAATGTTTTCAAATGAAATATGTAATATTTTCAAATGAAAATTGAATATTTTCATATGAAATATTATTAATATTTTCATACAAATATTATTAATATTTTCATTCTTTGCTTCGGTAATATCGCAACCGTGGCGTTGAGCTCCGCTACTTAACACCACTATCTACCATATCGAAATTTGGCGGAAAGTAATAAATAAAACGGAGTGTTCTAACACTAAATACTCAAGTTGCCTCTGCCTCCCTGCCACGTGTGCATACAGTGTGAAGCCGAAGCATTACTCTAACAAAAAAAAATATATTCTGTGTGGTAAATCAAGGGCAGTTGGAAAACGATCTCTCGGTATTTAAGAAAATTATATTTTTTTATTCGAAATTATTATGTAATATACCTTACAGCCTACCTCAATAAATGTACACTTTAAAATGCCAACCAGTACTTTCTGGGATTAGCTCCATTTAACCATACAAATTTTCCACTTTATTATATTAGTACAGACTACTATAAATAGGTACACACCTATACATATGCCTACATAGTGCTCATACAAAAGATAAGATATGCAGAGCTAACAGTAACTTTATTTTAAAATTATAAAGCTTGTTTGTTATACAGTTTATCAATTTATGTATTATATTTATAACTGTAATTAGTACGTAATTGATGATGTTCTTGATTTTATGTCTTCAAGACGAGATATCATTTACACTATGTAATATACTTTTCATTATTTTTTCACTTTCACGAAAGGAAGAATTATTAACGAATTATGTTTTTATCTCGCTCATAGAAGAGTAGACAGATGGACTTGGGGACCCAGTGTTGGGGAACCCCCGTTGAATCTAAGGCATTGTATGTTGAATTGCGGAATGAGTTCCGTCGCACTTTGCCTTTAGAGCTAAGAAATGGAAATATTAAATATTTCATGTCATTTTATTTGAGGCCTGTCGTGGCGCAGCGGCACAAGCGTGTGACTGTAACCGACAGGTTCTGGGTTCGATCCCCAGTCGAGGAAATGAAATATTTAATATTTTCAATTTAAATATTGCCACTCAACACGCAATGCCTCAAATTCGGCGGAAAGTGGGGAACGGAAGTGGAACGGAGTGTCTTAACACTAGGTTCCCGGGTTCCCTCTGCCTACCCTGCCTCGTGCGGGATACAGCGTGAAGCTAAGTAAGTCATGTCATTTCAACGAGTCGGGGTCAAACCACACAACCACATAATGTCTTGGATTTTTTTTTATACTACTTCCCCCTATGCCCATATCACGGCAGAGTAGGATACAAAGTTAAATTAAGTAGCACCTACCAGTATTACATATACAAGAGGCTTGTCGTACCATACGTGACTGTAAACGCGACAGGTCGTGGGTTCAATCCCCACTCGAAGATTGAAATATTTAATATTTTCAATTTAAATATTTAATGTTGTCATTCCTTCGCTCTGGTAACAAGACAAAGCGCGGCGTTGAGTTCCACCACTCAATACACAATGCCACAAATTCGACGAAAAGTAGGGAACGGTTTTAACACTAGGTTCCCAAGTTCCCTCTGTCTATCCTGCCATGTGCATGTATTTTTTACCCTTAAAACTTACTGTAGGTTGACTGTGACTGACATATTCTGGTTTTGGTACCCCATAAACCGTTGAAACTAGAATTAATACCATTTTGCAAATAGGTTCTTTGTAACGGGTCATGCGAGAAGTAAAATTGGGGTGGAATATTTGTATGAAATATCATTTACATAGATTGGTTCAATACTGAATGAATGATTGACATTTAACAAACGAAACTAGTGTTGAAACAACCTTGGCAAGTAAGAGAAGTACTTTTTTTAATTATATACTATATCTCGCGTATATCATTGTAGGCAGAGTGTACAGCCATCCCTACTTACCGACAAAGAAGGCATGTGTAAAGTAAAAAAAATCAACGTCCCGCTGTTCTTTCAGCGGTAATCGAAGCCACAACTTTCGCATTTTCGGTGAAACTCTTGTGCCACTGTGCTACGACGGTCTCTATAGTAGGAAAATAATAAATAACAAATTTATTCCTTTAATATAAACAAATAAATTTGTAATTTAGTTTTCTCAGAACTAAATAATTTTTCGGTAAATCCATCTTGTAATAAATGTTTCTCAAGAAAAAAACTTCTTATTCGATATTAACTTTAATCTTTCATGGTGTGATTGATACTATAAAAATGTTGGCGATCTTTGTTAAACCAGATCAAGGAAACGCGTATGTTTTAAATTTAAACATGAGCTTTATACGCGATTACATTGAAGATACGTGTAACCATACTGTATATGTATATATAGCTCAATTGGTTAGATTCTATGTATAGAGGAAAGCGGCTTTAATTCATAAGCAAGATTCACAGCGTTTAGTTTCACTACTCAACTAACAATGTTTAGAAAACGTGTAACGGTGGGCTCCCTCTGTCATATATATGTAAGTAAGTAAGTATAAAATCGTATTTGCAATACAACTCTCTTACAAATATACTTCACACATACATATTTGTAAAACCTAATTGAAAACATGTTTTAAAGAATCTCCTTAAGAATTCACTCATTCAAAGACCCCATCCTTTAAAAGTTGAAAACATTCTTTGCAAACAAAAGCCTTACCCCTTTGTGGCGAACCTTGGTATCCGTTTCTGAGCCAACAATAATCTGACCCGCCGTCCTTGACACTGATTCCTACCCTTTGCTACAGGAGCGCTAGGAAACACTAACGTAAACGTGTATAAATATTTCCTTATAAGTAGTATTTATAATGTTACACGTTGATAGGGTTACATCACTAATATCTATACTTATAATAAATCTGTAACTGATCACTGTCTGTACATGGAAGATATATTGAAAAAATTTGGCGTTTATTAATGCAATCCCAAATCGTCGCCCAAAATGACAACTTCTTTATATTTTGTCTGTTTATTTGAGAGTTATCTAAATTTAAATGCAGTTGACAGTATTATATTTTGGCCTAAATAGGAATAAAGAAGTTAAGTGAAGTGTTTAAAATATTAAAATCATCAAAATTGCTACAAATTTCTTTTCATTTAGCAGAAATTTTAGTTTTTTTCTATGAAATATATATTATAGTATATTTTATTTTAAAAGAGATATTAAAAAAGAGATAGATACAAATGTTTAAAATAAGACAACGGCTAAGATTAGTAAATAAAATAGTGCAATACAAGCGGGCGAAGTCTCGGACGGGTCGCTGGTCTTCTATAAAGCTATGATTTGTTTCCTTGAATGTGATAGGTTTAAGAACTTTTGGTCGGAATTTAAAATAGATGGATTTATTGGTGTAGCTCAATACATTTATCAAGTATCTAGAACTGTCAGTTTTACCATTTAGATTTCATTGAATTCCAGTTTCAAATTCTTTTGAACTCCTCACTCTGCTGAAACAAAAAAAAATATTTCTGTCTCTCATTTCGAAATGACTACAATTCAGACCAGAACGTCTAGATTTTTGGAATACTGGATCTCTCTCTCTCTCTCTTTTTTTGAAGTTTGGAATGAGTTGATTTTTTTATATCTTCATACTGAAAAGGTAAGGTTCCCAAGTCCTCTAAGGGCAGGTTGCCAGATTATAATAGCGCGTGCAAATGCATAGACTAACAGACAAACAGACCAAAAATTTAAAAATTACTCTTTTAACCCTTATTACATTAATAAACGTTCCTTATAAGTTTTCTTAAATATATCTTCCATGTAAATATAGATTAGTGAACGGAGGCAATCGATAGCTTTAAGCTATTCCTTCGATAAATTGCGACAAACGGTTGTGAGACAAATAAATACTTTCAGTTCCCAATTGTAACCAAGACCACTCATCACGTAGCCGTAGTCACGCAAAATGATATTAGTTCTAGAATTTAATTCTCTTAAAAAAATATTTTATAAGTTAAAAAAAAATAAAAATTCTATTAGTTATAAAACATTGTTTCACGCTTTATTAATAAAATTAGTTTTGACGGATATCAGTATTTCAAATTTGTGAATTACATTAGTATATTTCAAGCTAGCATTTTGCTTAATAATAATATACATAAAATGTATTATTTCGGGAGTTTTTAGCCTCTCACTGTATCCCACATAGTTAAGCAGGCAGAAGGAACTTGGGAACCTAGTGTTAAGGTACTCTTTTCCCATTAAAACAATTTCTTCCCCACTTTTCGCCAAATTACAGACGTATGGCGTGTAAATGGTGGAACTCAACGCAGGCGGGGCGAATGGGAATAAATCCATGAACTAACACATTATGCCCTTGCGCCACGACAAACCTTAAGTAGTTTCTTTCCATAAATTCATCATTCTATATCTTATCATAGCTTTGTACACACACTGAATTACATTTTACCGTGACCGTGATTTGTTCGAACATTTCCATGCAGTTTTAAACCGTAATCGCCGCTGTGCACGCTATATGCGATATTAACAGCTGCTCGACTTAGTTTTATTGTTGAATCAATAACCGACTTAAAGGTCAAGTAAATAGGCACAGTAGTGAAATTGCATCACGATGGTAGTAGATTCAAATTTACAAATTTAACTAGCAAATTGACGTAAGATTGAAGTTCGACGATGACTTTCATTATTTAAGACTACTTTTGTTTTTACTTAAAAATAGGCAGTATACTATTTTTTCAGCTTCATATAAGCGGGATACAGATCCCGCTTATAGGAAGGCAGATAGAAGTTAGTGTTAAAACGTTCATAGGCTTGGCTTGATGGAACTCAATTTCGAGCATTTAAGCCATAGTATAAAGATTTATATATCCTAGCTACAACTGACGTATATATAAATAAAGGCAAATTCAGTACTAACTGCCTTCCTAGTTTTCTAACCGAACAATTATGAGACTTTACAAATTACCTATAGTTTTAATTAAAGTTTTTCATTTATGAAAGAATGTTGGCAAACGTTGGTGCACTTTAACGAGCACACATCGCGTCAAGTACGTAGTTAAATTAAGCGGCATAACTGAAATAGCTCGTGGAACATTTATTTTTATAGTTTTTACTGAAAAGGTTAAAAATAGACTTAAAGTAGAGTAAGTAGTTTAAACAGAAATAGTAGGTTTGATCTTTTAATAAAATAAGAATTGGCTACATTTTAAAAAAGATTCTGTGTTGTGGTGATATTCAAATATTTAATTAAATAAATATATTATTTTAAACTGAAGCCAGCGGCTAAAATTTTAATTATGATAAAGTATAAAGAGATAAGTTAGGTAAGTCTAGTTACTTTTCAATTAAAAATATGATACGTAATTTATTTATAAAAAAATGGATGCTGATATATATATATTTTAGAAGATATATTTATCAGCTAAGATAAAAGTCTTCTAAAATAGACGTTTTGGGTTGCGTAATTCAAAGCCGCCTTTGGTCATGCCACGGTCGGGAGCAAGGAATGCCCCCCCTCCAGTGGAAATCGAACTTATAATCACTGCAATTCGCAGTTAAACGCGGACCCACGATGATAATTTTCCATTTTTTTATAAATAAATTACGTATTATAATAAAATAGGTTAAGCTGAAAACGACCAAATTTTACCCCAAAATGAAGGAGTGTCCTTATTACTTAATATTGCTAATGACACCCTTGAGCTGAAACTGCGCCTATTTTTCATGTCCATTTATATCGTGGTATTTAAACTAGTGATCTGTACTGACTTGTAATGGATAAATAATCGTATATGGACGTAGATATAGAAACATTATGTCAGGAATTCCTGAAAAGTAGATTACCACGCATCCAGATGGTGAGAATGGTATTTCAATTGTGTGGTTTGAAAATTCAGCAGAAGTTACTAAGTCAAACAGTTCTCCAAAATACATTATGTGATAAAAGCGGTCATTGGGTTTCCAACAATTCGAACGGTTCTACGTTGTATGCGAACAAATGTTTCAAGCTGATACTGGGGTGCACCAGCCCCAAGGTGAGAACAGTTCTCCTTATGATGCCGAATCTGGGCCCTGTACAGGGCTAAATGGTGATTTTTCGTGAAGTACCGTCTCGCTCTGTTGATGACCTCCAGCTTCTTTAAGGCCAATTTGGTTTGGTTTCCATATGGTCGCCACTGGCAGATGGTACTGGCAGTCATTCTAAAAGCTAAAGTCCAAAATTAGTATTGGCCGCGGCTTATGGAAGAGTGTCCTCAAAAACTGGTGACACGACCAATGGGGATTTTTTAGTGGTTAACACACAGACTTGTATCTTCTGGGGGTTGAATTGAACCAGGTTCCCTCACTTTAGGTGGGCGCCTGAGTGTATGCAATTACGTATCAATTAAAACAGTGTCAATCTACAATTTACAGTCAGACAATATCCCCCTATTGACTACGGGTTATTTGTTTTAGACCCCTTTAATAAAGCTGCTACTGACAAACTTAACAAAATTCAGTACAAATGCCTTCGAATTGTTTTAGGTGCAATGAGGTCTTCCCCTACCAATGCATTACAGGTGGAGTGTGTTGATCCACCTTTTCCTATTCGTCGTCAATTTTTATCTGATCGATTTGTTGGTAAAATGCTACAGTTTTCTTCCCATCCCTTGTGGTCTAAGCTATCTGAGTTAGCTGACCTTATTCCTCGTGGCAAGCCGCTTCCCTACTTGCTTGCTAGCTTCATTAAATTTACCTCCCTTCCTCACCCTCTGTCCCGCTATCCTGCTAACCCTTTATTCTGTACGCCTTATAAAGCTTTAGTACACCATCCCTCTATCATCACAAATCTTGGCCTGACCAAGGGAGCTGCTGACACCAACACAAAGTTCCAAGCCATAGTAAATGAAAACTGGTTAAATCATATCCTTATCTTTACAGATGCGTCAAAGCTTTCAAACGAAAGCTGTGTTGGTGCAGCGTGCTGGATACCAAAATTCAAAATTATTTTACAATTTAAATGTCCTCCCGAATCATCCGTGTTTACTGGAGAGGCTGTTGCTTTGTTAGAAGCAATCCGGTTCACACTCTCCCATGACTTTAAACAGACTGTTATTTGTACTGACTCATTAAGCTGCTTACTAGCTGTAAAGGGAAATCCCTTTCATAGTAAATTAAGGTCTTCAATTATTTTAAGGATTCGTGAAGAACTGTACTCATGTTATTTAAAGGGTTTGGTTGTTACTTTGGCATGGATTCCAGGGCATTCTGGAATCAGTGGGAATGAATCTGCAGACTCTTGCGCAAAATTAGCCATCCAGTGTGGCAGTTTGGATCACTTTTCTATTTCGGCCCAGGATCTGTTGTCCCTTGCATTAACTCATTTGGATGTGTCGTGGTCTGAATTTTGGAATATGTCAAAATCCCAGAAAGGTAAGTTCTATGCTGCGATTCAACCTAATATCCCCAGGCGGCCATGGTTTTATTCTCAAAAATTTATTGAACGGAGGATAATATCGACCATATGTCGCTTGCGCCTTGGACATGCGAGCACACCGGTACATCTAGCTAAGATCAGGGTCAGGGACCACTCACTGTGTGAATGTGGTCTAGACGATGGTTCCCCTTCTCACATTCTTTTTACATGCCCCAACTTAATCCATCCCTTATATGATGTCCTTCCTCACAAAGTTCCCCGTCCCCTTAATGTTCAATGTTTGTTAATGTTTGTGTTTAGTCCATTATGTAAATTTTTATGTAAATATATTAGATATAATAATATTAAATTGTAGACTAACACCTTTGTATTATATATTTCTTATTACTAACCCTGTGTATAGATAATGTATATATTTATTTTAATATATGTATTTTTTTTTTTTTGTTATAGGTGAAGGCAATTTTTAACTTGATCTCCTTTTTTTAATATGCATTCTCCTATTGTGTAATATTTTTTTTTCTACCATACAACCTCCTTCGTGTCTTCTCCATTCAACGTGACATTGGCGAAGTGATATGTGCTCAACTGGCACGCTCGGAACGCCACAATCAAAGAACCATACCATACCAGACAATATCCCATTGTTCCATGACATTCCTTTACATTTTGATCCAACAATTTACCGTTTATATAATTAAGTTCACAATTTACAAGTGAGATTGGAAAACAGCGCTGAGTGTTTGCCTCGGTTGATAGAATTCAATATAAAGGCTGGCACAGAGCCAGCTATGGCCGCGGATAAGTTGATAAAAACCTTTTATATAGTTAACCTATTTTTATATTACTACCTAATTATGTATGTAAGTGGGAAGATCAAGTCTAATAAAATTATTTACTACACTTTTTTGTGGTACAAACTTTAAAATGAGGTTATCGGTTTGATATTCATTATCACATAATTACCTTTTTATAGTTCTCCTGTCTCTTTTATAACTATTTTCTTCTGTGAACTTTCGAATTACAACAATGTTATGTAATAACTATGTACATAGAAATTTTAAAAAATATATTACAATAGAAAACTGTGGTATTGAAAATGGGTATGAAAATTTAAACGTTCTTAAGCCTTTCTTTTTCCTTTTTTTTTTTCTTAAAACACCAATAAGACGTTTAAAAATCAGTGTTTAGAGAAAATGTGAAAAATTACATTAAATTTTTAAATTAAAATTACATAAGGACATGACTTAATGAAATTATGAATTAAATTTCCGAAAGAATATATCATTTTAAATCTCCGATCTGGTTTATTTGCGTTAGTTTAATTTTTAGTCGAACTTAACGCACGGCGTTAAGTTCCGCCACGTATCACGCAATGTTTTGAAACTGGAGTACCTTCTTGTGTCCCAAATATTACTATAAAGATGATTGAAACATGTGTCCATAGTGAACAATAGTAAAATATATAAATAAAGCCGTTATTGGTTCCGGAACAATATCGACATCCACGATCACACCACAATTACCATTGGTAATAAGTAATCCCGTTTTGGGTCACTTTACCTCTTACATATAACATATTTTCTATTTTTTATTTTTTTCATTTAGCTTCACGCAAGTGGCAGAATAGACAGAGGCTAGTTAAAAATCCAGTGTTAAGACACTCCGTCCGTTCTCTACTTGTCGCCGAATTTAGGGCAATGCGTGTTAAGTGGCGGAACTCAACGCCACGCTTTGCGTTGTTACCAGAGCGAAGAAAGTTAATATTCCATTTGAAAACAATAAATTTATCATGTCCTCAAGCTGGGGATCGAACCCAAAACCTGTAGCGATACAGTTACACGCCTGTACCCCTGCCACACAATAAGCCACCATTTTCTAATTCCTATAACAAATTACATAGACTCGTTTTATAACAGTAAATCAATATATTACGTATTCGTACCGCCTTGCTCGTCGCCAGTAACATGAAGACTCACAATAAGATTACAAAATTACGTACAAAAGGACTTCTTGCATATACAATGACGATCGATTTTATATAACACGACAGTAAATCTGATTTGAATACTACATACAGTTTCACGCTTTTTCATCGTAGATTGAAGCGTTGAGTGGTGCAACTTAACGCCGTGTTTTCGCTTTTTCGTACCTTAAATCTAAGTCTTTGTGATAAATAATCCCCTTGAGAGAGAAAACGGACAAGAAAGTGATCCAACAGAACAGACAAAAATCTACAGAAAAATACCTATATATTTTATATGGAATTCGCCGCCTAATGCAAACCGAACAAAAGTAGTAGTAAGTTACAAACTTTGTTAGTAAGGTCGTATTTATGAGATATGTGAACCGATTACGATTATCAACACCGGTTTTAACCGATTAATCTGTTTAATTTTAGGTTTTATAAAGAAACCTTAGGAACCTGATGTTAAAACACTCCGTTCGTCACTTTCCGACGAATTTGAAGCAATGCATGTTAAATAGCGGAACTCAACGCCGCTTTTGGCCTTGTTACCAGAGCGAAGAAATGAAAACATTTAATATTAAATTTGAAAATATTTTAAATTATTTCAAATTCTTTTCCTCTTTCAATGTGTCTTAACAAACTATATACTCGTTAGAATTTTTAAAATCACTTTTCTCTTGATCTTTGTGGTTTATATCACTCAATTGAAACACGGTGTATTCTTTTTTTCTCCTTTTATGTTTTTCTCGTATCCTCATTCACTTATACAACCTGGGTACCACCATCATTAAACGCAATACGCCTTGATAACTTACAAGGGATACTTCTAGATAGGGCATCGTTATCTCTCTGAGATGCAGCGCATACGCTTTTCTATGTACATCAATGAACTATTTCAGTTCTACTCAGCTTCACGCTATATGGTAGAGTAGACAGAGGCAATTTGGCAACCTAATATTAACACACTCTGTTGTGTTTTCCACTTTCCGCCGAATTTGAAGCATTGCGTATTGAGTGGCGAAACTCAACACCGCGCTTCGCCTTGTTACCAGAGCGAAGAAATGAAAACATTAAATATTTAATTTGAAAATATTAAATATTTCATTTCCCGAATGGGGATCGAACCCACAATCTGTTGTTTACAGTCACACGCTTGTGCCGCTGCGCCACGATAGGCCTCAAAATATTTCGATTATATCTAAATTTTTTTTTCTTTTGATCCAATTTTAATCAATTATATTTTGTTAATATTATTATTATAATACAAAATTTATGTGTTCAGATTTTTATTGAAATATTTGTTTGTCCGCAGGTCTCCAGTTGGATTCGTTTTATCTTATCTTAGTTCAAGATGGGCCTAATAGCGAACTACCCACACTAGCAGCTTGTTCAGTGTGAACTGGAAAGTCATGTTATTTTAGTTACATATTTAAGTAACATAAACCAACTCATATGCACAGAGAGGCATCGTACGTATTCCGAGATTCATTAAAACTAAGACAGAAACTGTTACAAAGGACAACGACATATTTTAAAGTAGTCGAGTTCGTGAAGAAAGACGCCATACGATACTTCACGTACGATTACGAGATACATCAAACCTAAATATTAGTAATATTAAATATTATGAACATATTTATAGGTAACGATTATCATTCGAAGAATCTTGTCAAATTGAAAACAGCTATTTGATTTTTGCACACAATCTAACACTTAACAATTGACAATAATTTTATAAGCTTAATTTTTAATTAAGTTTAGAAATTTGTTATACTTACGCGTAGGTGCTTAAGCCACATTGAATTGACTGATAGAAAAAAAAAGTAAAAGTTGACAAGCAAAATGGCGGCAAAAGCAGAGCCGATTGGTCCGCGAAATGGCCATGAGTTGGCGCCCTTGAATACTCGAGCGGATGGCACTGAAAGACCTCATGGGGTGACCATAGTGCTTCAAGGGTCCAGGAATTCCTTGCAAAGAGATGCACCTGAAGAGGACAGAGCGGCTTGGTCAGGAAAACTTCAATTCTTCCTGTCAATTATTGGTTACTCAGTCGGTCTGGGTAACATTTGGCGGTTTCCATATCTGTGTCAACAAAATGGCGGAGGTAAGTTATATTTTTATTAGCGTATTATTTTTTTAAAACACATATAGTAATTTGGGAAAATATTTTTAAATGTAAAACAAATCGATATTATAAAATAACAGTACTTTCGTACTTCGATAAAATTAGAAATATGTACATGTACATACATATATCAAGCCGTTATAATAATTATAGTTTTCATCATAAGCCAATAATTAAACTGGAATATAATATGAATACAAAGTCAATAGATTATTCACTACACTGGATACTTTGTCTTTTTGTTAAATAAAGTATATTAAAAAAATATATAACAACTTGATGTGTTCTCATTTTAAAAAATATTTTCTTTTCATAATGAGGACATTTAAATAGAATTTTAAAAAGTTAGATTTAATATAGATTAATTTAAATAAATTACTCTAGAATATCCAAAAACATATAGCAAAAAGAAAATAATAAAATATTACTATCAGTTTCAAAAGAATACAGGAAAAATCTTGTCATAAATGAAAAGTAAATATAGTGTAAGCATGAATATTTATTAAAAAAAACACTCCCCATTCTTATGTATTTACAGCGAGATATTCCTTGTTTAAGAGTGATTTTTTATTCAAAAATACAATCATTATTTTTTCTTCCATCTGCAAATTGCAGAGTAGGCAGAGGGTACATGGGAACCTAGTGTTAGGTTCCTCTGGTCAGTCCCGCCATCGACACCTTTCGTAATTTACATTCTGTCCAATTTCAACAATTGACATTTCTTATTAAATGGAGGAATTTATATTTTTGCTATTTTTAAAGTGTTATTTCACACTTAGGAAAGGAAATACTAAATTAAAAAACGTATAAAATTTTTTTTTCGGACGTTGCAGGTTTTGAACCCGCGCCTCTTGGAAACCGTCCAAGCGCCCTGACCAACTAATACGTTCTTATCAAGCTACGTCGAAATTCTTATATGCTTCTTACAACTTATTTATGTGTGAAACTTGTCATTCCTTCATAATTAAACTTAAAATCAAATTAAACCTAAAATCATTACGTTTACTATCGCTGCCCATTTTACCATGTAGAATTATTATTCTATTCTATTCTTATTTATTTAACATTCTAAATAATTAAAAAAATAAAAGAGCTGTTTACTTGGAAAGAGCGATAGCGACGAATGAAAAGAAACCTAGTATTTTTTAGATTTTCGGTGCTTTAAATTACAACACTGCCTTTGCCATAAACAATGTTAAGACTGTTTTACGTTGTTTATGTTTTTTAAAGTAAAATTTTGAGTGTGACATTTTTTTTACTGCAGTTGTGTATCAATTCGCTTTAAGAAACTTTACTAAAATGTATTTTTAATATGCAAGATTGACTTACACATTAATCTTGGGCTTCATTTTCATACGAGAAAAGTTACGCATACTTTCGAAATTCATAATAAATTCATTAGTACTACAGCATTAACATTAGTATTCTCATTTTTTGTTTGACGCTATATTCCACACGTGTCAGGGAACTTGGGAACCTACTATTAGGACACTGTATCGTTCGCTACTTTTCGCCGTAATTGAGCATGGCGGAACCCAACGCCACGCTATGACTTGTTACCAGAGCGAAGAAATGAATATATTAAATATTTTGTGTCTTCAAGTGGAGATTAAACCCACAACCAGTCACATTTACAACTGCATGCTTGAGACTCTGTGCCACTATATACTTCTAAATACAGGTATAAAATTTATTAAATAAATAAAAAATAAAATTTATAAATTATAAAATTAAAATTTATAAATTAAAATTAATTAAATAAATAAATAAATTTACAATACTAAAAGGTAAAATATTCACAATTTCAAAACATAAAAAGACAATTTGTAAGATTTCTTTAGTATAAAAATTTTTCTAAATTTAGACAGTACTAGCGCGGACTGGCGCCGTATTGATTTTGATGCTACGGATCTACGCCGTAGACGAGCTACGCGGTTTGTTTCTTGTACTACGTTGTTTATTAAATGCTTTATAAAACCAATATTGTTGTTTTAAAAAAAGGAAAATAAAGAGGGAAATACAATTTGCACGGCCCTATCACTACAGGTTATCTCTTTCAGACAACCCGTACATACGAGAATAAAGATCAAAAGAAACAAGAGAAGTGGTTGGTGTACTAGTGATATACAAAAAAATATTTAAAATTTACACGTTATATACTACACAAAAATAACTTAGTATTTTTTATAATTAAAGAAACAAATATATGTATATAATAAATATAAATAAACGTTTTAAACTAAATGTTGAAAATTTATTACTTTCATACAAACATACATATAAAAATACATATATACATGTATACTTACATACATTACACTTATAGCTACAGGAAATAGCTTTTAAAAGACGTTTAATTTTTTTAACTAATTTAGCTTTACGTATTTCCGGCGAACAAAGTATGTCAGAGAATTGCTTATTGCTGCTAACTTATTATCTCTCCGTGACCTGAGGTTAAGAGAATAGTTGGTACTAAAGAGCAAAATATTTTCGTAAGGTAACCACAACAGGAGTGTGATTATGGAAAATTGCTACTTACTACTTATAAGCTCTGGGAACGCCTAATCTTTGAATCTCCACTATATTGGCAATACGTGTTCAAGCGCAATAAAACAGGACTAGCTCCGGTTAAATACAAAAGCGAAAAGCAAACCCACACGGCCTTTGTAAAATACATTTTGCAAACGGCATTATAACATAATTAAAGTTTGGCAGACAGGTTGTTTTAATGAAAACCTAAAAAATGTTTGTTGAAATTTCATTAAATATTATGAGAAATATAAAATTATAAGTAAAAACCACTTTTTGACAATTTTGAGGGGTATTTTTAATGCATTAAAATAATGTATATAGATATATATATATATATATATATATATATATATATATATATATATATATATATATATATATATATATATATATATATATATATATAGATATATAGATATATGTATGTATATACTATTTTTTTGTACGTACAGCAGGGTAGGGCAGGCGGAATTTGGCTACCTTTCACTTTCTAACGAATTCGTGAAGCATGTTAGGTGGAGGAACCGATCAGCGCGCTTTGCCTCATTATAAGAGCAAGGAAATGAAATTATGAAATAATTCATTCTACTAAGTTGGAATCAAACTGAAAACCACTTACGCCACTTTTTACGTCCGCTTGTGACAATCGGACCTTTTTAAATATATATAAAATAAAGTCGCTCCCATCGACCATCTGTCTAATCTAAATAATAATATATATTTTTCAATTTATTTTAATTTTTCAATTTATTTTAATTTTTTTATTAGTAAAAAGCATAGTATCAAGTTATAATAGGAGATTGTTTTTTAATATAGTGTTTTAACACTATATCAGCACATGACAGGTTAGGCAAATAAAACTTAGAAACCTAGTGTTGAGTCACTCCGTTCCGTTTAAGACATTTCCGTTCCCGACTTTCTACAGCATTTGAGGCATTGCATGTTGAGTGGTGGAACTCTACGCCGTACTTTGTCCTGTTACCAGAGCAAAAAAATGAAACTATTACATATTTAATTTCCTGAATAGGGGACCCACAACCTCTCAAGTTTACAGTAGCACGGCTGTGCCGCTACGCCAGGATAGGCCTCAACACTAAATCATCTGTGCTTATTGCCCTTACTGCTAGATACAAGTAACTTTCCACAGCATTTGAGGCATTGCACGTTGAGTGGTGGAACTCTACGCCGTACTTTGTCCTGTTACCAGAGCAAAAAAATGAAACTATTACATATTTAATTTCCTGAATAGAAGACCCACAACCTGTCAAGTTTACAGTAGCACGGCTGTGCCACTACGCCAGGATAGGCCTCAACACTAAATCATCTGTGCTTATTGCCCTTACTGCTAGATACAAGTAACCCGAACAGAAAACTAACACAATTATTTTACAGGTGCATTCCTAATCCCATTCCTCATAATGTTGGTGCTCGAAGGCATACCTCTCTTCTTAATCGAGATGGCCATTGGCCAGAAGATGAGGCTGGGATCTTTAGGCGTATGGAACACTATACATCCTTGGCTCGGCGGCATCGGCATTGCTAGCTGTGTGGTCACGCTGTTCGTCGCTTTGTACTACAATGTTATCATAACTTGGGTTTTCTTTTACCTGTTTAATAGTATTCGGGTAAGTCTTTTTTGTATTTCATATGTACTTTACACAAAGGTCACACATGACCAAAGGCCGCGTATATTCGCGTTTACGCTCTGCCCTGCGTAACGATAGGCCTCTATTTTATTATTATTATATATACTCCTCAACTTTATTACTCACTCACTCAGCTTCACGCTTTATCCCGCACGTGGCAGGGTAGGCAAAGGGAACTTGGGAACCTAGTGTTAAGAACTTGAGAACCTAGTGTTCTTCCTTTCCGACGAATTTGAGGCATTGCGTGTTGAGTGGCGGAACTCAACGCCGCATTTTGCCTAATACCAAAGCGAAGAAATGAAAACATGAAATACTTAAATTGAAAATATTAAATATTTCATTTCCTCGAGTGGGAATGGAATCCACAACCTGTCGATTACAGTCACACGATTGTGCCGCTGCGCCACGACAGGCCCTAAATTTTATTATTTTTATATTATTTTTATATAGCTCTACTGGGAAATAGAAAAATTGGACCATTATATAAAATTATTTAGCTCTGAGAGCACTCAGCTCTTTTATATGCTGTTATTGAATAAACATTTTCTATATAATTGAGCGCACAGTTACGTAATTGGTCATACGATGCTCTAGGGAGCTTTTGAATGAAACGCTAGATTAGATATCTTGTAAAATATTTTATTACATATATGAGGGTTGTTGACTTTATGTATATTTTAACTGGCATCACTTAAATTTTTATTATTTTCTATTTTACATATAATTATTTTTCGAAGTTATTTCTTTTAATACTGCTACACGATATTAAACACTCACTTAGCTTCACGCTGTATCCCGCACATGGCAGGGTAGGCAGAGGGAACTTGGGTACCTAGTGTTAAGGCGCTCCGTTCCACTTCCGTTCCCCACGTTCGGCCATTTGAGGCATTGCGTGTTGAGTGGCGGAACTCATCGCCGTGTTTTGCCTTGTACCAGAGCGAACAAATAAAACATTAAATATTTAAATTGAAAATATTAAATATTTCATTTCGTCGAGTAGGGATCGAACCCATAACCTGCCGGTTACAGTCACACGCTTGTGCCACTGCGCCACGAGTGAGTTTGTTCCAAAAACGTAATCATTACATTATAATTCAATGCGGAACAAAAACGAAGTATATTTAATATAATCTTATGAAGTAAACCTTTAACACTGTGTCTTCGTAATCCAATGGAAATACATAAATATATACTAAATCTACGCAACATACAACAGAAACTCTATACTGTTTTTGCGATATTTCTTCATTATTTCTCCGTTCCTATGGATCATAACGTGATGTTCAACATTAACTTATATCCCTCCTCAATTGATAGATTACTTAAGCTCAAGTCATCTTCTTTTTCATACTGATATAGATTGACTTGAATATTATTAAAAAATATATAACACATTTGGTTCTAAACACTTTTCTTGTTAATAATATATCCTACGGCAGCGTTAAATTGTACTACATATCTATACTATCACTTTGAAACATATCTATGACAACTAATTTTTTTTTTAATTTTATATATGTACGTTATCAAAAACAATAATATTAAAAGCTGGTTTCTGTTATCAGCTCAACGCAGACCAACTACCTTGGGCCCATTGTCCCAGAGATAACGGTTCAGCTGAAATGGAATGTAACAAGGCGTCAGCTACGGTCTACTACTGGTACCGGGAGGCTCTAGATGCGTCACCAAGTATCGAAGAACCTGGCACTCCGAGGTGGTGGATAGTTTGCTACTTGCTGCTCGCTTGGATTATTGTGTTTTTCATAGTTATGAAGGGTATTCAGAGTAGTGGTAAGGTAAGATGTCATACTATAAATAGGTTGAAAAGTTATAGCCTTGAGGCCTGTCGTGGCGCAGCGGCACAAGAGTGTGACTGTAACCGACAGGTTCTGGGTTCGATCCCCAGTCGAGGAAATGAAATATTAAATATTTTCAATTTAAAATATTGAATGTTTCATTTCTTCGCTCTGGTAATAAGGCAAAGCGCGGCGTTGAGTTCCGCCCCTCAACACGCAATGCCTCAAATTCGGCGGAAAGTGGGGAAAGGAAGTGGAACGGAGTGTTATAACACTAGGTTCCACTTCCGTTCCCTCTGCCTACCCTGCCTAGTGCGGGATACAGCGTGAAGCTGAAAAAAAAAAAAAAAAAAAAGAAAAGTTATATTTTTTTCAGCTTCACGCACATGGCAGGGTAAGCAGAGGGCATTTGGGAACCTAATGTTAAGACACTCTGTTCATTTCTTCCCTTTTCACCGAATTTGCGGCATTGCGTGTTGAGTGGAGTGACTCAACGCTAAGTTTTATCTTTATTATCATTACAAAGAAATGAAAATATTAAATATTTAATTTGAAAATATTAATTATTTTATTTTCTCGAGTGGGGATCAAACCCACAACCTATCGAGTTAACAGGCCAAAAATAATCAAAGTTATATTTTTTTTATTTATAAATAGCGAGAGGTCCAAACGCGGCTTCGTCCTTTTTCACATTTTTCTTTGTTTTCTGTTTTATCTATTAACTTAAAAGAATTGGTGATTCAGGACTGCAGGCTTAAATCATAATCTTGAAGAAAAAGTTAAATATATATGTGTAATAATACAGTTGAGGCCTGTCGTGGCGCAGCGGCACAAGAGTGTGACTGTAACCGACAGGTTCTGGGTTCGATCCCCAGTCGAGGAAATGAAATATTTAATATTTTCAATTTAAATATTTAATGTTTCATTTCTTCGCTCTGGTAAAAAGGCAAAGCGCGGCGTTGAGTTCCGCCACTCAATACGCAATGCCTCAAATTCGGCGGAAAGTGGGGAACGGAAGTGGAACGGAGTGTCATAACACTAGGTTTCACTTCCGTTCCCTCTGCCTACCCTGCCTAGTGCGGGATACAGCGTGAAGCTAAAAAAAAAAAATAATACATATTTTATTTCAGGTGGTGTACTTCACATCTCTCTTTCCATATGTGGTGCTTACGATATTTTTCGTTCGAGGCATAACATTGCCTGGTTCTGCTGATGGAATTATACATATGTATAAGCCGAAGGTGAGTTACGATTAAGAGTGATTAAGAAAAAAAAATAAACATATTATTATAGCGAAACGGAGTGTTTTAACACTAGGTTCCTAAGTTTCATCTGCTCACATTACCATGGCAGGGTACAGCGTGAAGCTGAAAGAAAAATATTTTAAACGGCAGCACAAAGTATCGCCATTAAACGTGCAATCTTTCTAGTATTAGCTATTGAATATAGTAACTTAACACTAAATAAACACAAAATAATAAGAAATTAAGAAAATGTCACAACGAGAAATCTAAATGATGGTGGGGAGGTGATCTCAGTTCTTCACTTGGCCTAATATTTTCATATCGTCATTCTGGAAAGACAAAGTCTGGCGTTCAGTTCCATCAGTCATCACATACAACTGTCGCAGCTGGCGAAGCTGCTGGACCCGACGGTGTGGCTGGACGCGGCCACGCAGGTGTTCTACTCGTTCGGGCTGGCGTTCGGGTCGCTGATCGCGTTCGGCTCCTACAACCCGCCCGACAACAACTGCGTGCGCGACGTGCTGCTGGTGTCCGTCTGCAACGCGCTCACCGCCGTCTACGCGTCCGTCGTCATCTTCAGCATCCTGGGCTTCAAGGCGTACACTATGGTGGAGAAATGTGTCGCTAAGTAAGTGCCAGCTTAGGCAGAGGGAGCTTGGGAACCTTGTGTTGAGACACTCCGTTCCACTTCCGTTCCGTTACGAATTTGCGGCATTGCGTGTTGAATGGCGGAGCTCAACGCCGCGTTTTTGCCTTGTTACCAGCGCAAAGAAATGAAAACATTAAATATTTAATTTGCAAATATTAAATATTTCATTTCCTCGAGTGGGGATCGAACCCATAATCTGTTGTCGCACGCTTGTGCCGCTGCGCCACGACAGACCTCAGACAGATTTTGTTTTTTTTTTTTGTATTATATTATATCGATGAATTCCGCCACTCAACACTCAATTGTTTGTAAATTGGACAGCGCGTGAGAAGGGAATACTCAATACTAAAGGGGGGTTCCCTTTGCGTACCTGATCTATCTACTAGATATATTTATATTAAGAAAAAATATATTTATAATAGTTCTAGAAATGTTTTGGCTCTCTTGTGAATGATGTTACTCCATATGAATTCTTCAATGGTGTTCATTGAAAATGCACCACCTTGCTATGATCAAAGTGTAAAGCTAAAGCAAATTAAATATTGTGTCCGCTGTAAAGTATTAAGTGAAAATAGTGATTTTAGAATATAATATTGACCTGACTGACCTGTCGTTGCGCGGAGGCAGTTCGTGTGACTGACTCAGTCGAGGAAATGTAACATTTAATATTTTCAATTTAAATATTTAATGTTTTCATTTCTTCGCTCTGGTAACAAGGCATAGCCCGTCGTGAAGTTCCGCTCAAAACTTAATGCCTCAAATACGGCAGAAAGTGGAGTGGGGAATGGAACGGAGTGTCTTAACACTGGGTTCTCAAATTCCCTCAGCTAACCCTGCTCTGTGCGGGATACACCGTGAAGCTGAGTGATGTTATAATAATAATAGGTACAGTGGTATAATAAAAAAAAATAGATATTTATTGTGTTGGAACAAAATTTAATTTTGCATAGATTTAAAAACGTAAAACTAACATGAATCATCATTACAATAACATTCAGATCTATTTTTAGTCAAATAATTGCTAGTAAACATCGATTTTATGAAATCATGAGCGTTTTATCGGAAATATAACGTTGGCTTACAACCGAAATCAATACCCTATCTATCTTTAACAATCTGTTAAATTAGCTACCATTAGCAGCTGTAACTGCAAGTTTGCGTTTCCATAAACTAAGATCGAAATTTATATCTTTAACTTCAATCTATCGTTTTGAAGGCTGACCAGAGATAGATATGCCATAGAAAACTAACTATGAGCGTTTCAATAAAGTAACTTTACTATGTTGGACATATTTACTATCGAAAGAAAGCAAATCGTGCTAAATCCGCTTTTGTCGTTACGTACTTACCTTGGTGTAGATGCTCAAATATAGTATATTTACTTATATACGGCTATAACCTACAGGTTGTGGGTTCGATTCCCACTTCAAGAAGTGAAATATTTAATGTTATCAAATTTAATATTTAATATTTACATTTTTCGCTCTGGGTAACAATGGTGGCGTTGAGTTCCGCCACTTAACAGGCAACGCCTTAAACTCACACCAAATACAATAAAATAGTAACGTTGCACGGTCGCACATTGTGTCGGTACGTTGATATATATGTGCGATTTATTTCCAGTAGCTATTAGGGCGCTGCTTGGAGTATAAAGTCCTATGCAGTATTCTCTTTTAAGAATATCATATAAATATACCATACTTACTTTAGTTTTTCTTTTATCGATGTTAGTATGTTTTATTATATTGTATAGAATTATGTATTTATTGATAAAAGTCTTTAATTGTTAAACCTTTTTATGTAGCCGACTGTACACGTATAACGTAAAATGTGTCATGTGTCATACACAACTATTTTTAACCACACGGGCGAAGCTGTAAGTAAAATTTAGTGTACAAATAGGTAGATACTTTAATAATTTCTACAACTGGGTAAAATTCGTAACGTTATGAATATTTCAGTAGGCTTTCCAGCGAGTTCGACCTACTTCAGTTGTACCAATGCATGGGTCAGTTTATTTATAACGAATGAAAACTGCAAAATTAGTCTCAAATATCAATATCTACACTCTATACTAATATTAGATGACTTATTTCGTTAAGAAATGAAACATTCAATATTTAAATTTAAAATATTAAATATTTCATTTCCTCGACCGGGGATCGAGCCCAGAACCTGTCGGTTGTCAGTCACACGCTTGTGCCGCTGCGCCACGACACGCCTAAACTGTACTTACTAAATGATAAAATACGTATTATTACATAGATATCACAACAAACGCTTATAATCGTACATCATGCTGCCAATTAACCGGTCACACCGTTGACCAGCTAAGGGGCATCGCTTGAAATATCATACAATATGTTATTTTTAGTTACTGTACTCAAGATCGACTTTGTTTTATTACATGTTAATTTGTTTCAATAATAAATACATATATTTATACTTTGAATTGTGATTGGGCTTTCATTATATATCGTTTCAATTATTTAGGGGTTTTTTTCTTTCTTTCTTATAATCATCACTAATAAAGTTATCACTTTTACAACTTTTACAAAACTTTCAGCTGAAATGAATAAAAAATATAGCAATTTTGTCGAAATAAACCTTTTGAGGAACCTTTTTTTAATTATCAACCGATTATAATAAAACAAACACTAAATATACAAGGAAGGTTGCCAAAATATAATATTACCTTTAAATCTAGTTAGCCGTTTCTGAGATTAGCGTGTAAAGACGCACCGACAGACAACATTTAAAAAATATATATTTAATTAGGTTTTTGGCCCTATTATACAAATAAAGATAGTTACGTTTTTTGTTCGGGGCCTGTCGTGGCGCAGAGGCACATGAGTGTGACTGTAAACGATAGATTGTGGTTTCGATCCCCAGTCGAGGAAGAAATAATTTCATATTTTCAATTTAAATATTTAATGTTTTCATTTCCTCGCTCTGGTAAAAGGCAAAACGCGGCGTTGAGTTCCGCCACTCAACACGCAATGCCTCAAATTCGTGGGGAACGGAAGTGAAACGGAGTGTCTTAACAATAGGTTCCCAAGTTTCCTCAGCTTGCCCTGCCGTGTGCGCGATACAGCGTGAAGCTGAGTCTGAGTCTAAGTTTATAAATCTTTTATGAACAGATAGATTTATTATAAGTAAGCATATTCTTAGCGGGCAGAGTCACAAGCGGTACGTACTGCACCTGTCTTTTACTGCATAAATCAGTATCACGTTTACTTAACCAGTTCTGAAGAATATTTCATCTCTTTGGATCGGCTTGGGATTTGGATCTGTCATGTAAGATAAATATTACTTTTCTATTTTGACAGATTAATTTTATAACCAATACGTACCTATTTATATATAAAAAAAACCTTTTACATTCATTAATTTTGTTACATTGGCATTTAAACTTTGTATATATAATAAGTGAATATATTTTGTTATTTTGAATTCTTTTAAGTACTTAACTTAATAATTCATAACTGATACTTGCCTGAACGACTTTTTATTATTATTATTTATCTGTATTTAGAGCGACTTGGTTCGTTATTTTAGTGTAGCTATCTATAATAAATTGTAATTTAATTTTTTGGGTTGTGGTGATTTTATTTCTTGGTTCTCAAAAGAATTTGATATTTTATAAATAAAATTGAACTATTTCATATAACTGGGTAGTAGCTTACTCTTACACGTTAAACGATATATATCTATGAAAGATTTATTAAAAATATCTAACGTGATAGGGCTAGGGTACGCTAACCTCAGAAACAGCTAATAACAGATTTAATTGCAGTTTGTAGTTTCAAAGTCACTATTATATTTTGGCAACCTTCTCCCAACATTTAGTATTTATTTTATTTATTCGAATAAACAATAAAAAGTTACGTCATTTTAAAATATTAAATTCGACAAAGTGGAAATTGTGGACCTAATGTTAAGACACTACATTCCGTTCCTCACTTTCCGTCGAATTTGAGGCATTGCATGTTGAGTAGCGGTACTCAACGCCGTTCTTTGCCCTGTTGCCAGAGCGAAAAAATAAATAAAAACATTAAATATTTAATTTGAAAATATTAAATATTTAATTTCCTTACAACTTGCGTTAACAGTCACAGGCTTGTGCCTCTTTTCATAAATTTTTATACGCCTTTTTATTTTATTTTTATTAATAAAATCTTATTCGTTTCTAGGGAAATAAAAGTATTAGCACTACATCAAATCGGAGGTTTCACGTTGAACTCCACTCAGGAGTACTACGAGGAAAACTTTCCGTCTCTCAACAGCACGACAGTGGCGTCGCTCAACCTGACCGGATGTGCTATGAGCAAGCAATTGGAGGAGGTAAATATATTATAGAGTGGTCGCTGGTTTTCTATAGAACAGGTTTCCTGAACTTTGGGCATCACTAGGAAAGAAATAAGAAGATTAAATTAAAAGAGTTAATGTATTCCGAGCTTGTGGTAGTTGATAAAGACATATTTTCCATAATCCAAAATTGCCTTGCAAAATTGTTTAGAATAAAGAATATTTTAATAATTTAATTATCTTTTCTAGTAACACTGTTAAGGAGCTATTCAATTTAGATATTAATAGTAACATTTCTATGACATAGTCAAACCTATATATAAAGATTTAAATATTCTTTTTTAACTTCTATCACGAGTAATTCTTCTTTTCAGGCAGCAGAAGGTACAGGATTGGCCTTCATAGTGTTCACCCAAGCTATATTAAAGCTAACACCAGCGCCGTTCTGGTCTATCATATTCTTCTTGATGCTCCTATCTCTGGGTCTCGGAAGCCAAATCGGTATAATGGAGGGCATGTTGTGTACCATATTCGATATAGACTTCTTTAAGAGATTCAGCAAACCGGTTATAACTGGTATGTATTTTTTAATTAATTTTGTTCTTTTTTATAATATTAATATATGAAAAGGTATATTTATTATATTTAACTTTTATTGATTCACTAGCGACCCACACGCGGTTCCGTTCTCTTTACTTATTCTAATACGAGTTATTTTTTAGGGTAATATTTAAATATTGAAAACTAAAATCTCAACTCACTTCACGCTGTATCCCGACATGGCAGGGTAGGCAGAGGGAACTTGGGAACCTGTCGTGGCGTGGAGGCACAAGCGTGTGACTGTAACCGCCGGGTTGTGTGTTTTATTCGGCTCGGTTGTACTACCCACTAGAGAAAACGAAATATTTAATATTTTCAAATTAAACATTTAATGTTTTCATTTCTGAGGCCTGTCGTGGCGCAGCGGCACAAGAGTGTGACTGTAACCGACAGGTTCTGGGTTCGATCCCCAGTCGAGGAAATGAAATGTTTAATATTTTCAATTTAAATATTTAATGTTTCATTTTCTTCGCTCTGGTAATAAGGCAAAGCGCGGCGTTGAGTCCCGCCACTCAAAACGCAATGCCTCAAATTCGGCGGAAAGTGGAGAACGGAAGTGGAACGGAGTGTCATAACACTAGGTTTCACTTCTGTTCCCTCTGCCTACCCTGCCTAGTGCGGGATACAGCGTGAAGCTGAAAAAAAAAAAAAAAAAAAAAAAAAAAAAAAAAAAAAAAAAAAAAATTAAACATTTAATGTTTTCATTTCATCGCTCTGATAGTGGTAAATCGAATAAGTGTTTTAACATTAGGTTCCCAAACTGCGCATATGCGAGATACGACGGGAACCTCAAAAAAGACGTTATAGTCCAAATAAAACGATTTGTTCCTAGGCTTCGTATGCACGGTGTGCTTCTTCGTGGGCCTCATCTTCACGACGGGCGCGGGCGAGTACTGGCTCAAGATGTTCGACTCCTTCGCCGGCACCATCGGCCTCGTGGTGGTCGCTCTGCTCGAGATGGTGGCCGTCATATACATATACGGACACGAGAAGTACGATCAGCTGTTAATGTTTACTTATTTATTGTATATTTATTATTTGGAGTTCAGAGAAAATTGTGAATGCGTAAACTATTTATCACACTATGCGTTTTATAATGTTTATTTGTATACGAAATGTTAAAGGCATTTTTTGTTTTACATATTATATGAAATATAGGAGCTTTGAGGTCGTCACGGTTATATTGAGAAATACTCTTTTTTTATAACAGCGCTTTATTTTTGCTTTAATTATTTATTAATACACAATCAATGAGACAGCGTTTTACTAAAATAATATTGGTAGTTGAACCCTTTACCCTAAGCGCGTAGTGCTGAGTTAAGCTTATTTACTAACACAAACATAAATATATTACATAAAAGTTATGAACCCGCTTGACTACATATATATTACCTACCATACCAAACCTACAGTACCATATATTACCTAACAAAAAAAAACAATTAATCGCTCGGATTGGGGTCAATGGGTACCTATATATTATGTACCCATTGACCCCAGTCCGAGCAATTAATTGTTTTCTTTGTTCTCTGATAAACAAATTAAACTGGACACCGTGGTCTCTATGGCCACACTAGCGGGGCCGCAGACTTTGCTTGAGATTCAAGGAACATTAACGCCACAAACAGGCTATATGATTACCGATGCAAGCGTAGTTTTATCGTGGCTTATCATTAGTTCTTTCCTTATCGTGCCCCTAGGATTAAGGATTTATACATATAGTGATGAATGACTCGTCAGATTCACCAACGACATCTACGAGATGACGGGCTACCGGCCGGGCTGGTACTGGCAGCTCACGTGGCGGTACGTGGGGCCCTTCATCGTGTCCTGCATCCTGCTCTCCTCGCTCATCTTCATGCTGCTCAACCCTCCTACTTACGGCGCTTGGAATGCTGAGGAGGTATTTACACACACACACACATTTATATATATATATATATATATATATATATATATATATATATATATATATATATATATATATATATATATATATATACTATAACATTACTAGCGAACCGCCTACGACTTTACTCGCTTGAATTACACAATCTCAATTACTTTCTCGTTTTTAACATTATCATTATTATGACAATAACTAAGTATACATAAAAGAAAACAGCCAAATGAATATAGCACATTTTGTGGAGTTTAATATTTTTTAATTATAAAGATTTAATTTAATATATCTTCCATGTACGGACAAAGATCACTTACAGATTTATCATAAGAATAAATGAAATATATTACTATTTACATTACTTCACATACAAATAAATTACTCTTTAGGGTCGTGTAGAAAAGACGCCATATCCCAACTGGGTATTGGGCGTCGCAGTGGCCATGATCCTCGCTGGCATCCTGCCAATACCAGTGGTCCTACTGCTGAGGAGATTCCAGTGCTTGGCCCTGGACGTGGACATCCACCAAGGATCCATCAGGAGAATTGAAACTACCGTGTCTACCAAGGAAATGATGAGTGATCAGGATGTAAGTCATTTTTTGTAAAGTAAATGTTCCTTTATTTTGTTATGTGAATAATATTTTTTAATTAGAAATTATTTTAATAACCATATTGATTAATAATAATAAATGAAATAACTATAGTAAAATAATTTCATGAAATAACTTTAGTATAATATAACTTATACAAAGCACACAATAAATAAGTGTTAAGTATTGAATTTATAAAAATATATACTTTCTTTTTAACAATATTTACAATTTACATATATTTTATTTGTATATCTACACATATATATGTATATATATATACATATATATATATATATATATATATATATATATATATATATATATATATATATATATATATATATATATATATATATATATATATATATATATATATATATATATATATATATAAATGTTTGTATAGATATTTGTATGTGATATTTTTTTTATTTGTACATAATACCCAGCAACCACATAATACTAGCGCCATATTCTCGTACAATGTTTCTTATGAAATGCTTGTAATGCTAACAATTGTAGCTAATTTTCGCTAATTCTGTTCATTTAGTTTCTTTTAAATATAACTGTTTTAACTGTTTATCCATTTGATAGTTATGTTATATTCATTACTTGAATATTTATGGTCTTTTTTTATTTTACTTTGTTTAAAGATTTACAATAGATTTTGCTTGAAATAATACATTTTAATGTCAAAACATGAAGAACTAAGCCTTACCGTTGCAATTGTAAAATAATATTAATATTAATATTCAGAAGAATGATCATTTGTAACATAAAAAAGCCAAAATGAGTATAACATGACGAGTGGTGACTAACAAGGTGGTGTCCCCGGAGAGCGCGCCGCCCGCGCAGCTGCTGCCCGACGCCGCCAGGTTCACCATCGGGGACTTCGACGTGAGGCCCTTCCCTACCTACCACACGAACTACTATTTAAATACTAACTTAACAAATTACAAAATTAATAAAAGGGTCATTTAATATATGTCATTGGCAAATCTTACGAGGCTTCAACTTCATTTTTTTAAGTAAATCAATATATTTGAAATAATTGTTGATGATTCATTTATATTTATCTACATTCTTAGTTTCACATTGTATCCCGTACATGGCGGGTTAGACAGAGGGAACCTGAAAACCTAGTGTTAAGACACTCCGTTTCCCTCGTTCCACCGAATTTGAGGTGTTGAGTGGCGGAATTCAACGCCGCGTTTTGCTTTGTTACTAGAGCGAAAAAATGAAAATATTAAATTTATTCTCATGGATATCGAACCCACGTGCTGTCACGTTTGCAGTCACACGCCTGTGCCCCTGCACCGTGACAGGCCTTAACATCAAATAAACATTCCTCAAATAAACACAATAGATTTTAAGTCAACTTTATATCTTTAAATTAATGAGAAATAAAACCTTTATTTATATTATAAAACCATTATTATTAATAGTATATTAAAGTATCATTGTCACGTGTATAAATACATATAAATACCTTATAAAAATATAAATATGTTTGTTTTGTGTTTATAAAATAAGATTAATGAGAAAATGGCTCAAAGGATTTAAAAGAACATCTCATATCTTTTGAATGATATAAAATTTAAAAAAATATTCCGGTATTTAAATTTAAATTTTAAACATTCGAATCATAGATAAATAAATTAAATTATATTATATTAAAAAACCTATATAAAAAAACAGCCATTTTATCATTGAATCAAGCTTTTTTTTGTCCGTGTGTATGTAAATAGTATTTATGTGATGTATATAGGGTGTGGACAGCAGCGACGAGAGACCGACGCGCCTCCCCACCAGCATCGTGCGGCGACCCAAGAAATAAATGTTTGTTTTTATATATTGTCTTGCTTTCTTATTAATTATTAAGTAACACCCTGTATAAAAATATTTTAATTGAATGGCTTTATACATATGCATGTTGTGTATTTTTTATAATGTAACTACTTCTATTTCAATATCACTATTGAATTTCAAAATAAATTAATCTTTATTTTACATCTGATTAATGATTTGTGTCACTTATTTCAACATTATCATGGTTGAAATAGAGAGAATCTGGCTTAACATTTTTATTATCAACATATTAGACGTATACATTTCGCACTTAATTACCATATTTTGGCGATATTATTTATGTTATTAACAAAAAAAATGGATTCATTTAAATAAATATATGAATACTTTTTTTTCGGCATTTATAATATGTTCTATATTATTTTTGTGGCTTATAAATAATTGTATTGTTTCATTTACTAAATGAATGTTTAATTATTCAACGTAGCGTATAATATATATTTATATATACAAGACTTTACTATGTAATAAGTAGTTACGTAACACGTAGAAATATGTCTATGGTATGCACCCGTAGTATCAAAATCGTAATCACCTTAGCTTATGATCATTTCACCATTAAATTTGTTAAACAGAAAAATTATGACACGTTCATAATATTAATGTCATAATATAATTTAGTCTTCAGATTCTGAGCCGACTCCAGCTCCGATCGACAATTACGAGGACTCAAGTAGCGACGAAGACATATTAAACACTAAATACACCGGAACAAGACTAGCAATGAAACCAATCAATGGTAACACATTCAAAATGGACGTTGTCGATTGATAAATACTGAATATCAATTAATTAGGATCAATTTAATTATTTATTTAGTACAGCGATATTGATAATGTTCGTAGTTTTTTTTTTTCTGTGCTCAATTGCTTTCTTAAAACAATATATTGAGTCCAGATATCGTATTTTAAAATTAAAAAAAAATACTAAATAAAATTCTATGATTCAGCGTAAATTTCTAATAAATAAATAATGAATTGACGTTTTAGATAATTTATCACGTTACTTAATAATAGCAAAGACTTGATAATAATTGTAAGTGTCAAGGAATTTCTGATTGATTATATTATGGTCATAATATGTCATAATATGGGACTGAAATTATGAACAAAGTCATCATTGTTAAATATTATATTATAGGGAGGTCATAATATATTAGTGCAGATTTAGAATTAGTTATTAATAAGCTTCGTGAAATTTCTTAGATTATTTTAAAGGTTAGGTCTGGTTTAACCGACGTTTTCACTGTAGAAATCAGCACTTAGATAAATTTCACAATACAAAATACCCGTATAAACTTTAAATTCAAAATTTGCCTTTTATTCATAAAAAAATAAAAAAAAAAACTTTCACTTTGAATCCGTAGCTTTTAATTTTTTTAAATAATTATTATAACCAAATTTAATATTAATAACGATTGTTTCCATAGTCAGCGATACTGAAATAATCCCACGTAAATATTTAATAATTTTTTGGACTTTAATAGTATGGATTAGAGCGTTGTTAATAAAAAAAAACAAATAAATAAAAACATACCGTTTCCAAAGCTTAGCTTTGTAACTTTTAAAGTTTTTGATTGTCTCGTTCGATCCACCATCTTCAAATTAGGAAAGGAATACTAAAAAAAAATCGTGCTTATATTGCTAAAGTAATAAAAATATCATGTTCCAATCCATCCTATTATACAATAATTATAAGAAATAAATGAATTACAACGCCATTCCATATTTATTTACTTGAATTCTAAAACATTAATGAAATCAACATTATTAATTTAATATAATTGTTGATATAAGAGATTAAAAATAATCCATTTATCCACAAAGTGGCGGAATAACTTGTTGTTTTAGGTTAGTTATTAATTTATAAGAAAACGCAGCTAGTCATAGTTTAGATGAAGTAGTCCTCACGTGCCGATGTATGTGAATATCGATTCTTAATATCGATTTCTTACTCGATTTAAATTTTCATTAAATATAATTGCTTGGTGAGCTAATATTTATTAATATATATTTTATTTATACTAAAAATAAATATGTACGCAGTTTTTAAAATCAAATATTGCGTATTTTTTTTTTCAGATATTCTTATTGAAATAAAAAATATATTATTTTTTTTTTTTAAATAAATTATCGAAATTATTATACATATGTGTGATATATATTGCATTATTATTTTTGATGATAGCAAGTTTTCGTATAGAAATGAAATAACGCATAAATTATTTTGATTTGAGCAATATTATTTACTTCTTTTATATATTTTAATCAATATTATGAATGAGAAAAATTTTGAAATAACTAATATTATACTGTCAATGACCATCATTAGAATATTAATTATTATTTATCTACTAATGTGGAATTATAAAATTGATTTATAAACTATTTACAATCTCACATAATTTTTGGTAGCTCCATTGTTAACCAAAGTGATACCAAAATCTGAAAATCAAAATGTTTTAAATATTATATTAAATTTATATATACCACACTTATTATCAAATAGTTTCTATCTTAGTTCTTAATTCGTTTAAAATCAATATGATAGTTATTAAGTAACAATTTACCTATATAGTTTGACAATTACTATAAATAGTCTTCCCGCTTTGAAAAATTAAAAAAATCATGTCATGTCAAAAATCGCTGCTATTTCTTTTTTGTTCTTTTGATTCAATAATTTGTTTAAAAATATGTTTTTTTTTTATTTATATTATTTAAAATTCAATCAATAATTATGAGAAAAATACATTAATTTCATTGTTTATTTATAATGACGATCTAATTTTTTTTATTTATATTTAAACAAATATATATCTTTTAATATATTGTAATATTAGTTATCCTTTTAAACATTACGTTTACGTCAATTTAAATACTGTAGTATAAAATCTATTTCACAGATAAAATATATAATTGATTTTTTTTTAATTTTCACACTATTAAAGCAAAAGCTGATGAAAACTCGCTCAAATGAGCCGTTAATATAAGTGTTATTCCGTAGTTAGCTTGGGATGACATCCCCTAGTGTAGAACTGATTTATGTAAGTTAGATACATTTTGAAATGCAACATTAAAAATATTGCCACTGATTTGTGTTGTTTAATTTTTTCTTTATTTTCCTTTAGTAAAAATAATATGGTGTAGTGTTGTTTACTGTGTCTCACACATTTTTTGGTATTAAATTATTAAAGTAATTTACATGTATCATGTTTTAAGCATTGATATATTTTAAAGAATTTTTACAATTGGTATTTTTTTATTAAAAGGGTGCTGATATTTTAAAAAAAATAATACATGTTCAATCAAAACATGAAGTAAATAAACATTAGTAATCTTGTTTTATAAACTTTAATCTAAAACAATTTAAATACATGTTAACAGGAACCTTTTGTGAAACTTAGTTTATTTATCACATTTAAACATATAATAGATATATTTTCATTATTAGAACTGGTCTTTCTCCTCGGTTAATTGCCTTACAGTAGTATCAATGAAGTCCCGCATTACTGATATGCGAGAGTACCCAGCGGGCAGTTCCGACCCACAGCCTCCGTAACTAAAAGATACAATTCCAACTAAGAAATTGTTGTATACAAGAGGACCTCCACTATCACCCTGGAAAATATAAAAGGAATAAATGTTATCCCAGATTAAAAAAAATGCAAAAATATTGCGGCACAGTGAAACATCGTTTGTTTTTATGGCTCAAAAGCTCCATCATCGATCCAAAAATATAAATATACATCAGAAATTAAATAAAGCTATAAAAACTGTACGTCCGTGAAAAGGGGTAAACGGAACACAACAAAAGATCAGGTTCCCAAGTTCCCTCTGCCTACCCTGACAAGTGCAGAATACAGTGTAAAAAAACATGACAAAAACTATACACACCAGACACGCATCGTTGCCTCTATCACCTCCTGCGCAAAGAATGTCATCTGTTATATCGGGTAAAAGTTTTTCGCATATTTCTTTAGGTACATATGGAATCGACACACTGAGCAAATGCACTCCTTGTTCGTTATTCTGTAATAAAAATATTTCGATAATTGCAAGCAGTATGTCTTCCTAATTTTTTTGGTTTACAGTTTTTTTTTTTTCAGTCACCTGTTGCTGAGATATAAATTTAATATGAAATTATGCTCGTAATTTGTGTTGTAAATTAAAGTAATACTGAGTGTCCCAAGGTAAGGACCTTGGGACTATCTGCCACAGAATGTGATAGCAGGAGACATATAATTTACAAAAGATAATAACAAATATTAGTTTTGTTTATAAATACCTCAGTGGTGCCAAAGCCCATGGTAGTCAGCTTTTGACCAAGTTTCAAGTCGATACCTCTCGGAGCCAATCGTATGGGAAATATTTCATCATCAAAAAAGAAACGTCCCACTATTTTAACCACTGCTAAGTCGTAATGAGGATGTGCAGAAGCATATTTTGGATGAAGTACTATTTTTTCTACGTTGTACACTATTGTTCCTTGTTTTATTTGATCTGTGGCTACTAAAACGGAATGGTTGTGATCCGGGCTAAAATTTTAAATATTTTTAAATAATATTCATATTTATTCTTTTAATAATTAACGTTATTGTAATATAAATAAAATATCGTTTAATTTGTCAGTTAAGTAAATCAGCTCGCCCACCAAGTTTCTGCATCAATTTCACATTATAGATACACGGGAAGTGCAAGATTTAAAAGTCGACAAACTAAAATTGAAACTTAAGTTGGCGTTTGCACTTATTTGTATAGCATGAACTATAAAACATAAGTTTATAATGGTTCTTTTTTATGAAATATCTGTAAATATTGACTTTACGAAATTTTCTTAACTTATCACTTTATGCCATATTTACAGGTCCACAGGAAACACCAAGTTTTTATTACGCTAAGAATTTCATACAAAATGTAAAAATCAAACATAGGCATGAATACTCGTGCTTTGGATTGTGTTGACTAAGAAGCTTGTTATTTTTTGTGATCCATGAACCCGTAGACTTGAATAAATGATATTAACTTCAACTTGAACCTTGATTTCAAAGTTATCCTATAACGGTTCCGTTTTTTCCTCTTGAGGTACAGAACCCTAAAAATACTTTCTTTGAGTTAACATTTTACAAGGAACCCATAATCCATCCAAATTTCGAGAGATTGCGAGTTGAGTGTCTCTGTCTGTGTGAGGTCTTATTAAAAATACCATTATAAATTCCTCAACTGCTACACCCTCAATTCAGAACCTCTATGTACATACAAGTCATTCTATGTCAAGGAAAACTCCAGACCCCGCTGTGGGTACCTCCATCGAAGCCATAAAGTTTGACCAGTTCTAAAGTAACTGGTATCACTAACGATGGTATTAAGAACATTGGACGCAATAAAATAAGTGTCCAATTCTTAACACCTACTGCATCGAATAATTTTATTTCTTATCTCTCACTGAATCTCTGCAAATATGTAGCTATTATTCCTACATTTAACATCACTCGAAGAGATGTCCCCGTGAACTTTTCCTTAGATGAGCTGGTGGAGTCAATGGTGTTTCCATCTGGTAGTCAACTAGTGATGAAAGCAAGAAGATAAAATAGAAAAAATATCAATGAGGGGTGACTACATGGATCCCAGTTAAGTCGGTTGTGGTCGCTTTCCGTGGACAACAGTTGCCTGATAGGGTCTTTTCCTATCATTCTTGCTTCCTGTGGAACCATTAAAATTTCCAACAATCCAATGTCTAAACTACTGTCGTTTTGGATCACTCTGGTGATTCATGTGACACAACCAAGGATTGTTCAAAATGCTTGTACTGTAATAGCAAACATTTTGCTACAGATAAGGACTGTCCTGTTTGCAAGACAACAGTCTATCGAAATTGCAATGTCTCTAGAATGTATATCTTACATAGAATTCTCGATTCCCTCTTATCAAACAATCTTACTTGGATTTTTTTTTATGGAAAAGACGGCAAACGAGCTTACGGGTCACCAGATGGTTATTGGTCACCGTCGCCCACGGCCCCGTGTAACTCCAAAGGAGCTACAGGGGCGTTGCCGTCCTTTAAGGTTGATGGGCACCGGGGCCCGGCATTACCTAACGCGAAACGCAGTGGCCAAAGCCACTACTTAACGCCGATCTTAAATGCCGGGGGTGGTAGCAATCCGGTCGAGTCAATGCCAATGCTGGCAACGTGACTCTACCACACGCATTTTAGTCGCCTCTTAAGACACCATCAGCACCAGGGTGATCCTATTCTAAGCCGGAATCACACGGCCAATATTCCTGCTACTACAGCTACTAAGTCCTAACGTAAAACCGTTGTTCAATCCCCGCGTCCATCCTATGCAAGAGGAGCGCGTTATTCAATGCGCTCCTGTTGCATAGGGATACAATAGACAAGCTCACCAATCCATAATTGGTAATTGTTCCTTTTCCCCTAATAATAGTTGTGCTCTCAACCAGGATGTTGATAATTCAACAGTGGCTACAAAGGATCTGTTAGGTGTACTAACAGATATCCTTCTGAGCAATAAATTCACCTGTGATGAACTTCCCTTACCGCCTCACGCTGCCTTAAGTCTTTCCAAAGCAGCCTGCAGTGGAACAGTAAAAGTATTCGACCTAAGAAGCATGAACTACTTAATATTATTTCACTGTATGACCTGAACTATCATTGTTGCCCTCTCGGAGACATGGCTGTTGCCTGACTCTTCTGTCAGAGTGTCAGGCTTCTCATTTTTAGGGGAGGACAGAAATGATGGGTATGGAGGTAGTGCCATCCTCATCCGGCGCTCCTCTCTTTATTACTGTATCCTTTTCCCAACTCACAGTCAAGAAATTAATGCTTTTGCTGTGAGATACTTTAATATTTCCTTTCTCTCTGTCTACATCCCTCATCCTTCTTCCTCCGTAGTTTTAGATCTTACGTGTATTATCTTTCTAGCCCTGTGCTGGTCCTGGATGATTTTAACTCATACTCTGTGGGTGTTATTACTGTGATGGATTTTCTCCTGCGTTGGTGGACATGATTGATGATGTTGATCTCTGCATTATCAATGATGGATCACTGACACATAGTTGATCTTTCTTTATTTTCTCCTTTACTTGCCTCCCAAGTATCATGGTCTGCACTCTCTTCTACCCATGGTAGTGATCATTTCCGAATTCTGTTATCTCTTAATAATAAATTTTCCCCGCTTTTTAAATTTAATTTAAAAAAAAGCTAACTGAATTGAGTATACTGACTCTGTAGATTGGATGTTGTGCAATCTTCCTGAGTCTGCTAATTATAAGAACATTTTTCTTTCCTGTGATTGGTTTGTCTGTGCCATTTTATTTATTTATTAATTTATTTAAAGTAAAGATTTTACAACACAAATTGTTCTCGCCAAGCTGTTATGTTTAACGGCGAGACGCACTCGTTATTACAAAAAAGTTTTTAAGTGAAAACTTCTTTAGGCGCGTTGAGCGTTTTGGTAGAGGGTAAAATCCTCGGTACGCGTCACCGACATGCTAATGATAATAGTATATCTATCGCTATGGAGACCCAGACTAGCGCACGCGCAGTAGCCTGTACACGTATACACTAATACATCGACTATTTCTGACTGTATTATGTGCGTGCGCGTTGGACGCTTTTTGGATAAGTATAATTTTGTGAGTCACGACAATGATGTAAATAATGAAAATAATGTTCAAACTTGAATTCATTGAAATTCGTGTAAATATAAATACTATGTATAATTAAGATAATTGTATATTAATTATTTTTTCAACCACTTTGTATTTATATTTTGTTCATGATTTGTTTAACCCATCATATGTAACTAATAAATAAAACATAAAAAAAATCATATAATTTTTGCATATAGTTTTAATTACTCTCAACTTAATAGTTCGTTCCGTTTTCACTTCTATCGGCAGTCCCACGACTGCTATTAGTTTTTTTTTAACAACAATAACTAAACAACATACACTTCATATAATCATTAAATTACAAATATTACCTTACTCCATTACAGGTTTGTTTCTCGATGACGACATTCTTTCTTCATCGAGAAATAAATCCCTTAACTTAATTTTTAACAATTTTCTGCTTATTTCATTTTTTTGCCTTAGCATAACAACTCTTTTATATAATAATAATTTTTATACCATTTATTTAAATGTTCTTTCTCCATAATAGTTTTTTAAATTTTGGATGAAATAATTCAAAGTCAATTGCTGTTTTTGTCTTCGCGTATTATATTATTTTTTTACCATTTTTTTATATTCGTTCTTGATATATTAATCTAATCCTGTTAAGTGTTCGAACTGGCAATATTGTACATACATGAAAAAGCCTATCTTATGATAGAGAGATTATTCTCTATTGCATCTTTTCTTAACTTTTTTTAATAACTAGTAACTTGATCAGTCTTATTTGTAAATTTCTTATATATTTTAAATATGTCTTAAACTTCCGTCCGTACACTATATGTCCGTAATTTAAAAGCGAGTCGCGAGTGCGAAATATACTACTCTTAACATGTGTTTATTTAGCACTGGTTTTAAATGATAAAACTTACATAAGTTACACTGATCTGAATCTATTACAAATATAATTTACATGTGCCTTCCAGGTGAAATGTTTATCGATAAATAGGCCTAAGTACTTAAACTTATATTCTATGTAACTTATATTCTTATCTACATATTCTAGTTGCAGCAGTTGCAGTTTGATTTACAATCGCAAATCATACGTGTACCTTATTATATCGATATGTTGTGTTTCAACGTGATTAGCTCTCTGGTTGTATGGCGAGTATATACGCATACATTTAGTTTTTTCTGTACTTAATATAATTCCATTGACATGTGCCCATTTACATATTTTTTCAAAGTCCTCTTGTATATAATTTTGGGTCTTTGTTATCTCCTTTGCCGCATAAATTAAACACATATCATCTGCATATACATCCGACACTTACTGAGTACATTCGACACACTGTTAACATACATGAAATAGCCAACCGGCCCGAACAAGGAGCCGGAACTCCAAGTTTAACAGACGCTTCCTTATCAGACACTTCCGCGACTACCGTGGGAATTTTCCTATCGGTCAAGTAGTTTTTGAACCAATTATTAGTCGGTCCACGTATTCCACATTCTTCCATCGAGCTTTTGTGAGTACTTTAATCCACGCTCCTCTTCTTTCCTTTATAAATTTTAAGAAATTTCGCCGTTAACTTAACAATGTCGACAGCCCTAACTCTTACTAGACTTAATGAAAAGTCTAAGGAACACTTTTTAAATTTACTTAATAATACATTTAGCTATGAACAAATGAAATTTTACCTGGTTTAAACCTGGTTAAATTTTATTTTGATCGTGAAGAAACATACTAGCTTTAGGAATGGGCTGAGTACTTCAGATAGTCTCAGCATTTTTACTACAGATATTCGAACAGCATTTTCCAAGGGAGATTATGCGGAGGGCGTTTTTCTGGATGTTGCATCTGCATATGATAATTTTCTTCTTCCCGTACTTAGGCAGAATATTTTATATGTAATTTGCTAACTGGTACCTTCAAGGCAAGTCAGGAAAGGTCTTTCTCGGGGTTCATGTCTTAGTCCTCGGTTGTATAACATCCACACTCTTCTTCTTCTTCTTCTTCCTGGCATTAATACCGGCGTGCTAGGTCAGGATGAGCCTTCATACTAACCCTACTCTACTTTGCACTACCTTTTATGACCTCGGTAGTAAGACCATTGGTTCTCATGTACTACACACGACATCCAACCAGCGTTTCTTTGGGCGTCCTGAAGGTCTCACTCTAGGGACAGACATATCAAGGCACTTGCATCCGATATAGTTCCTGGACCTGCGCGCAACGTGGCCATACCATCTTAGGCGACGCTTTTGGAGCTTATCCGCTATGTCACGGACTTCAAGACTACCTTGAATGAATGTGTTACGTATGCGGTCGGACCGCTTTACGCCGAACATCCTAAGCATCTCCATTTCCGTAACATGAAGCTCCTGAGTGTGCCGAGATAGTACTGGCCAGCATTCGCTGCCATATAAAAGAATCGGTCGAACGATGCTCTTGTATATCAGCCCCTTGAATTTGATTGGTATTCTGCGATTACAGACTACACCTGTGACCTTTCATCATTTGACCCAGGCTGCGCTTATTCAGCCATGAACATCGTGATCAATGCCTCCAGACTCGTGCATAACGGATCCGAGGTACTTGAACTTTTTCGACTTAACGCCTGGTTCAGTACCTATATGGATAGTGCTCAATCCGGTCTCCCGCAAACCAAGTACACGGTCTTCAACATATTAAGTTTAAGACCGCCGTTCTCAAGCGTACAATTTCAGAGGTTCATGTTCGTGTGTTTCCGGCTTAGAATAGGATCTCCCTCGTACTGTTGGTATCGTAAGAGGGACTAAAGTGCGTGTGGTAGAGTCACGTTGCCAGTAATGAGAACACGTATGGGCAGACTCGACCGGATTATTACCACCCCTGGCATTTAAGACCGGCGTTAAGTAGTGGCTTTGACCACTGCGTTACGTATTAGGTAATGCCGGGCCCCAGTGCCCTTCCTTCTTCTTCCACTCCGACGACAACGCTCCTGTAGCTCCTCTGGATACCAAAATTCAAAACTATATTACAATTTAAATGCTCCCCCGAATCGACTGTGCTTACAGGAGAGGCTGTTGCTTTATTAGAAGCTATCCTGTTCCCATCCTTCCACAACGTTACACAAACTGTTACTTTTCCTGACTTGTAAAGCTATTGGCTATAAAGGGAAAACAGTTTTGTAGTAAATTAAGATCTTTTCTATGTGAAATGAAATTAAGATCTTTTCTTCAACTGTTTTAAAGATTCGAGAAGAACTGTACTTATGTCATCTAAAGGGCTTGGATGTTTCTTTAATTTCATTACTTTTCATTTCAGGTTATTCTGGAATCTGTAGGAATGAATCTGCAGACTCTTGCGCAAAATTAGCCATCCAGTGTGGCATTACAGGTAAATTTTCTATTTCAGCCCAAGATTTGTTGTCTCTTGCATCTACTCATATGGATATGTCCTGGTATAAATTCTGGAACTTGTCAAAATTTCAGAAAGGTAAGTATTTTGCTTCTAATCAATCTCATATTCCTAGGCGCCCTTGGTTTTTTTCTCAAAAATTTACTGATCGGAGTGTCTACTATTTGTCGCTTGCACCTTGTACATGCATGTACTCCTAGCTAAGGGTCAGAGACCATTCACTGTGTGAATGTGGCCTAGACGACTGGTTCCTCCTCTTACATCCTTTCACCATTACTAACCGTCTATGTTTATATTTTGTATAAATTATTATTTTGTTTTAGGTAGCAATATTAAAAGTGCAATGCATTCCCTTATCGTTTATTTTCTTTTTACCATACAATCTCCTTCATATGTTCTCCATTCATCTCGACTTTGGCGAAGTCATTCTGAGCTCAACTGGAACACTGGGAACGCCATAACGAAAGAACTGAACTGAAAATAAATATAATCTTTTCCGCGAGTGGAAACTCACAACAATCATCTTAACAGATAAATGCAGTTACACAGTGTGACAGCCTCTTTATAAAGAACAATAAAGTACAGAAATAAACACAAGATTAATAGTAATATAAGATAAAACATATAGAATAAAAAGAATATATATGATATAACGTACAAATAACAATGTGCTGCTGTCAAGAGAACTTTCTCGTTGATAATGCTGGCGCCGCAAATGGGCTTAAATGATACCAAGAAGATCGCGAAGTATGGCGCATCTGTTATGTTCTGAACTGATCCGCCGAATATTACACTTTGTGCACTGTTGATTTTCTCTAAAAAATATATAAAACATTTTTTGGATTTTGCATAACAATACCAATAATTTGAAATGTCGACATAATCAAATACATTAAAAAATCATTTGCACAAAAAGCGGCTTTGCTGCCAACGTAGCGATTTTTTTCCCAATTTTCACCAGCTTTTACAGCACGTATTTATTCAGTGCAGGAGATTTCCTTTTGTGTACATGCCCTAGGGATCGCATGCTACTGAAGAGCATCAACTTGTCGATTCAATAAACTTGAATGTTCATTGCTATGGATCAAGGAATAATGTTACGAAAAGCAATTTTATCTGTTTGTCACGTACTAAAGAAAAAATATAACTTTTACTGAAAAAAGTAGTAGTTTTTTTCAATTAAAAGTAGCGGCTTGATTTTACGATTCTTATAAAAGTGTGTAGGTACTACTTATTCTGCGTATCTCCTACAACCACGAGTATACGCGTATCACAAGTGTGTGATACATAAAATGTATATGTGAAGTACGAGAAGATAACAAAAAAAATAAGATATAAATAATACGCTTTTTGATTAAACATTTTTATAATTTATTTATATTAGTTATTGTGGGAATATTTAATCATTTTTGAAATCCCACTCAAAAATAGCCATAATTATAATTTGAATAGATTGACTGATAATGATATTCTCAATTTTTTTCTTGATAACATTTAAAAATATATATACAAATATTGACGTACATTAACGTTACCGTTCATAAATTGCTACTTGTGAACCAATACGCATTGTATGTTGCTTTCCGCTACACACTTCGCTCTCCTAAGAACTCTGCCAATCTGTGATCGAACGCGCAACCTCAGCACTTACAATCAAATATAACCACTCTACCTCGGTGGTCTATTGATAACACTTAATTAAAACTAAAAGAAACATACGTACCAACTCCTTCACAGTTCACGGCGAATATCGCTATCAAAGCAAAAAACCACATACTGTTTGTTATAATGACGACTGATGCCATATGAATTATATTGTAAACTATTTATACTATTTTCTACCTTAGCGACACTACAATTTACTAATTTGAAATAACAGTTTTTGTGTTAGTAATATTTTTTAAGTATTTTTTAACATAATATATTTAAGAGTCTTAAAATACAAGAACAAATCTACTTCTTGAGGCCGTCTTGGCGCAGCACCACAGCGTTTTACTACTCGCAGCGGTTATAGGTTCGATTTGCACTGTGTCAAATGAACTAAGTACTCATTTTTTCTCGCTGTACAAATAAGGCAAAGGGCGAAAATTAGTTATGCCACTTAGCACGCAATAATTTGTAAACTGGCCGCAGAGCAGGGCTTTTTTTGCTACCTCGCTACCCCTTACCACTACTTTAGTACGAGTATGTAGTACATACGGTAAACGTTTAAAAAACAAAATTTATAAAAAAAAAATATAGCTGCAAACTAACTTTTTGTAATATCAACCTGTGGATTAATTTCATATTAAATCGTAACACTGACTCAGTAGTCTGTTCTTCTTATATGTCTACGTAATCCTGACATTATTTACACAATTGTTTACTTATTTTTCGTATAATAAACCTTATTCTATAATAGAAATAAATAAATGGCGGAACTCAACGTCGCACAGTGTAATACTGGTAAAATGCTTACAATATTATTTATATTCCTACTGCATAAATTCTTGCGCTCAATTTTAACGATTATAATCATTTGGTGCAACAATGAAGTTTATTGTATTAAAAAAAATAATAACCTGTATCAGTCAAAAGAGGTCTGTCGTGGCACAAGGGTGTGGTTGTGGGTTCGAATCCCACTCGAAGAAGTGAAAAAGTGAAAGTTGGAAACGGAAGTGGAACAGAGTGTCTTAACATTAGGTTCCCAAGTTACCTCTGCCTAACCTGCTAAGTGCGGGATACAGCATGAAGCTGAGTATCATTCAATATATACTAAGAGACTGTTTACCAACTCAACAGCTGTTTAGCTATAATCCTATATTTTAAAGCAGTCGTTGCAGATCTATTATAATGTTGGTCTATTGCTCTCGTTAAATTATCGAATTAACATATAATTATATACATTATATGAGAATGAAATGTTGGCCCAATCCTAACTCGATAAAATGAAATATTCAATATTTTCATTTCTTCGCTGTATCTAATAATAGGCAAAGAGGGGCATTCAATTTCGCTACTCAAAATCAAACAAATCTAGCGGAAAGTGGGGAATCAAATGTTTCTTAATAAGAATGGAGTGTCTTAACACTAAGCTCCTAAGATAGCTCCGCTAACCTTGCTACGAGCGGGAATATGGTTATTTAAAAATACATTTTCAGTTCCATTTCTCGTATAAAACTTAAGCTGTAGTTAAAATGTTACAATCAACTGACTTTATGACGTATATACACATAGCAATGTAGAGAAAAATACTGTAAAAATAAATACCTTGCAATATTACAAAAATTTCACCTTCGTTACTTTAACCATCGCATAAAATGATAGATATAAAATCATAATACTACATAATGGAAGAAAATATTTAGTTTATCGTAGATGTTAACAAAAATAACTTTGAAAACCTTAGGTAATTTGGTTTATTATGTTACTGCGTGCTTTTTACTATCACATCTATTTTATATATTTTTTTGTATTTAATTCTTATTTTCTTATTTTTTTTAAATATCTCTTTCAGATAAAGGAGAGGAGGATCTCAACGACTGACCAGAGAGACTAAATAGTTTTTCCAATAGTAGTATAATATATACATAGCCATAAATACTGTTACAATTAAAAATAAACAAATTATATCTTTTTATATTTGGATTTTTTAATTTTTATACGACTGTCCATTAAATTGACTGTCCATATTTTCGCGACAATATATTCTAAAATCTTTTTCTGTTTGAGACAAAATAGGACGTGGCAATGGAAAAACGTGAAAAGACAATCAAAGCAGTAAGGGAAAGAATTCGAAGAAATTCTGTCCGAAACATTTTATTTCGAATGATGAACACAGCCCCGAGAACCATATTATATATCGTATCGCGTATTTTAAAAGATTACTTAAGCCTATAAGAGACTCTCTGGCTATTTCTTATCTTATAATTATATAAAAAGATTTGAGTGGTATAATCAAAATAACTACTTTAGGCCTACGCACTGGGATATAACAGAAAATTGTTGTTACAAATTTACAATTGATTATTTTAACAAACAAAATGGCCGTATATATGCTGAAAGTTCTAAAGAAGTTTCTCTTATGATCATGTCGTAATCATTATCCGAAATTTAACTTCGATCGTCTGATGGAATTTTGAGCCATATTTTTGTGAAAAACGTTCAAAAACATCGGCACAAGCGCACAATAATAAAATATCTTCCATAAGTATATACTTAGAATAAATCTGTAACCGATCACTGTCTGTACATGGAAGATATATTAAAAACAATCTTATATGGACTTTATTTATTGTAATAGGGCCCAAAATAGTGACTTTTATAGGTTTATCTGTTTGTCTGTACGTTTGTAAGCGCTAATCTCAGAAACGGCCGACCAGATTTAAATGCATATTAAATTATGGCAACCCCTATTTAACATTTAGTGATGGTTTCTTATAAATCGTTTCATTTTTATTCATTTAGCTGAAATTTTAGTTTTTAATATACAGATATAAACTTAAAAAGTGATGTCATTAGAACAAGAAAGCAGATGAAATTAGTAAAAAAGACAGTGGCATTCAAGCGGGCGAAGCCGCGTGTAGGTCGCTCGTCTTAAAATAAAACAATAAAAAACCGAGAAATATATTTTATTTAAATCACACATAACATTAGAATGTTACAACGTAACTGTGCATTACAAAGAAGCATATAATTAAATATTGCTTTAAATAATGATAAATGTGCTCTAAGTACATTATACAAGTTAAAATCTAAGAAGTTGTAGGTAAAAACTTTACTTAATAAGAAAAGATTACAGTAAGCTATTAAATCTTGCGAGAATTTCTTAATTTACCATAAAAAAAAATTAAAACAGCGCGTTTTCACGGGCATAGCAGGTTAAAGCAGAGAAAATCTAGTTTTGACAAAATCTATTGTTGATCGGCTGAACTCAACGCCGCGCTTTATGTATAAAAACGGGGAAAAAAATTCAAATTCAAATCAGGGTGAGTTACTTATACGTAGAAATTAATCTCAGTTATTACGTTACAAATAATATATATAATATAACCTTTACTTTAGTAATTATCGTAATAATAATCTTTATTAAGTACATTATAAAATTATAATAATTAAAGCTACACTATAATTCTTTTTTTTTCTTCCCCGAGTGGGATCGAACCCACGACCGGTCGCGTTTAGTCAAACGTGTGTTCCTCTGCGCCAAGACAGGCCTTAATAACTATATTTAATATAATAAAAAAAAACATTAAAAAAAACTTTGGAAGCATTTGGATTTCACACTCTTTACAAATAAGGGAAAGCCCCTCTTTATTGTTTACACCTACCCTCACGTAAGACAGTAGGCAAAGTTAGCTTCGGAACTTAGTGTTATGACACTATGTTTCCATTCAGCCCACTTTGAGGCATGATGTGTTGAGTTGTGGTACTCAACACCGCCTCAGGCTTTGGTACCAGAGCGTGGAAATAAAAATATTAAAAATTTCATTTCCTCGAATAGGAATCGGCCACAAAACATGTCGAGCTTACGGTCGCACATTTATGCGCCTGCGCCGCTTTCTACCTTGTTCTTGTTATTTCTAAATATATTAATGTATGTTTAATTATTTCACGTTAAAAATGGAGAAAAAAAATGGAAAAAAAACATTTGTGTCATACTAAAAATATTTTTTCCCAAATTACTTTAAAAAAAACATACAAACATTACATATATGAGCAGATGATTTTGTATTTTGTAGACATAAAAACAATATATGTTATGATAAAATTAAAAAAAAAATACCCAATAATATAACAATAATCATAAATAAATAAAACTAAAATGTAATTTAAGTACAATCAAGTAAGTAAAATAAAAAAAAAAACGTCAATAAAAAGAAACATTAGTGACAGCTGTCATATTATATTATTTCATTAGGCATTATTTACATTTAAAAAGGGCATAGAAGTTTTCTTACCAATCTAAATCATAGTATTTAATTATCCGGACATTAAAATATATTCAATCAACCGGACGTATAAACGTATTAAATTTTCCGGACAACGATTTTCCGGGAATTAGTTATACTACTACTTTTACCTATTAAATAGGTAGAATTGACTTAAAAGCTATTTTTATTTTCTTTTTAATTTTCCTAGTTTCATATACGTAGAAAGAAAATAATTATATAGATAACATATTTCTACTGATTTAATTCTTAGTTAATCTGCACTAGAATAGAAAAATACTTATTTAGAAAACATATAAAAAGAAGAGTAAGATTTCAACCTGCGCCTCCTGAAAGCGGAAGAGTTCTGACCGCTAAGCCATATATCACAAAACGGAGACCGTATAGCTTAGTGGTACGAGCGCGAAATAAGAAGATAACAAATAATTTAGAATTTGCATATTTTTCCAAAGAGCACAGGTTCAAATCTTGCTACATTCAAATATATACAAATTTTCTAAAAAAAAAATTATTATTAGTTAATCTACACAACATTTTGTCATACTTGTTGCGGGCAATTTTATACATGAGTAACATTTAATTAACAACTAATTATAAAATATTATGAATATAATATTTAAGTCTTTATATATAGGCTGTCAAACTGCAAGATTTTATTTTTGCATGCATCTTCACGCTGTATCCCGCACATGGCAGGATAGACAGAAGGAACTTGGGAACCTAGTGCTAGGACGCAATGCTCCACTCTCCACTTTCCGCCGAATTTTAGACATTGTCTATTGAGTGGCGAAACTCAACGCCGTCACTTAGTTTGTTAGCAGAGCGAAGAAATAAAAATCATAAACCAGTTGTTTTTTTTTTTCATTTCCTCACGTGGATATCGAACTGACAATCTGTCGCACGCTTCCGCTACGGCAGACCTATTAAACCTTAAATTTATTTTTTTATTCAAAAAATATTAAAAAGTCAATATTAATAATAATACATTACAATTTTCATATATTAAAATTATTTTCAAGCATTCATAGTCAAATTTTCTATACAAAAAAAAGTCCTTAAACATATGCCCCTCATCATGTCATTTAATGAGATGATAGCAAATCAAATTACACATGGGGCTGGAAATGTCTCATAAATCATTTATTTATTTATTAATATAAATATACATAAAATTCATTAATATATTAAAATAACATTTAAAAAAACACCAATAATACTGTAGTAAGAGATTAAGTGATACCAAATTAAATATTAATAATGTTGGCATATTTTTTTCTATAAACACAATTCTATGGCATTCTGACATGTCGTCAGCTTAGAGTGCAAACCTGCTAAATCCGTTGGGGTCTCCTTATATACCTGAACTGTTTTAGAAATTTATATATATATATATATATATATATATATATATATATATATATATATATATATATATATTATATATATATATATATATATATATATATATATATATATATATATATATATATATATATATATATATATATATATATGTATATATATAAAGTCAAACAAAACAATCTCTATGCAATAATAATATGCAATAATTTAAATAAATTCAAGACATTGAATGATATGTTAAAGAACAATATCGCCTTCTATTGCCAGAGGATATGAAACTTATTCATTCCCTCAAATAGTATCGAACACATTCTATTAACAACATTGTAGGAAAAAAAAAAAATAGTTTTTTTTTCATTACTTAGATAATTGATTATATAAATTAATAAGTACATTTACCATTTCATAAAACCTCAATAAATACTTGACTAAGATTAATAAGAACAATATCTGATAAAAACAATAATTTTCATATAATAATATGTAAAAAATTGTTAAAAAGTGTAATACTGAAGGAAAATATATACATAAATGAGATTCATAGAATAAAAAATAGATATAAATGCAGTGCGGTCAAATAGTTATGGCCGCACTGAAATTAGACGCAGGTAATTGATATAATTATATAATAAGATATTTCATACTTTTTAGTTATTTTTTATTAAATTTAACTTGAGAGCAACCCCTATTAAAATAAATAAATCATGTCATAAATAAAATATTTTTAGGTAACAACACTATTAAAATAATACAAAATTTTAATATTTTGTAACAGACATTACATCTGTTTTTCAAATTTATTTTGAATATATCTAAATTATTAGTTTGTATGATAAGTTACATTGTACAGTATTTATTTAAAATATAGCTATAACATATATTTATTTTATTTACTGCCATTAAGAACACCATCTCATCATCAAAATTATTTTTATTTCATTATTTTTAATGCAAAAAAATATATTTACCAAGAAAAAATGTTGGTATGAAGCACAGATGTCTTTCATTTCTGTTTTTTCACAAGGAGTGATTTTAATTTTATACAGAAAAATAACATATCTTTATACCGTAATGGCCATCTGTAAATAATAACCTGACAGACAAAAATTTATTATATCCTGCCTATCTAATTTGCATGATCTTCATATAAATATATATATTATATATAATACTATATATATCAAGCCAAAATACGAAATGAGATGACCATCCATATATTTTCAACACCATCCACCACATACTTCCTTCTAGATCTCTCCTTATCTCCTCAAGGCTGATAGCAAAAGGGGCATAGTTTAAAAACGTAATGTTACATGGCGTCGCTGCGATTATTTTTCTGTGTCAATTTGCTCAATGTACTCAATTGTGGGAAAGACGTCTTATTCTGAACTGGATTCAATTTGGTTGTCATAAAAATGAACGGTTCATACAGAGATGGCCGATCCATGGCTGTGACTTCAAAATGTCTGATTTTCTCTCGAGCACACCAGTTGGAGGCTTTTGAACATGTATTTTCTAGGCTGTTCAAGTCATCTGGGCCGGTCCTGTTGCCTAATACGAGCATGACCACCTGTAAAATGAAGTATGTTAAAATATATCAGGCTATGAGGCCTGTTGTGGTGTACAACTGTAAATGTGACATGTTGTGGGTTCAATCCTACTCGAGAATATGAAATATTTATTATTTTCATGTCTTCCCTGGTGGACTATTTTCAGGATTTTCTCTAAAACAGAACATTAGAACTGTAATTAAAGGCCTGTTTTTAGATTAAGGAGTCCTAAGAAATGTCCGAAATATTTCCTCCAGGGTTGGCTCTGGTAACAAGGCAGAGCGCGGCGTTTAGTTTCGCCACTCGAAACGCTATGCCTCATATGTGGTGGCAAGTAGAGAAGGAAAAGGAGTGTCTTAACACTACTAAGTTCTCAAATTGCGTCTGCCTACCCTCACAGTGTGAAGTGGAAAATAAAGGCTATTATCACTCAAAGAGAGAAAGATGAAAACTTGATGGACAGAAATGAGTACATAATATATCCTACATTTTTAAAAGCAAATCATGATGTTCTTATATTTTATAAAACCACATATTTTATTATGTTTTTTACATTTTTATTGTTGTCGCTGTAGGGAGCCAACATTTTTACCAATTCTCACTACCCTGTAGAATTATATTAATTAAAAACTTTAATTAATACCTTTTAAAAGAATAATTCCACACAAACGAAATACATAATGTGATACATTTAAAATTAAAGCAAAATATACTTGACAACATAAAACTTATAATGCTCTCTGACACTCTTCTTATCGGCCTTTGTCTTACCGAAGCAAGAAAATAAATTAAAAATAATTTAAACATATATGTGCAGAGGGCCAATAACATAAGTAGAGCCCCCAAAAATTGCATATAGAGCCAAACACTTATACACTAGGGCAGACTTATTATTTTAAAATTTGATAAGAATACCACACTGGCTCAGTGCAACAACTTCTAACTCTAAACAAAATGGTTGTATGTTCAATACTCGTTCATTATGCATATTTGTTTTCCCACTTTAGTAGACGACGAGAGTAGACAAAGTGCATCATTTAAATTCTTACAATGTCTTAAAATTTAAGAGAAGTATGGTAAATGTTGTGCTATATGGAAACAATAGCTAAAACTCAACAAACACATAAAATTTTAAAACATAGCTGAAAAATAACTAACCTCTTTCTTATCTTTATTCCTATCAATGTCCTTTTTTAAGTACATTAGTACATCTAGCGATTCAGGCTTGGTTGTGTCATATACCATCACAAAGCCTTCTGCAAAACCAAGGTAATGACGCTGGAGTACTTGGTTTGTTGTAAGCTGCATGGTGGGAGACTGTGGTGGTCCTATGATAATAAGTTAAGGATAATTTAAATTCTACAGTTTTGATTATATAAAGATACAGATTCATTTGAGAATATTAATTTCTTTTTTAAGATTTTTTGCAAGCACTGTGTGTGATCTAGTAGGAAGAAGATGGTCTTGCCATTCAATTTCCCCATTTTACACAAATTAAACACATTATGTAGGAAATACAAGGTCATATTTTGTCTAACCAGAAATAATCCTTGCATTACCTAGTTAGTGGCAAACTGACATACCTTGCCTTCAAATTCTGCTATGTTCAAATTTTTAAACATTTATTTAATTATGAAATCCTTCAAAATCTTTTTATTATTTACAATAATCATGAATATTGTTAAAATCAAAACTCCAGTGCAATATAAGCAGCTGTGTGCAATTAAATAGAGCTAGAATGTTAATTATTAAGAACAATATTAAATTTATGGATGGATTTCAATTTAAAGCAAAATTAACAATGATATAAAATATAAATTTTCGGCATAACACAAGCATCAGCATCAGGCAGTAATAAAATTATCTGAACTAAACCTTTGAACTCGCCTGTTAGTGGAGGCTCCAGGCCGGCTGTGTCATAGAAGCATACGCGTTCCTTCGTGCCTCTATCAGTTTCTATGTTGGCCACATAAATATCTTCAATAGTCGGATAAAATGAAGATTTCAAATTTACATTGCCGTAGATAAGTTGTTCTAAAACTGCTGTTTTTCCTACCCCTTTCATTCCACAAACAACAACCTTGCTTGTTTTGCCCATCACTAAATATTTTGTAGTTGTAATAACTAAATTATAGATTACTTTCACTATTTATACATATTGTGATTTATTAATTTTCGTTTTCTATTAAGTTCAGTACATATTAGAACTAAAATCTGTGTATAAATATTTTGTTTTATATTATTTATCACTTTTTATCATTTTCTTGTGATTTTTTAAATATTTATCCAAACATATTGGAAAATGTATCAGTGTATCTTAACTCTTAAAACGTAAATGTTAGAAATACCATTCTACGGAAGACAAGCACTTCGAAGTGTTTAAAGTGTCAAAAGTATTTCTATCGAATACTTATTAAAAATTGTGCTATTGACTACGTATTTCCATTTACTACAAAGTGTAAAATGGAACGTTATGAATCGGATACAATGCGCATTACATAATTTATATAATTAAATGAAACAAATCAATAAATACTGTAATAAATTGTAATTTTATTATTCATTACATCATATATTCAATTGCCGCAATAAAATATATAGAAACATAATACCAAATGAATTCATATAAAAGAATTTACAATATGTATTGTATTTAGTTTCAATTTAAGTTTAATCTGTACAAAAACTTTGTTTTTGTCATCATATGTCGAGTTTTGACTTTTAATCTTATCATTTGACAGCATGGCGGCTATGGTGGAATCAGAAATAACAAAAAGTGATAAATATTCTATTCTATTGCCCACATACAATGAAAGAGAAAATTTGCCTATTATAATATGGCTTATTGTGAAATATCTCGACAATAGGTAAAACATATATTAGAAGTTATAATTTGCTGTAGATATACAAATAATCCCGTTCAATTTTATTCAATTATACCTACTATTATCTTCAGCGGCTACGATTATGAAGTGATAATCATCGACGATGGAAGCCCTGATGGAACTCTGGAAGTGGCAAAGCAACTACAAAAAATATATGGTTCCAATAAAATAGTGCTACGACCTCGAGAAAAGAAATTAGGATTAGGAACAGCTTACATCCATGGCATTCAACATGCAACCGGCAACTTTATTATAATTATGGATGCAGATTTAAGTCACCATGTAAGTAAATAACACGCACACATTTCTACGCTATGACCTTCAATCTGTTAATAGCACTAAAGTTTTGTATTAAGCAACCCAATAAATAAATAAATTAACAGTAAGATATATCCTTGGTCAAGTAAAGTAACTGAAATTTAATAGTTTATTATCTATACCTATTCAATAGTATATAAAATCTTAATAGACTTCACAATCTATCCTGTAAATAACAGATTATATAGAGAAAACCTATCATCATATTTTCTTGTTTCTGCCTAAATTTAAGATACCATGTAAAGGGAGGAGACAAAATGAAAATATGCTTTTCATGACAACATATCAGCGACATTTTCAAGATTTTGCCTTTTATATGAATAAATTTTTATATTGTAGCCAAAGTTTATTCCAAGTTTTATTGAACTTCAAAAGAAAAATGATTATGATCTTGTATCTGGCACTCGCTATAAAGGTGATGGAGGAGTGTATGGATGGGATTTTAAGAGAAAATTAATTTCAAGAGGTGCTAATTTTATTACACAATTACTTTTAAGACCAGGAGCATCAGATTTAACTGGATCTTTTAGGTAAGAAAAAACAAATTTTTGCCTACTTTCTTTTGTATTAATCTAAGCTTTACATATGTCAAGATAATTTGTATCATGAAACTAAATGATGATGAATAACTAAAGTTTAATCAATAAATAAACATTAGTTGTAATATAGGTGTTAGGTTATTTTTCCTCAAAGAATAAATTTATTCCCCATTTAAGGTTATGAAACTATTAATATTTTCATTTCCTCACTCTGGTAACAAAATAAACAATAAGTTTAGTTTAAACAGATGCAGTGCATGAAAACAAGAATTATGGAATATAATTACATAATTACATAAAGAATTATGTAATTCTTTATGTATTAGTAAGAATTACATAATAATTTTTGAGACTTCTTATGACACAGGGACGCAGCATGAGACTATAAACGACAGATTGTGACCTCAATCGTCACTCGAGGAAATTATATATTTTCAATTTATGAGATGTTTTTTATTTTCTTCGCTTTGATATCAAGGCAAGACGCTGCCTTGAGTTCCATCTCTCCACAAGCCATGCCTCAAATTGACATGATTGACCTGACATGTGTAGTATACAGCGTGTTGCTGGCATTGTGTAGTAATAATGAAGCCTTTTTTTTTATCTAAAAAAGGAACATTTTCAGTCAAGTGAATATAAATTCATTATAATAACATTATAATTTAATATTACTCTGTTCCTTTGTTACAGGTTATACAAAAAGGATATTTTACAGAAATTAATTGACAGCTGTGTATCCAAGGGTTATGTTTTTCAAATGGAAATGATTATAAGGTAAATAATAGACTTAGTTCCAACTTTTTCAATCAGTTCATTGTGATACAGTAGGATAGCATCTGACTAAATGAAATTGGGTTTCATTCTCACTAATAAATTAATGCCTTTTACCATAATGCCATGTCTTACATTTGTGGGCTGTTGTGACACAGGGCACGGCATGTGACTGCAACTGCAACAGGTTGTGGTCTCAATCCCCACTTGAAGAAATGAAATATTTAATATTTTTAATTTAAATATTTAATGTTTTTGTTTTCTTTGCTCTTGTAACAAGGTATAGGGCGGCGTTGAGTTCCGCCAATCAACACACAATACCCAGAATTCGGCGAGAAGTAGGGAATAGGACGGACTACCTTAACACTAGCTTCCTAAGAATCCTCTACTTGCTTAATGCGTGAAGCTAAGTGAGTGGAAAACAGTTTTTTTTTTTTTTTATGGAAGAGACGGCAAACGAGCGTACGGGTCACCTGATGGTAAGTGATCACCGTCGCCCACGGCCCCGAGTAACTCCAGAGGAGCTACAGGAGCGTTGCCGTCTTTTAAGGTGGAAGGGCACCGGGGCCCGGCATTACCTTATGCGAAACGCAGTGGCCAAAGCCACTACTTAACGCCGGTCTTAAATGCCGGGGGTGGTAATGATCCGGTCGAGTCTGCCCATGCGTGTTGCCATTACTGGCAACGTGACTCTACCACACGCACAAAATTTGTTTCTAAAATTTCTTGACACTAGATTCTATTCCCTCTTCTGTTTTTCTTTTAAAAAAAAAAAAATATTTTTTCCTTGTTGCAAAATAATTATATCTTATATAAGCAAATACATTTAAAGACTGTATGATATGGCTTCTTTGCTCTAAATTAATATTTTCTAGAAGCATAATATGTCTCTTCATGTGGTAGAATCGTGTAATAGTTGACTGTAAATGTAACGGAATGAATTATTTTTTTATTTCTCTAACCTATAGACAAGTAACAAATGCATTATTGATTACCACTAATAATAACAAAATGTCAGTGTGCATTGTATTTAGGCACAAAATGGAGAACAGAGTGTCTTAACACTACATTTTTTCTACCTTTTCTACCATATGAGACAGTATTAAGAAGAAAATTATTTTAATATAAATATATTATACTTTTCCTTTTTTTTTTGTTTAGGGCAAGACAATTAGATTATACAATTGGTGAAGTACCCATCACATTTGTGGATAGAGTATACGGAGAGTCTAAGCTTGGTGGGTCAGAGATAGTGCAATTTGCAAAAGCATTGTTATACTTGTTTGCTACAACATAAAATATATAATTATATGGGAATTTTATAATGTTACATTTAGAAGAAATAATAAATTAATTATTGAGACTGTGCTTCAGTTTTGTTGTAAAATAATGAAATGGGTTATTTGAGTTTGTATTATTTTTGTGAAGGAAATAAATTAAAATTATATTTTAAGTATAAAAACAATATATTTTTACTTTTGCCGCCATTTTTTTATGTTGACAGGATACATATAATATAAATTATTTAATGTTTATAAGAATTCCTTTTTCAAATCATTCCTATTTGTATTTTTTTTATCTGTATTATTCTTATAAGCAATTAATGTTTGTAACAAATTAATTGTAAGTAAATATATTTTTTGTATGTAACGATTATAATAAAATTGATTAGAATTATTTTTTGCGTATTTCTTTTTATTTATAAAATCTTAGTGGAAATCATGTTGTCAGTATGAATTGCTGAAGGCATAAATAAAATTTTTTTTACCGTTTCCATGAAAAGGTAAATTCAGTTATTTAGATGTGGCGTTTAAATGACACCAGTTAAGCAAATGTCAAAGTAAGGCTCGATAAATTTAAATATTTTCGAGTATAAGTACAGCAAATGTCAAATTTTCATATAATGAAAACTAATTTCAGTCTCGTGTTTTTATGTTCTGTAATCAAGTCTTTTAAAAGATACCTGTGGTTTTATTGGCGGCTATATTGAACGCCATATTTCAACTACATTGATAAATAAAATGAATGAGACTGAACACACAAATAGTTTTTTTCTTTCTATTTCTTAATGGGTTAACCCCATTAAGATTTCACAACCAAGTACATCTCACCAAAGTTTTTTACAATAAAAATAATAAATTATTATCAATAACTTTGAGAGCCACATTATTTATTCAGGTGGACGTTAATAAGACGCAAAACGAACGGAGTCAAACCAAAACTAATTAATTCGACATTGATATAGAAGTAGACATGTACCAATTAGCTCGTATACTATTTATTGTAGCCCTAACTTCAGCGAAACTTATAAAAAATGATTTACCTAAGAAAAACGAGGATATTCTTTCCCTTGTAGAAAGAAATAGTAAAACTAATAATGGGCTTAATGATACGTTGTGGGTCTTGGATTTAAATATGGATGATTTAAATTTCAATAAATTATTCGTGGCAAACCAGGATGAACAAAAGGTTTTTAAAAAGATAATTGCACCAGCAATTGAACAGTAAGTATTTCTTTTAATTTTTTTTGTATGTTATTATTTGTATTATATTATAATATATGTTTTATAGTTACAAAATGCAAAAATTACGAAGAGTCAAAAAGGATGATCCAATGAAAATTGCATCTGAAGAAGAGCAAAAAACGTTCGACGGACATGAAAAAAATACAAAAGATGAAAATTTGAAAGATATAAAAAAAGAAATCAAAAAGATTATGAATAAATTTTTGTAAGTACCAACTATTTCACGTACTTTCAGTGTTGAATTTTGTTTTGAATTTTATTATAAATTAAGTTATTCTTTTGAATGCCAGGATAACACACATAAACGACTCAGAATCTTACTTGATTGAAAATTCCAAGGCACAACCACAGTTTAAGGTAATTAAAATATTTACTTTTATTTTTTTTTATACACGATGTATCCCTAGGACGACGGGGTAGAAGAGGGAACTTTGTGCACAAGACACTCTGTTCCGTTCCCACTTTCCACCGAATTTGGGACATTATATGTTGAGTGACGGATTAAACGTCGCGCTTTGCCATGTTACAAATGAAAATATTAAATATTTCATTTCCTTGAATGCGAATCGAACCCACAACCAGTCGCGTTTACACTTTACGGTACAACTGTTTATTTATTTTGATTTATTTCATATTTATATGTATTTTGATTGCTTGAAAATGTTTAATGAAACGCGACCAAAATTAATTAATGAATAAAGCTGTTTGTGGAAATATTTTAAAAATGTTAATGTTTCAGCTTTATTTTATGGGGCCATACACATCTTTGGTATTGACTGCCGGGAAAACTAGATACCAATATTTTATTAATCCACCAGCTCCACTCCCCACCTGGTTCCATGACTATCACAACCTGGAAGATAACAATAAAGCTTACGTTGAAATACCTAAAAATATTCAAAGTGAATTCTTAAAAAAACTACTAAATTTGATAACATTTTTTTTGAGTTTTCCTGTTTGATAATTTTTTTTTTTACTAAAAAAATATTTTTATGTTTTGGTCTGTTTTCATAAAATATTATCTATTTAAAATAATGGAATGTCGTTTAATTTATTTTCTTTCATGCATATAAATAAATATAATAATATATAAATAATAAATTAAATCCTAAAAGTGTTTTAGTTTTTTACAATTCTATACTGAAAGAAGGAAAGTTTTATTAAATTATTTTAATATAAATTTAATTAATAGTGTTTATAAAAAAAATACGTGCATTTGGCATATCCATGTCGTTCATAGCCTAGTCTTTTTCATTTAATGGTTAAGAGTTTAAACTCTAAACGTACCAATACCAATAGTCAGGTAGAGAATATAACTTACTATGTATATAGAATTTACTTGAAAGGTTGTGGGTTCAATTTTTACCTGAGAATATAAAATATTTGATATTTTCATTTCCTGTAAGGAGGCAAAGTGCAACGGTGAGTAGCGCCACATGATGCTTCAAATTTGTCGGAAAGTGGTGAACAGCACAGTCTTAATGGGAAGAGTGTATTTGGTTCCTAAGTTTCCTCTGCTGCTCAGATATTGATATATGCAACATTATCGGTTAAGGGTTTATTTTTTATAGTTTTTATTCATTAAATATTAAGATCTATCACCGATTTAATGCTAGTGCAAAAAAAGCCCTTCTATACTTCTCAGACTGTACTGACATAGGTACCTATACGAACTGTGCCTGTACAGTACGTGAGCTTTACATTTGCCAAGTGTTCATATGTAGTGTAGGTGCGAGTGCGACTATTAAACGCTTGTATCTTTTGCTTGAGCTAGTACTGCTTTTTGACAACCAATGTTAGCTTTTTCGATTCATAAAATTGAATGAATGCTAGGAATATCAATATACATATTTTCTTTCTCAGCCACACGTTTTATCCCGAATATACATGGTAGAGGAGACTTAAGAACATAGCGTTAAGACTGTCCGTTCATTTGAATGGTGGAACTCAGCGTCGCCCATTGATATGTTACTAGAGCGAAGATATAAAAATATTATTTCACATCTTCGCGTGGAGAAGTTGTGCCCCAGCGCCAATACATGCATTAGATATATACTTAATTCTTTATAAAAAAATTATATAAAATAATATATGTTTTAGCTTTGTGTTTCATTTATTAAAACTGAAACGTAAAGGTTCGTACAATTATCAAAGTAATGGACGCTAAGCCTTACTTAACTCGAACGCATCGATTGAAAGTGGAAAATTATGAGAGTGTAATGTCCCTTGTTTTAATTTTGAATTGTTCTAAATATAACGGTTATTTTATTGGTTTTAAAATAATTAATTATATTTTTATTATATTTCTACTTCGATTGACCATCCACACAATGGGCTTAAGCCTCACGAACTATACAACTATAACTATCACCTTACAAATGACGCGAAATGCATATGATTCTAAATAAATCATAAAACAGCTTCACGCTATATCCTTCAAATGGAAGGGTAGGCAGAGGGAACTTGAAAACTAGAGTTAAAACACTTCGTTCTGTTTCCCGATTTCCGCCTTTTCGAAACATTGCTTTTTTATTGGCGGAACTCAACGCCGCGCTTTGGATTGTTACCATAGAAAGAAAGTAATGAAAATATTAAATATTTCCCATCCTTGAGTATTTATATTGAGGATCGACTCACAACCTGTCGCGTTTACAGTCACACGCTTGTGTCCCTGCGTCAACACAAGCCACATATAATTATATTGCATAAAATATATGAAAAAAAAAACCACTACAAAAAAACAAAAACTAGCTAATTACTGTTTCTGTTCTTAATTTATGCCATTCTGCTTTCCGAATGTGCCCAATTACTATTTATAAATTGGCAATGTCGATTGTTGACAGCTTGTCATTCGTTGATAAACGTCATTATACGTTCATTCGATGATTCACAAAACATTGTCATTTTGAGTCTGTAAGCTGTTTAGTGCAATTTTGCAAGTGCATTATTGTTTTGCTTTGTGTGAACAAAAACATATTTACTACAAGCTGATGTGGAGTTAGCAAAATGCTCGGACAATTTGAAAATGTCGGCTCAATTAGACGTGACTGCGATAATATAATATTACGATATGACCAAGCTTGCCTGCAAATTTTAACAAACGAATCTGTTACATTCTGGAGCCAATATGAAGAATGCGAGGATTGCATGCTACTGGAGACTGCTAAAATACCATCTACAAGGCGGATAGTATTAGAAACTCTAAGTCCACTACGTTATGCTATAAAGAATGGCAATGGCGAAATTTGCAACGGTACGCAATTTTATTTGTTAGCTTATTATCTTGTTGTGAAGCCTTCTTGAACCGGTTACTAAATCTGGCTGTAGCTGGTATAATTTATTAGAAAACACTATTATATAGATAACATAATAATTTCTATTGCAGTTATGATAAAACATTTTTGCATGCATTTGCATTTTGTTGAGTAGGTCACATGAATCATCGTCCTTGTTTTACAGTACCTAATAGATTTGTATTTATACTTTTATGATTACTTTATGACCATGCTTAATCATATTTCATTATTAATTTCGATGTGACCAATACTGACCATTTTGTTTCCTATTTATGCTTATCTTGCAAGTTTGTATATAAATAAATAAACATTTGATAAGTGTTAATTAAACATATTTAAGAGTTATAGAAATAGATGCTATAAATTACAAAGACAAATAATTTAATGTATCAATTTCTCAAAGCTTCTTTAGTCAATAATTCAAAAAAGCTTGTTTATTGGATATATTTATTATAAAAATAAAATATCTACACCTTTAGGGACATATGAATTTGGAGAATATGGTCGCTACAGTATCAATGTCACTGAAATAACTAAAGATACTTGTCTCCCTCGGATGACTGCTGAGCCGGATGCGGCATATCTGCCAATACTTACTGCTGTTGTTGTACTATTGTCCATGGCAACTTTGTGGTACATTGTGAAAGGAATTGGCAAAAGAGTTGTGGCTGGCAGATTTTATGCTAGATATTTTGCCAGGTAAGATTTTTTTATTTTATAGATATTATATAACTAGCTGTGACTGTAACTTCATCTATGTGAGAAATTAAATATGATGTTTTACCAAATAAAATAAAATAAACACTAGATGTTAAGGAAAGCTTACCAAAATAAAACAGTGAAAATATTTTAATAAGTTGAGACCTGTATTTTTGTGCAACAAATGCAGGTCCAAATATTAATAACTCTTTTTAGGGTCCTATCACCTTGATAAATGCCCTCAATAACAGGTTTTCCATATACAGACATCAATTGTTTATCATATTTTTAAGTGTATTTATATAAATATTTCCTAAATTATTAATTTTCAATCATTTCTAAAAACTTTGTATACTAAGATCAGGGGCATTCCACGTCAAGCGGGCAGGTCAACATTTTTGATGTTTCCGATTTTAGTAATGTTTAAATATGTTATTGGTATATACATATATACCAATAACATATTAACAACACATACATCTTAAGCTAGATATACAATAATTTTAAAATACTATGTATAGTTAATAACTTATAGGACATTGAAGTTTTAACTAACTACCTATAGCATATTTATTATTTCAAACACAAAAACTAAGTTTTAAAAAATTATTAAAATATTTAAAACTAAGTTTTAAAAAATTATAATCGGATAAACTAAATATTTAAATATGTACTCGACTTAATGCTCTTCCTAATAGGGTTTTGGAAAATTAAAAATTATTTTTTTTTATAAAAAAAAATTTTTTTTTCAAAATTGGACCCGTCTATTTTTTTTTTTATTTTTTTTCTTACAAATAGATCTTGGTATACAGATAATCTATACCAAGTTTCATAATGGACCCGAAAGCAGCTTAGGAGCTAGAGCATTTATAATGCCGGAAGGCGGCGACCGCGCTGGGCAGCGCGCTCCCTGCGGTACCCTCAGGCAACGTCCCGTTTTTGAGAATCACTGGCAATTATTTATTTAAATAATCTGATATTAGCTACGTTTCAGTGTTACAAATTTTAATGTTTTGTGTTATAATGTACTGATATCAAGAGAGTGGTAAAATTCTGGTATCAGATTCAAAAATCAAAAATTTCGACCTGCCCGCTTGACGTGGAATGCCCCATTAGCCAACACTAGAGCACAACACATTTTTCTATCAGTGAAAGGATTTTTTTTTAGTACTTGCTTCACCCGCTCAAATTACACTATTATATTGGCTAATCACAATTACTTTCTTGTTCTAATAAATCTATCACTTTTAAGACAATATCTATACACTGAAATATAGGCATATCATATTGAGTGGCGTTAAGATTCGCCACTCAACACGATATGTCTCAAAAATCGGCGGAAAGTGGGGAACGGAAGTGGACAGGAGTCTCTTAACACTAGGTTCCCAAGTTCCCTCTGGATACCCTGCCATGTGCGGGATACAGCGTGAAGCTGAGTATAGATATAATTTATAATATTTATATATTGCAAATTTGTTATAGAGAAGACAACGAATTGGGTTCTGAAACCCGTGTTCTCACAACGGAAGCAAGCGTGCCGAGGTCACCAACACGTTCACGTTTACGTTCCTTGGATATTTTTAGAGGAATTTCTATAGCGCTCATGGTATGTATATATAGCGTGTGTATATTTTTAAAGTTATTAACTATAGCTAGACTAGCTTGTGACTGCGGTTTCGCAGTATGAAGATGCATTTCGTAGCGCATTGGTACAAGCGTGCGAATGTAACTGACATGTTGTGGGTTTGATCTTCAATTAAGGAAATATTTTCATTTCTTCGCTCTGGTAATAAGGTAAAGTGCAGCGTTGAGTTGCGCTGCTTAACCCGTAATACCCGTACCCGTAATATGTAATCGGTGGAAAGTGGGGAAGGGTATGGAGTCCCATATGAGGGAAGTACAGTGTGAAGCTATAAAAAAAGGAGTTTTTCCATCGTAGGTATGTAATGTTACATTGAAATGATTAACGTGATGTAATTTAAAAGACTTCCTCGGTAAATGGACCATATAGCAAAGAAATTAACTATTATTTTCCAATTCAACCAATGGTTACAGAGATAAAGTATCTTATGTAACTGTTGTTTTGCTTAATATTTTATATAGTTTATATATTTTATGGCTTTCGTTTATTTGTGTGTGTTTAATTACTAGGTATACGTTTACATAATCTATATTATTGCATATGGTATTCACCTTAAAAGGAAAAAAAAATACATTTAGTTATATTATAAGGCAACAGTGAAGTAAGAATAGTGTTATTATGTGATTTGCTTAATGCAATTCCCACTGGTGAATTTAAATAAATAAAATAAATAGGAGAAATAAAATAAATGAAATAAATAAAATAAATAAAATTAATAAAACAAATAAAATAAATAAATAAAATAAAATAAAAATAAGCTAGCTTTATGAAACAAATTGTTTGCCTCTATACTTGTAATATAGAATCTAGTTTTTATTTGACAAAATAACATTATGTAAAGATATTTTTTTTACCGTAATGATACGTACAACACAATTGTTCGTCTAATCATTGTAGTGGTAAGAATACTTAGAAACAATTTACATTTTTTTGCCTCAAATGCCTCAAATTTGGCGGAAAGTGGGGAACGGAAGTGGAACGGAGTGTCTTAACACTAGGTTCCCAAGTTCCCTCTGCCCTCCCTGCCTTGTGCGGGATACAGCGTGAAGCTGAGATAGACTTTGCCTTATTACCTCATAAAACATGATGTTGTTATCTATTAATACACTACAAAATGTAATTTTATTAATTCAGTTGAAATGAATTTTTATATCCCTAACCTTAAACTGGTTTTGAAATTTAAAAAGGCAAAATTTATTTTAATTTTGTCCTCTGTTATTTTTGAAAACAAAAATTAATCCAGTTTTCGTGAGATGACTTTGAGATATGTTTAAAACAAGTTTTATTTTCTTTACTTTACGCTCTACATCGCATATAGAGTAAGCAGGGAGGGGAGAAATAATGTTAAGACCTAATGTTAAGACACTCTGTTTCCCACTTTCCATTTTTTTCGCTACCGTTGTGCAGGTGATTTAGTTTCTAAAGTAAATATCGAAATAGCCAAGCCATACATTTTTACTGATATGTAGAATTTGTGAAGTTTGGTTCGGTAGAATTAGGCAGTGTGAGTAAGAAGGCTCTACATGAGATCTGATACCTTTTTCACAGGGCTAACCTTATGTGGCAACTTTTTACATGAAATGTTTTTGATGGGATTTCAGTTTTTTTTGTAAGTTGCTAGGCAGTCTTTTTAGTATTTATTCTTCTTCTTTTTTTGAGATGTATTTCTTGCACATCAGCAGTGCCGGTTTTCATAGCCTATGCTCTGTCTTTGCCCTTTTCCTTTGATGGTTAGCTGATTACCATAAGCGATAAATCAGGGCAATATTTCGCTTTCAGGCGATTATATTCAAAGTTATATGATCATCTGGGGGCACGATAGTGTTTTTTCGTAAATTGTATACTGAATTTCTTTATATACCAAATTCGGCTTTCTCAGGAAGTATCCTAACGTTTTGATGTCTCATACAATCGTGCACTACCCCATTTTAGGGGATGGGGGCTGACAGTTATAAGTTTATGAATTTTTTATTGGAACTTAATTTACCAAACTTAGATTACATACCAAATTTCAGCTTTCTAGGACTTAAGGAAGTAGCCCAAACATTTTGATGATCATCAGTGTGTCAGTGAGTGTGTCAGTAAAGAAATCGATGTATTTTAGATATTAATAAAGCCTAATATATTTGGAGTATTCAATTGAGATTTTGTTTATTTAGTCTATTATTGACATCATATATTATCTGGTACATCGGACACCAACTCTATGAAGGTTCGAAAAAGCGCAAGGGCACTAACTACGTTTTCTCGAAGTGTTTCGTCACTTCGAGAGAAGGTAGTGCCCTTGCGCTTCGCTTAGTTCGTCTTAGCGGGGGCACGGTAGTAATATATTAACGTCGGTAGTAATATATTGTACATATGTATGCACTATATTTACTAGGGAATAAATCCCTTCTGTTAATAGCGCCGAGAACTGTGAAAGTTATATGTTATTTAATATAATTACTTTACATAAGCATTGTGTTGCTTAAGTCGGCGTACCAGAGCGAAACAATTATTTAAGTAAACTTGTTAAAACTGTTGATATTGTTATACAAGGGATTTGCTTGCGCCTTCGCCTGCTTGAAGCCTGAAGTACACGGTTTTTATGTAATACAAATTAGCAATTGTCTATCAAAATACTTTAAAAACTTTTTTTTATATTTAAGTCGGTTAAGGAGTTTTTGAGATAAGCGCGAACAAACATTTATATATATATTTTTTGTCATAAAATTGTATATATGTATAGACAGCGATTAGTTACAAATTGATTATATGTAAAGATATAAGGGATTCTCAAAAACGTGTATTGAGTAAATAATATAGAATTTGAAGCTTGTGGCCCAAGAGTGCGACAGTAAACGCGATAGTTTCTTGGTTCGATTCCCGCTCGGTGAAATGAAATATTTCACATAACAAGTAGAGTGTGGCGTTGAGTTCCGCCATTCAACATGCAATGCCCAAAGAGTTTCACGTAAAGTGGAGAACGGAAGTGATTCTTTCTCCTCCTGAGGAAATTAAGAATCCTTAAATCGAGTGGAAAACTGAACCTTCATAACATCAGTCCGATCAGCCTATATAAGTTAAAAAAAATAAACGGTTTTAACTTTTCCTACCTAGAAGTTAAAAGAGATTGTCATTGGAACACAACAACAAACAAAATAAATAATATTATAATTTTAGTGCTTCTGAATTTCTTTTTTCTGTTTGCTGATTTTTAATATCAGCCAAAAACTCCCATTGACCTCACCCTTTCATTCATAATTTGTGCTAAATACGTCCACTATATATAGAGGCGCGGCGTTGAATTCCGCCACTCAACACGCAATGCCTCAAATTCGGCGGGAAGTGGGGAACGGAATGTCTTAACACTAGGTTCCCGGGTTCCCTCTGCCTACCCTGCCTCGTGCGGGATACAGCGTGAAGCTAAAAAAAAAAGAGGCCTGTCGTAACGCAGTGGCACAAGCGTGTGAATGTAAACGACAGGTGGTGGGTTCGATCCACACTCGAGGAAACGAAATATTTAATGTTTTCATTTGTTCTCTCTGGTAATATGGCAAAGCGCAGCGTTGAGCGTCGCCACTCAACACGCAATGCCTTTAATTCGGCGGGAAGTGGGGAACGGAACAGAGTGTGTTAAAACACTAGGTTCCGTACTTCCCTCTGCCTACCCTGCTGTAGACGGGATAAAGCGTGAAGCTAAAAAAATAATACTATTTAATAATAATATTTCGCAGATTTTCGTGAACGCGGGCGGCGGTGGTTACAGGATCTTTTCCCACTCAACATGGAATGGTCTGACTGTGGCCGACGTCGTGTTCCCGTGGTTCGCATTCGCTATGGGAGAAGCCTTGGTGCTATCTTTGAACGCTAGATTAAGGACTTCCATGCCTAGATTGACTGCTTTTGGACAGGTGGGATGGTTTTTCAGTTTTATTTGTACGCATTTTTTTCATTGCTTAATATGGTTGATGTAAAATTGTTTTGTTGAGATATATCTATTTTATTATGGATTTCATTGTCGTGAAATTGGCAAAGGTCATTATAGTTCAAAATATAAATAATAAAACACGTAAAAGTCTTTACAAAGCGGTAGGAGGTTCGGTTCCCGCTTGAATTATTTTAGTTTTGTTCGCTCGGTAATAATACAAATTCGGCGTTGAGTTCCGCCACTAGAATGGAGTATTCGGCTGTCTCTACCCTCTCTACTATGATTAAAATAAATAAAAGTATAGCATTTATATAAAAAAAACGTTTTTTTTTTCACAGGTAGCCCGTCGATCGCTCTTATTGTCTCTTATCGGTATATGTCTATCGTCTATCAACGTGTCGTGGGTCAACGTTCGTTTCCCGGGCGTGTTGCAGCGTTTAGCCGCGATGTATTTAATTGTCGGCGCCTTAGAATGTGCGTTCATGAGGACCAGTCAGAATATAACGCCAGGTTTGGATTGATCTCTGTATTTTGTTTCATTGTCTTTGAAAATTATAAAAGTAATCTTAATAAGCACTTTCCGCTTAATTTGAGGCATTGCATGTTGAGTGGCGGAACTCAACACCGTGTTTTGCCTTGTACCAGAGCGAACAAATGAAAACATTAAATATTTAAATTGAAAATATTAAATAAATATATAATTTCTTCGAGTGGGGATTGAACCCACAAACTGTCTGTTACAGTCACATGCTTGTGCCGCTGCGCCATGACAGGCCTCATTTAATATTGTATAATAAAAGTTTCTTTTAATGTTATTATCCATTTTATGTGTTATAATTATACACTTATTAATTTAAATAAAGCCGCGGCTTCGCCCGCTTGTGTTACACTATTTTAATGACTAATTTCAATTTTTTTCTAGTACTTATAACATTATCACTTTTAAAACAATATCTGCACATAGAAAACTAAAATTTCAGCCAAATTAATATATATTTTGTAGCAATTTTGATGAATTTAACATTTTAAATAGACGTGTCTTTTTTATTCATTAACCAATTTAAATAAAACACGCTAAATGTTGTATCAAGGTTTTCAAAATATAATAGCGAAAACTGCATTAAAATCTGGTTAGCTGTTTCTGCGATCATTGCATACAAACAAATAAACAAACAGAAAAAAAGTTGTAATTTATTTTGAGCCATATTACATTAATAAACGTCTTCTATTATATGTTTTTTTTAATATATCCTTCTTTTTTTTCTCATTCAGGTCGTTCACTGTTCCGCGACATCTCGGCGGGTTGGCAACAGCTGTTGGCTACAACACTTATTGTAGCTATACAGGTTGATATTTTCATTATTAATTTATTAAGAACACTATAGAGGCTCAGTAAAAGCGTTTAAATAGAAACGCGGCGATAGTGGGTTCGATCCTCGACTGTCGGACGCGGCGTTGAGCTCCGTTACTCATATTCAAACACATAAATAGCTTTTTTTTGTACAGTAAATGAAGAACTTGTTGCTTACAACTTGCTGTACCCCGCACATGGCAGGGTAGGCAGAGGGAACTTGGGAACCTAGTGTTAAAACACTTTATTCTGTTCTCCACTTTCCGCCGAATTTGGGGCATTGTGTGAAAAAAATGTTTCCTTCTTATTCATAGGTTACCACAACCATCTATTCATTGTAGGTCACTGGCAACGTTTAACTATGATCGTGAAGGTTGTGCGTTCGATTCCTGTATTTGGTGTGTGTCGAGTTCGGCGTTGAGTTCCGCGAATCATAATAAGGGACATAAATGTCTTTATTCTGTATAGCAAATGAAGAATATATTGCATCTGAAGCGAAAAATAATATATTTCGGCTTCATGTTACAATTGCCTGCACATGGCAAGGTAGGCAGAGGGTACTTAGCAACCTGGTGTTAACACACTCCGTTCCTTTTCCCCACTTTCGCCACAAAATATGATTTCTTCATGTTTCCCAGGTCATCATAACCCTGACAGTACCAGCCCCTGGCTGCCCCAAAGGTTACTCCGGGCCTGGTGGTCTACATCGTACAGCGTTGGGTGATTTCTCCCTGCAGAATTGTACTGCAGGCATCGCTGGTTACATTGATAGGTTGGTTTTTGGTGTACTATTTTTGGATATATTTTATTTTATTTTGTATTTTTGATAATTTGGAAATTAACCCATTACCGACCGCCGTCATTGGTGTTTTTTTTTGTTTTTTGACCGACGTCATTTGTTTTTTGTTACCGTCGTTTGTTTTTTAAACTGTCAACAGAAGTACAGGTACAGGTACAGTAGATATTATCGTAGACAGAAAAAGACCGAGTTCATCCTAATAATTAATTAAAAAATAATGTTTTGTTTTGGTGTTTTCTCGAAGTGCGTACCGCAAGTTTATTTCTTATTATTCTTTAAATATTAAAGATAAATCGACTGAAAAATTCTTGTCAAACAATAGTATACACATTAATTTAACTTGTAAATTGTCTAAAACAATAAATAAATTATTTAGTTTTATAAAAACTACATGATTTTCTTACTGTACCTGAGCTGGTATTGGGCAGATATGTGGAAAAAAATGGTCTTTCGCTGATATTGCTATCTATAGACAATGGTACATAGACGTGGTTATTCGGTACAAAACTAATATTTACAATTAGAAGAAGCTATTAATTCTATCATTGCTGAAGAAAGTGATGACGAAAATGACTTACTGATTGTTCCACCTGAACCTGATGCAGTAACTGATGAAGTGGAGTGTCCAGAAGACGACATTGTGACACAAACATCGCCAAGAGATGTTCCAGGGACTATTGAAGTAGTACAGCGTGGAAGATCACCCTCAGACGCAAATAGTAGTGACAACGGACCCTTTTCGATCTATTCATCCACAGTCGTACGTCTGAGACTTGCTAATTCAAACGCTTTATGTCCTGTGATTCCGGCTTAGAATAGGATCACCCTGATACTGATGCTGTCGTAAGACGACTAAAGTACGTGTGGGAGAGTCACCTTGTCAGAAATGGCAACACGCATGGGCAGACTCGACCGGATCATTACCACCCCCGGCATTTAAAAAAGGCGTCAAGTAGTGGATTCGGTCACTGCGTTTCGCATTCGGTAATGCCGGGCGCCGGTGCCCATCTATGTTAAAGACCGGCAACGCTCCTGTAGCTCCTCTGGAGTTACACAGAGCCGTGGGTGGCGGTGATCAGTTACCATCAGGTGACCCGTACGCTCATTTACTCATATTGTAAAAAAATCTTACCATTACTCTACTACAAATGATATATATTGTTGGAAGTCAAACGAGACTTCCACAGATCATTCAGGATCTAAAGTGGTTAAGTCTCTATTGATAAAATTGCTTCTTTATGGCCATCGCTTTGACGAAACATATGAATTACTGTTTGTTAGATGGAAAGATAATAGTGCGGAACTAACTTTGATAACATTGAACCGTTAGCCAAATCCAAACGTTAACTATGCTAAAAATATTACTATAAATTACAAAAGTGGTATCAATCAGTGTATATCGTGTGGTAATGAGAAGGAAATAATGGTGGTACGTTACTTTTACTTACCGTGTGGATGTGACAGTATCAAATATGTGGTGTCAACATTTGATGAAAAGTCTGAATATATGGACTAGTTGACATTTGGAAGAAGCATCGCTCGTGTCTACTTGCGTACATCTGTACCATCAAGAAATAGTTCCTTTTTAAGTGTAATGGACGTGTTCCTCAAAGAATCACATACATAGTAAAACGTGTTATGCTTATGACTTGTTACCGGAGCGAAGAAATGAAAACATCAAAATATTTAATTTGAAAAAAAAAAAAATATATAATTATAATTAATAATTTTTTTTTTTTAAATCTTATGATATATATTTTTTTATAATATTTCTACAGATTAATTCTAGGGGAGTCCCACCTTTACACGCGTGGTTCGTTCCGCAAGATGTACCACACGGTTCTTCCCCACGACCCCGAGGGCCTCCTGGGCGTGTTGTCCGGGGTGCTGGTGGTGCAGGCGGGGGCGCACGCTACCAGGATAATGCTGGTCTTCAATCACGCCAGGTTTGTATGGTCTTTAGTTCCAGGGCTAATAATTATATTGATTATTTAAAATTGTGCTTATTTTAGGTATTTTTTTTAGTTTTATGCTGTATAACTTAGGGTTTGATTAGAATATTTTGGGTTAGCGTTTTCGTTTCAATGTTTTTGAGGTGTTATCTGTTGGGTGGTGGAGATCAACGCCGAGCTTTGTCTCGGTACCAGAGTGAAGAAATAAAAAAAGTATATATTTATATACGCTTCTGTCACTGCCACGAAGGCCACTCAGCTTCACGCTCTATCCCGCACATGGTAGGGTAGGCAGAGGGAACTTGGGAAACTAATTTAAAAAAAAGACTTCCGTTCCCCACTTTCCGCCAAATTTGAGGCATTGCCTGTTGAGTGGCGGAACTCAACGTCGCGTTTTGCCACTTACGAAAATATTAAACTATATCTTCTAATTTTTTTAGAAAAATCTAGAAGATATAGTTTAATATTTTTTTATTGCCTTTAAATTATTTAACACTGCCATTTGACATATGAAATACCTTTTTTTTTAGGTATTTCTCAATTTAACCATTTCTATTTAAAAAAAACATCGCCTCATTCACAGGGCAAGAATAATGCGATGGATATTCTGGTCGATTGTGTTCGGTGTTTCCGGCGGTGTTCTCTGCATGTTCTCCAAGAATGGCGGCGTCATACCGGTGAATAAGAACCTGTGGTCGCTGTCCTACTGCCTCGTGACGGCCGCCATGGCCTTCTTTATACAGGCCGTGTTGTATTTCTTGGTGGACTTGAAGACGAAGTGGGGAGGGCGGCCGTTGTATTATGCGGGTTTGTGGTTTTTTTCTTTTAATATTTTTTTTTATTTTTGTCAGTTTCACGCTTTATATGGCAGAGTAGGCAGAGGGATCTAAGGAATCTAGTGTTAAGACACTCCGTTCTCTACTTTTTGCCGAATTTGAGGCTTTGCGTGTTGAGAGGCGGAACTCAATGTCGCTCTTTGCCTTTTAACCAGGGCGAAGAATTGAAAATATTAAATATTTAATTTGAAAATATTTTATAATTTATGTTCTCGAGTGGGGCTCGAACCCACAACATGTCGTTGGCAGTCACTAATATTTTTATATTGTGATGTAGTGTGTGAGTGTGTGAAGATAACTTAATGTTAAGATACTCTGTTTCGTTCTTTATTTTCCGCTGAATTTTAATTATTACACAATGCTGCGAGTTACCTTTTAGGAAAACGTTAAATAATAAAATTGAAAATATTAAATATTTCATTTCTTCCAGTGGGGATCGAACCCACAACCTGCCACGTGTATAATACCTTGTGCTGTTTTAGTGTAACAAAGTGTGTTATTAAATCTCCCTACAGAGATGCTAACAACATAAATACGTTGTAAGGAACGTAGAATAATTTATTTTTGATGAGAACGTGTGGCTTAGTTGGTCGCGAACGGTTGGACGGAATCCAAAAGGCGCGGTTGCAAATCCCGATACATTCAAATATTTAAATCCTTTATTACCTCACATCTGCAGAACTGCTGGATATATATATCAGTGAACATTTTAAATAGGTTAAAAAAAATGTAAAAGTTTTAAATATGTCCTTATTGGTTCCTCTTTTTAGTTTTAGTAGTAATTCCAACAAATAAAATAACTTATTACCATATTTTGTTAACAATAACATACGTATTGTGTGTACTTAGGACAAAACGCGCTGTTCCTGTACATAGGCAGCGAGCTGCTGAAGGCGCACTTCCCGCTGCGCTACGCGCTGGCGGCGCCCGCGCACGCGCCGCTGCTGGCCGCGCACGCCGCCGCCGCGCTGCTGTGGCTGGCCGTCGCCGTCGCGCTGCACCGCCGCAGGATATTCATCACCCTGTAACTGCCCCGCCCTACCCCCACCCTACCTCCCCCTCCCTCCCCCTACCTCCCCCTTGCCCTCTCGCCGGCGAGACCTTGACTTGCGTTGGAAGGTGCTTTTCTCGTAGACACTGAGCTCCGCAAACGACGCTTCTTATAGTACGGTCGACGTGTTGTGACCGCTATTGAGTTTGCGGTAGATTTGATCGTAAAAATGTTTTTTTTTTTTTTTTACTTTTTTATTATTTTTTCCTTCCCGAGTGAATAATGTGTTAAAATTCATGATACTGATGTCTTTATATATATATTATTTTAAGTTTATTTTTTTATTATTTACTTACATTTTCAAATATGGAAATTTATATTGGTTTTTTTTTTCGTTGGTTCGACCAATCAGTTGATCTTGAATATACTTGTAAAACTATTATTCTATTTTATTTTATTTTTATTTATTTCCCTAAAAATTAAAATGTTAACTAAACCATATTTAAATATTGAAAAACTTCTTAATTCATTTAATTCTCAAATATTATTATTTTTATAATTTTTATTGTAAAACTTACGTTTGATATATTGATTTAATTTGTAATTAAAAGATAAATTAAGTCTTTTTCTTAAAATTTCTCGATCATTCTACACATTTAAATACATTAGTTAATGAAGGATTTTTATAGATAAATAAAAATAGATATGATATGCACTCTTTAAATATCTAATTAGAACTAAATATACTGTATGTTTGTTTAATAATACATTCTAATAAATAGCACTTCTATTTTTACTGTAACCAACAGGTTGTCGGTTCGATCCCCATTCGAGGAAATGATATATTTAATATTTTCTATTTAAATATTTAATGTTTTCATTTCTTCACTCGAGTTCCGCCACTCAACACGCAACCGAGTGTCTTAACACTAGGTTCCCAACTTCCCTCTGCCTACCCTGCCATGTGCGGGATTCAGCGTGAAGCTGAGTGAGTTAGAGTGATTTTTATAAGTTATCTTTGCCAAATTTCACTCCACATGTGCATAGCTATTAAATATTTTAATGTATATAATATATATTATATTGTTTTTATATATTATCTATTGTTAAAGAATTATTTTGGTGTTAAAGGTTATAAAGAATTTAGTGATATTAGGCTTTGACGCTTTGAACTTATAAAAAACTAATACTTCTCAATTTTACACCAATTTCTAGTGACTTTTATATATAATTTTCATATTTAAATTGCCATTTTGGTGAAATTAAAAATAAAAAAGGAATAATGGACTCTGGAAGGTCTCGAAGTACTTTTGTGGATAACTGTTTATTGTTTAAATTATAAGAGTCAATGAAATAAATTACATATATCTTTTTTCTTGTCGTTTATGGATGGGAAGAAATTATACAAATTATGTTAAGTTTAGTGTTGTCATTCAAATACTAAACAATTTACCAAAATTATTTTTATCTTAGTTATTATTGTGTATTGGCCAGAGATAATAAATGTATATTTTAATAATATCTTTTTATAATTATTTTTTTATGAAAAATAACTTTTTCTTTATCTCTTAATTCAACCTCTGTAAAAGAGTATAATTGTTAATTTAAACTAAAGTAAGTTTTTTTTTTTCATATTTCTTCATTATAATTTAAGTAGTGTTCAATTAATTACAAATAAATTGGTATCATAATAAAGTGGCAAATATAGGTTGCGATTTTATAATGTTTTATACATCGTGTATCATTTAATAAATGAGTTATATAAAGTTTTAATGTCGTTTTATTGTTTTACTTAAATTGAAAAGTTTTTTAAAATATTTCTGACATTGTTGTGGTGCAGCATTAAAGTTAAAAAAAATGTATCTGCCACCACCACTTTTCCTTAAATAAAAAATAAATACTTATAGATATATTTAATGTCCTTCGTAACACAATTGGGATGTCATCTGACTGTTAATGTACTGATTGGGTGCAATTTCTACAGTATATATAAAAAATATAGAATCTTATCACTATGTTACCCTTATCAAACTACGTTTATAAAACCACAAAATATAATCGTTGAAATATATATATATATATATATATATATATATATATATATATATATATATATATATATATATATATATATATATATATATATATATATATGCAGAATTATATTGTATTTATTTTGGGAGGGCAATATTAGGAAATTACTTGCATACAAAACAGTCTACAGATAACGATAATTTAATTTTTTTTTTAATTAAAAAAATAACATTCAAGCGAAAAAACAAAACGCAAATAACCTTCACATGTCATTGAAATGTCATTCCGACATTCGTTATCAACCTTGTTGATCAGGCCCGGTCGACTTCCTTAGGGGCATTGGCGACATACCTACGGGGGATTGGCCGTGGGTCTTTAAGAATAAATTTATTTAAAATTTAGGGTATACGGTCTTTCATAATGCTTGTAGGTGTTTAGTGCTGCTAGGTTTAAGTAAAACTACTAATTAGTAGTATTTTAAAATTTTTTGGAGCAGATGTATTTAATGTTTTTATTATATGAAATATTTAATATTTAAGAAATAATTTTTCGTTTAATGTTTTTAATATATAGTTTGAGTATTATAAAAAAATAATAATTCCAAAAAGGGATGAAAGTTCTTGTAAATTAATGTTAAAAAAGAAACTAAAAAGAGAGTGCTTTAATTTAATTTTAAACAGTTTTTGTTTTGTGTAAGATACAATTTATCTAATCAGTATTCAAAGCATAGTAGTAAAATTGCTTTTCGATATGGCAGCATTGTAATTTGACATTTAATAATAAAATTGAAAATAATGTTTCAATTTGCAAATGGCCGAAGTATTGTTTATTTTCGAAAACATTAAACAACGCTATCCAGTGTTTTTGTTGTATTATTTAATTCGTTTCTTTTACATAGACACTTTTCTTCATAATTAGCACAAATTGAAAGATACAAGAATTATCTGTTCTTATAAAAGGCAAGTGTAAAGTAAAACTATGCTATTAAATTAGATTTGTAACGTTTATAAATTTGTATTCAATTTATATTTTTTCTTCAGGTTTTCCATGTTATAAAATTGATTTAAATGTTGGTGATATGAGTGGAGTCAACAATATCAATTTTGGAAGATTCTGAAGACAAGACAAGAAATGGTTACTACATTAATCTACTTCACTGCAAGTAAATTACTTTAGAAATGTTTCTTTTAAAACACAAAACCTTCAAACAATGTTGAAGAAGAAGATAATTTTATATTAAAATAAGGAAGAAGGTTGACAGTAATATTGTAATACAAATATATATTACAATCTATTGTAATTAATATACAGAAATTCTTTTTGTTAAAAATGTTAATATGCAATAAAATTAAATATAAAGTGTTTATTAGTTTTATTTCAGTGTTTATACTTTATTATTATGATCACACCAGAAATCATTTACAGTTTCAAAATCATTTGGAAGTATTGGTGTTTAAATCAATATTTCCGTGATTTTGAAAGAGTGAATCTTTCTGATTTTGCATAAAATAAAGGTTTTATAAAGCTAAATTTCAATTTTGCCGCCGAGAAATTTGACAGATTAGTTTTTGTGGGATTACGGATGGTGGCAGCAGTGGCGATTTTTGTCCCCCACTTTTTTGTATGAAGTCGACACTCTTCCTGTAGGGTAAATGTGCTCTATGCTTAGGGGCATTGGCGACATACCTACAGGGGATTGGCCGTGGGTCTTTCAGAATAAATTTATTTAAAATTTAGGGTATACGGTCTTTCATAATGCTCGTAGGTGTTTAGTGCTGCTAGGTTTAAGTAAAACTACTAATTAGTAGTATTTTGTAAATTTTTGAAGCAGATGTATTTAATGTTTTTATTATATGAATATTTAATATTTAAGAAATAACTTTTCGTTTAATATTTTTTATATATAGTTTGAGTATTATAAAAAAAAATAATTCCAAAAAGGGATGAAAGTCTTGATTGATGATGCTTGTCAATTAATGTCAAAAAAGAAACTAAAAAGAGAGTGCTATAATTTAATTTTAAACAGTTTTTGTTTGGTATAAGATAATTTATCTAATCAGTATTCAAAGCATAGTAGTAAAATTGCCTTTCGATATGGCAGCATTGTAATTTGACATTTAATAATAAAATTGAAAATAATGTTTCAATTTGCAAATGGCCGAAGTATTGTTTATTTTCGAAAACGTTAAACAACGCTATCCAGTGTTTTTGTTGTATTATTTAATTCGTTTCTTTCACATAGACACTTTTCTTCATAATTAGCACAAATTGAAAGTAGTGTTCTAGAAGTGATTCGTCGAACTATAACATCAAAGGAGACATTTTATACAGGGACATTCGATACAAGGATTATCTGTTCTTATAAAAGGCAAGTGTAAAGTGGAATAATGCTATTTAGTTACATTTGTAACGCTTATAATTTTGTATTCAATTTATATTTTTTTTCAGGTTTTCCATGTTATAAAATTGATTCAAATGTTGGTGATATGAGTGGAGTCAACAAAAGAGCAATATCAATTTTGGAAGATTCTAAAGACAAGACAAGGAATGGTTACTACATTAATCTACTTCACTGCAAGTAAATTACTTCAGAAATGTTTCTTTTAAAATGCAAAACCTTCAAACAATGAAGAAGAAGATAACATTATATTATAATAAGGAAGAAGGTTGACAGTAATATTGTAATACAAATATGTATTACAATCTATTGTAATTAATATACAGAAATTCTTTTTGTAAAAAATGTTAATATGCAATAAAATGATGTTTATTAGTTTAATTTCAGTATTCATAGACACTTTTCTTCATAATTAGCACAAATTGAAAGATACAAGGATTATCTGTTCTTATAAAAGGCAAGTGTATTTTACAACCATTTTCTGATGCTATTAAATTATTTACTAAAGAACAAGGGTATTTAAATTATTCAAAATATTTCTCTTATTATTTTTCTCCTATTGTTAGATTTATATTATCATTATTGATTTGAATAGTTATTCCTTATTTATTTAATATAATTACATTTAATTTAGGTTTATTTTTTTTTATTATAAGCGCTACAAATCTAATTAAATAGCATAGTTCTATTGAATTATGCTATTTAATTAGATTTGTAACGCTTATAATTTTGTATTCAATTTATATTTTTTCTCCAGGTTTTCCATGTTATAAAATTGATTTAAATGTTGGTAATATGAGTTGAGTCAACTATCAATTTTGGAAGATTCTGAAGACAAGACAAGAAATGGTTACTACATTAATCTACTTCACTTCAAGTAAATTACTTCAGAAATGTATCTTTTAAAACACAATACCTTCAAACAATGTTGAAGAAGAAGATAATATTATATTAAATAAGGATAATATTATATTAAATAAGGAAGAAGGTTGACAGTAATATTGTAATACAAATATGTATTACAATCTATTGTAATTAATATACAGAAATACTTTTTGTTAAAAATTTTAATATGCAATAAAATGAAATATAAAGTGTTTATTAGTTTCATTTCAGTATTTATATTTTATTATTATGATCACACCAGAAATGATTCACAGTTTCAAAATCATTTGAAAGTATTGATGTTTAAATCAATATTTCCATGATTTTGAAAGAGTGAATCTTTCTGTTTTTGCATAAAATAAAGGTTTCATAAAGCCAAATTTCAATTTTGCCGCCGAGAAATTTGACAGATTAGTTTCCGTGGGATTACGGATGGTGGCAGCAGTGGCGATTTTTGTCCCCCACTTTTTTGTATGAAGTCGACACTCTTCTCGTAGGGTAAATGTGCTCTATGTTGTTGATACGGCAGTTTCGGCAAACAATTGAACCGAGAACACGGAAACTTTCCTCATACGAAATGGAACCAAAAGTTAACTTAAAAGAAGACCCAGCGTTTAAAAAACTACAAGAATTCTACAATGCAAACGCTGAGAAGATAAATATTCAACAATTATTCCAACAGGATCCTGAACGATTTAATAAATTCAGGTACTAAAAATAATTCAATTAATGAAATGTAAATAGTTTGTTATTTATATAGTTATATATAGCTTTGGACAATTAAATTAATATTTGAAATATTTTGGATTTATATTTGGGCCACAATGCCTTTCTAATTTCATTTCACATTATTAAGTCATTCTAGTTTTGAAAAGGTCACCGGTAACGAAGCAATGTCACCGAGTTTTATTAGCTTTTAATAACTTTTTATAAGCAATAAGTATACTTTATTTTAAAAATAGTGTTTAAATAAATAAATTGTGATTCTGTTTCAAGATTGTGTAACATTTTTTTTATTTAATTTTTTTATTACATATTTGTTTCAACCGATTTTATAGCTTTTTGTAAAGATTTTTATGCGCTCTGACATCTAATTAGAGTAAAATTTAATATATTTTTTACCATTCATAATTAATTAAAATTTCTTAAATTTTATTTTTATTGAATTTAGTTTTTTATGAATAGAATATAATTATTAATTATACATCCAATATTCTTATTATTGCAGCCTTCGCATTCCAACACCCAAAGATGGAGATATTTTACTGGACTACTCCAAAAACCGAGTGAATGATGCTGCCTTCCAACTTCTCTTGCAATTGGCAAAGAGTCGTAATGTAGAACAAGCAAGAGATGCTATGTTTTCAGGTAACTTTAAATTTATTTCATATAAAATTAATTAATTAATTTCATTTTAAGTGTAATAATTGCTGTTATTCAACAAAAATTATAATTTAAAGATGGTTAAATATCTTTTCAGTGAGAAATGACACTTCTTTTACAATGATATTTAGAGAGTTCTCTCTCTCTTTTTCCTTGTATGATAACATCTATATTGAAATTTTGTATATAAAACTATGCACTATATATTTGTATATAAAATTATATATTTACAAGTATATAGTGGAGAAAATATATTTAGTATTGAAATTTTGAAATTTGTCTTATATGTTGTCAAAGTAATCATTGAGGTTTCTTTATTATATGATTATACATATATAATAAAATTAACCGGTTGCTGTCTGTCTATAAAAATATGGGTTGGTATATAATTATATAAGATGACTGTTATGGGAAGGTATGTATCAATATAATAGAAACCAAAACAACAATTTTTTAAACTTTTGTTTGTTTGTGTGTTTCTTCATAGTTATTTCATTAACAGCATTACCAATTTAAAGGCTCACCCTGTTCGCACTGTATCACACACTACATGCATTGTTCGTATGGCAGGGTAGGCAGAGGGAACTTGAGACATAGTGTTAAGACACTCTTTCCCATTCCCCTCTTTTGCTGTTTGTCAGTCAGTCAATCATCATCTCATAGCTATGTTTTGTTAACCTACCCTCAACATCTAGTGTATGTTTTTTTCAAATTTGAAAGTAAATAAACAAGTTATGTCAATTTAAAATGTTTATTTTTACAATATTGATACAATTTTTTTTATTAATTTAACTGAAATTTTACTTTTCAATTTATAGATATTGTCTTAAATATGGTAATATTATTAGAACAAGAAGTAATCGAGATTAGTAAATTAAATAGTTTAATTCAAGTTTGCAAAAAAGCCACAAGCGGATTGCTAGTGTATCATAAAGTTCATAGTTAAGTAAAAACCATGAACTTTATTATTTATTGAATTTAATTCATTTCCTTGTTCTGGTATCAAGACAAACCACAGTGTGTAGCTTTGCCAGTCAACACGCATTGACTAAAATTCAGCAGAAAATGGGGAATGGAACGGCGTGTCTTAACACTAGGTTCCCAAGTTCCCTCTGCCTGCCCTGCCATGTGCGGGATACAGCGTGAAGCATTTAATTTTTTAAACGGTTTTATTATAATCACAGGTCAAAAGATCAATTTCACTGAAGACCGAGCTGTCCTCCACATAGCATTACGTAACAGGCAAAACAAACCTATACTGGTCAACGGCAAAGATGTCACACCGGATGTGAACGCGGTACTCGCTCATATGAAGGAGTTCTCACAGCAAGTTATTAGTGGGAATTGGAAAGGGTAAGATTTATACAATAGTTTTTATACTGATTTTCAGCAAAAAACAGCAGGGGAGGCTCAGGGAACCTATTTTTAAGACATGATCACTTTCTACCGAATTTTTAGGGCATTATGTGTTAAAGTGTGTAAAGGAATCGCGTCTAGCCTTGGTACCATAAATATTAAATAATTCCTTCCCCCAAGAAGGAATAGAACCACTAACCATTGACAGTCAACAAATAATTACTATCCAAATTATGCCATGTTGCGACAGAGTAAAATATGGAATTTTGCTTTGTTGTTGCTGCATTATATAGGTATCTAAATAAACGAGACATTATTAAAATCTGGAAAAGGGTAACCGGAGTGTCTTGAAAACAACGACATGTCTTACTTAACACAAGGTTCCCAAGTACTTTCTGTATAATACGCTATACAGGGTAAACCAAAAAATATTGCATATTGAATGACGTAACTAAATACTGCACGTTAAAAATTTCTAAGATCTCTACTCACTCTTTCAGCTACACGCTGTATCCAACACATGGCAGGGAACTTGGGAACCTAGTGTTAACACACTCTGGTCCACTTCCGATCTCTACTTTACGCCGAATTTGACACATTGCGTGCTGAGTGGCGGAACTCAACGCCGCGTTTTGCCTTGTACCAGAGCGAAAGATTAAATATTTTAATTGATAATATTAAATATTTCATTTCTTCGAGTGGAGATCGAACCCACAACCTGTCGGTTACACACTTGTGCCGCTGCAAGCCTAAGCAACCAAATGTATATAATTCCCCCGAGCAGGAAACGAATCCAGGACAATAACAAAACAGTCAGTCCCACTACTCCATGATGGATTTATATATTAATTAATAATATATTCCAGATACACGGGCAAACCAATAACTGATGTGATAAATATCGGCATTGGCGGCTCCGATTTGGGCCCGCTTATGGTCACCGAAGCCCTTAAGCCATATGCCAATCATCTTAAGGTAATTAATATATACTGTTTAATTAAATTATAAGTTATCAGTACAAAAATGCAGAAATGGGCACCTGTGTGTGAACGCGACATGTTGTGGGTTCGATTCCCGTTCGAGGAAATGAAATATTTTATTTATTTCTTTATTTTCTTTGGTAACTGGACAGAGCGCGGCGTTGAGGCGCAGCCATGTGCGGGATATAGCGTGAAGTTAAAAAAAGAAAAAATAAAATGCTTGCTAGCTTGCAGGTTTAAATAAAGTTGTGGTGAACATTAAAATTAATTAATTGAACTTAAAATTTTAAATGCTTTTCTATTGTTTACCGACTTAAAAAAATGAAAAATTCTGTTTGACCTATATGTATGTTTGTCTACTATTATCGATTAGTTGGCTCCACCGATTTTAATGTGATTTTCAGAAAAAGATTTATTATGCTTAGCAGAAGGTTATGGTATTTTAACCGATTTTTATGAAGGAAGTTTTTAATTTTAATAAACTTCTTTCCATTTTCTTCCAACAGGTACATTTCGTATCAAACATAGATGGTACCCACTTAGCTGAGGTCCTCAAACGCTTGAACCCTGAGACGGCCTTGTTCATTATAGCTTCTAAAACGTTCACCACTCAGGAAACTATTACGAATGCGACGTCAGCGAAGAACTGGTTCTTGGAAGTCGCTAAAGATGTAAGCAGATTATTAATTAAGTAAATTAATAAGGCAAAGCGCGGCGTTGAATTCCGCCACTCAACACGCAATGCCTCAAATTCGGCGGAAAGTGGGGAACGAATAGTGGAACGGAGTATCTTAACACTAGGTTCCCAAGTTCCCTCTATCTACCCTGCCATTTGCGGGATACAGCGTGAAGCTGATGGATATATAAAATCTAATTAAGTGAAATCTAAATTATTATGCACTTGATGCTCAGTGGTTAGAACGCTTGGATGTCCAAGGTTTTATATGTTTTTTTTTTATTTAATATTATTTTTATTATCGGCTTTCCTTTCAGCCATCAGCAGTGTCTAAACATTTTGTAGCATTATCCACGAACGGTGAGAAAGTGACAGCTTTTGGTATCGATCCGAAGAATATGTTTGGGTTCTGGGACTGGGTCGGAGGAAGGTATGATATATATATATTAATTTTTTTTTTTAAATAGGATCTTTGATTTTCACGATTATTACAAATTTTATATGAAACAAATTTAACCAGATTAATCGCGTAAAACAATATACGCAATTCATCCGATTAAATTTCATTAAGTTTTTTTTTTTTTTTAATTTTAGATATATTTAACACCCTTTATAGTACTGTCCGGGATAGTTAGAAAATAGGATAGATGTGCTCAGTTATCCTACTTTAGTCTGAATTCAAGATATTGCGTGGTTCGGATTGTAACGCTGCACTATCTCGCTAGAGGGCGAGGAAATGATTAATTCCTCGAAATATGTATATCCTTAGTATTTTAACATATTTTTTTATTTTAATTATCTGTTTTTACTCTTTGAATGTAGTGTTAAATATAAGATATTATCATACACAATACGTATTCAAAATTTTTGAGATAAAATGCGGCGTTGAGTTCCGTTTTTTTTATTTTTAAAAACTATTATTTCTATTTTATATAGATATTCTCTATGGTCAGCCATCGGTCTGTCCATCTCATTGTACATCGGCTTCGAGAACTTCGAGAAACTTCTAGACGGTGCTAATTTCATGGATAATCACTTCTTAACTGCTCCTTTGGAGAAGAATGTACGTATGTCTTCTATAAAGGGTTTTTTGTCTAAAAGCTAGCTTAAAATTTTGTAGTATTTTTAGAAACAAAGAAGTAGCCAGTTCAATTGGTAGTAAGTAGCAAGTTTTTGCTGTTTCTCGCTTGTGGCCAGTGAGGCAGAGGGAACTTGGGAACTTAGTGTTTCCGTCGAATTCGATGCATTGAGTGTTGAGGCAAGTGATGGACCTCAACGCCGCGCCTTTGCTTGAATCAGAGCGAAATAATGAAAATATTAAATATTTAACTACTTTAAGTGGGTATCGAACCCACAACCTGTCGTTGAATATATATTTTTGTTATAATTTAATATGCTTTTGAACAAATTTCAGGCGCCAGTTATTCTCGCGCTACTCGGTATATGGTATGGTAACTTCTATGGAGCAGAAACACACGCGTTGCTCCCATACGACCAGTACTTACACAGGTGAGGGCCCCGTTCGTGGTTCAATATTTTAGATTGAATGTTTGTTTGGTTGAGCTCTAAACTCGGGAACAGCTGGTGAATCGTCGTTGAGTTCGCTGTTGCGGCGTTGAGTTCCACTCGACACGCACTGTTCACGTTCCCAGGTTCCCTCTGCCTACTACCCTGGTATTTGAGAGATACATCATTATATTGGGATTAAATTAATAATATAAAGTACTTGAATGAATTATCTCAGCTTCACGCTGTATCCCGCAGATGGCAGGGTAGGCGAAGCGAGTTTGGGATCCTAGTGTTAAGACACTCCGTTTCCTACTTTCCGCCGAATTTGAGGCATTGCGTGTTGAGTGGCGGAACTCAACGCCGCGCTTTTGCCTACTTACCAAAGCGAAGAAATGGAAACATGAGGATTGAACCCACAACCTGTCGATTATAGTCACACGCATGTGCCGCTGCGCCACGACAGGCCTCATTAATTTAAATGTATATAATAACAATATTTTCCTTACCTGTAATGGTGCAGAGGTACAAACGCGTGTCTGTAAATGTGACCGGCCGAGGGTTCGATTCTAACTCAATGAAATTAAATATTTCATCGTCATAATAATGACGATACTGTGGTAATAAACAAAACGCGGAGTTGAACTCCGCTACTAAAAACGCAACTCAAATTCGGCGGAAAGTTGGAAACAGAGTGTCTTAACACTAGGTTCCCAAGTTGAGTGGCGGAACTCAACACCCCGCTTTGCCTAGTTACCAGAGCGAAGAAATGAAAACATTAAATATGTAATTTAAAAATATTAAATATTTCATTTCCTCGAGTGGAAATCTAACCCACAACCTATCATTTACAGTCACACGCTTGTGCCGCTGCGCCACGATGCCACGAGGCCTCTAATAATATTAGCAGGTTTTATTTGACCTTGTTTTGGTACAATATATAATTGGTTAGCTTCACGCTGTATCCCGCACGAGGCAGGGTAGGCAGAGGGAACCCGGGAACCTAGTGTAAAGACACTCCGTTCCACTTCCGTTCCCCACTTTCAAAAAAAAAAATGGTTAATTTTCCATATTCTTGAAACTTTTTTATATGTTTTTTATATGTTATTCCACATTTAGCAAAGAAAAATACAATTTATTTAATACTAATATATTTAATATATTAAATTTATTTATTTATTTATTTATTTAATTTATGTTGTTAATATCTCAACCAATAGAGATGTAAACAACATAAATAAGTTGTAACAAGCGTTAAGAATTTCCCACGTAGCTTGATAAGACCGTATGGCTTAGTTGATCAGAGCGCTTGGGCGGTTTCCAAGTTGTGCGGATTCAAATCCTTCTACGTTAAAACTATTTTTTTATATAATATTTTTCATACAGATTCGCCGCGTATTTCCAACAAGGTGATATGGAGAGTAACGGTAAGTATGTGACGAGGAGCGGTGAGCAAGTGTGTTACAGCACGGGCCCCATAGTGTGGGGAGAACCCGGGACCAACGGACAGCACGCCTTCTACCAGCTCATACATCAGGGGACACGGTTATTATTATTTTAAATAATAAAAAAAAAAAACATTTCAAAGGTTCTCGAGATCGTACTACTTGAAATCATAGCTAAGTATCTCCATTAGTAATAATTAAATAAATAAATTAGAAAAATCTTCATATAGGAGCTACGGTGCCACGGACGTACACGCAGACTAATTGGAACGCGAAACTTTAATATATAATGGAATTTTTTTGTGACTACCCTTTTAAAATGATAAAAGGAATGGTTTTTGAAATTTTAAACGTATCTACAATATGCTAAAAGTCCTGGGTTCGAGTCCCGTTGCGTTGCAATTTTTTATTTCAGCGTCACGCTGTATCCCGCACATGGCAAGATAGAGAGGTAACTTAGGAACCTAGTGTTAGGACACTCTGTTCCACTTCCGTTTCCCATTTTCGTCCGAATTTAAAGTATAGCGTGTTGAGTGGCGGAACTCAACGCCGCGCTTTGCCTTGTTACCAGAGCTAAGTAATGGAAACATTAAATATTTCATTTCCTCGAGTGGGGATCGAACCCACAACCTGTCGCCTACAGTCACGCGCCACGGCAGCTCTTTTTTTATTTATTTTTTTTCTTATTATATAAATAACTTTATATAAAACATATTGTGGCCTGTCAGCGCGTGACTGTAAACGATTGGTTGTGGGTTCGATCCCCACTCGAGAAAATGAAATATTTAATATTTTCAATTTAAATATTTAATGTTTTCATTTCTTCGCTCTGGTAACATAGCAAAGCACGGTGTTGAGTTCCGCCTGTCAACACGCAATGCCTCAATGTCGGCGAAAAGTGGGGAATGAAAGTGGAACGGAGTGTATCAACACTATGTTCCCAAGTTCCCTCTGCCTACCCTGCCATGTGCGGGATACAGCGTGAAGCTGAGTGAGTGATAATATATAATTTGGTCAGGTTGATTCCCTGCGACTTCATAGCGCCGGCTCAGACGCACAACCCCATATCTGGCGGGATCCACCATAAGATATTGCTCGCCAACTTCTTGGCGCAAACCGAGGCTCTGATGAAGGGGAAGACTGCTGAAGAGGTCAGTTAAATTGTGTGAATTATCTTTTATTTTTACTATGACACAGGGTAGACAAAGACAACGTAGTGATTGGACACTGTTCTACAATTTTGGACTCGTTTTGAGGATTGTATGTACTGGCGGAACTTAACGCCGTTTTCAATTGCGTTTAGATTCGAGACCATAAGTCATTTTATAGATATAGGTATAGATTCGCCAGTCAAACATGTATTTTAACCAGTTTCCGGGTAAAAAAAACCTTGTTATTTATAACTTTTTGAAAATGAAATATGTATCTCCATTGAATAGAGACGTGTTGTGGCTTTGACTCGTCCGTCCGCTTGGTATCGTAGCTCTTAGACGGATACACCGATTTCGATGCGGTTTTTTCGATTTAAGGCATTTAATTTACTGCTTCAGAGGTTTCTTAAATAATAAATCTACTCGTATAGTTCTTTTTTTTCAGCTTCACGCTGTATCTCGCACGAGGCAAGGTAGACAGAGGGAACCTGGGAGCCTAGTGTCAAGACACTCCGTTCCACTTCCGTTCCCCACATTCCGCCGAATTTGAGGCATTGTGTGTTGAGTGGCGGAACTCAACGCCGTGCTTTTACCTTATTACCAGAGCAAAGAAATAAAACATTAAATATTTAAATTGAAAATATTAAATATTTCATTTCCTCGACTGGGGATTGAATCCAAACCTGCCGGTTACAGTGACACTTTTGTGCCGCTGCGCCACGACAGGCCTCAAATCCATAGTTATATAATTAAAATGAAATTGAAATTATAATGTCAGGCCAAATCAGAGCTCGTGAAGTCCGGCATGGCGCCCGAGGCCATTGAGAAGATACTTCCACACAAGGTGTTTAAGGGCAACCGCCCCACCAACTCCATTGTGGTGAAGAAAATATCTCCTTTCACGCTGGGAGCGCTTATTGGTGAGAAATATATTATTTATAACATTATTGTACGCGTTGTATCATACACATGAAGGGAACCTGGGAACCTAGTGTTAGGAGGAATTGAACACCGCCAGCCTCGTTATCAGAGCGAGGAAGTTAAAATGTTAAATATTTTAAAAAAATATATAATACTAGTTATTTGTGGCTTTGTCCGCATTCTCTAGGGGGAATAAGTAAGTGTGGGACTTGACACGAAAAAAACTAAGAGCTTTTTTTGGTATTAAGACACCGCTCCAATACATAGTGATCGCCGGCCTTAATTTGTTGTAGTATTATTATACCTACATGCTGTTGCCAAATATATTAAATACAATTTATTTCTTATAAATTGTAGGCTATATGTTATTTTGTTGTATAAAATGTGTTGCTGTAAAGTTTTATCTAAATATGTTCAGTAGTTAATATGTGAAAGTGGAACACACGAACACCCGTTCAAGTTCACAAACCTTTTTAAATATATCCTTATATAATATTAGTAGCATAAGATTTTATAGTTCTAATTTGCTTAAATTATTTTCAGTGTCTTAACCCTAGGTTCCCAAGTTCCCTCTGCGTACGTATCACGTGTGAAACAAAAACATCTATTTTGAAATCGATAAACGTGCTTTTTATTAAAAAAATATTAATAATATCAATAAAATGTGTATTTCCAGCGATGTACGAACAAAAAATCTTCACACAAGGTGTTATCTGGGACATTAACTCCTTCGACCAATGGGGTGTGGAGCTCGGGAAGCAGTTGGCTAAAGCCATTGAGCCGGAACTACAAGGTTCGAGTCCTGTGTCGAGCCATGATGCCTCCACCAATGGACTTATTAACTTCTTGAAGGAGAATTTTGCTTAGAAATTGTATAATTATAAAATATTAAAAGTATGAAGTAGCTATTATTATAGGCTTTTTTGAATATGTTCTTTTTAATTGTTTGAGTAATTTATTTAATAAAGATATATTAATATTTTTGAATGCTTTGGTTATTTTTTTGCAATATAAAAAAATATATTGGTTTTTTTTTTCGGTCAAAATTGATATTAAGGTGGAATATAACTTTAAGATTTGCAATATATTTAAATCATGTAATTATTTATTTCATACAAGATTTAAACTTAAATTAAAGAAAAATCTATAGTTAAGAATAATAATTATTTAATTCATAAAATTTTATTCAATTTATTGTTAAAATTATAGGTTAAAAATGTTTTTTTTTTATATAATTATCTCACTTTTGGTAAGTATATTTATAAAAAGCTCGTTTTTGGTTCAAATAAATACATTTATATATTCACGTTGTGTCGTAAAATTGTATATGAAAAGATGAAATTATATGGAATAAATATGTAGTTGGAATCGGCAATTTTTATTTTCTCATCACTTCTTTCATAGTAAAAATTTAATAGAAAGAAAATTTTAAATAATATTTAAAGGTCCTGATTATACATCAGATGGTACTGGGTTCGATTTCCACAAACAATGTCTAAAATTGAGCCATATGAAAGTCAGAACACTAGCATTCCTGTGTTAACTAAACAAGGGATTTACAAACAAAAAAAACATTCATAATAATAAATTTATTTACACAAAATGACTTTTTCAACCGTTCAACAGATCATTTTCAGAAAAAGAATTACAGAAAATATACCCCAATATATATATATATATATATATATATATATATATATATATATATATATATATATATATATATATATATATATATATATATATATCTTCACGCATGATGGTAGGCAGAGGGAACTTGGAAATATAATGTTTAAGACTCTCCGTTTCGTTTCTTTTGCGAACTCGGAGAATTGCGTGTTAAGTGGCGGAACACAACTATGCTTTGTTCATAGAGCGAAGGAATAAATATATTAAATGGTGAAATATTCAATATTATTCTTAGAGTAGAGGTCGAACCCACAACCTGTCGGTTTACAGTCACATGATTTTGCCCCTGCACTGTGATAGAGGAGAGGCTTCTGTATATATTTTTATTAATATTAAAATAATAACATTTACAAAACAAATAAGAATATGAAATAAATGAAAAAAGTAATAAAAACAAATTGAATGTATTTTTGAATGATTTCCGCCGCTTTATTTAGGTTTCCGCCCTCGTCCGCCGCCGCCGGTTTTTGCTTTTTTGTTGGTATTTTTCTTATCTTCCTCCGCTTTGCGTTTCGGATTCGGCGTTGTTGATAACACCTGTTATAAAAAAATGTCAAATTGAAAATAATCTATGATTTAACTAGTCCCAAGTTTTGTTTTGTTAACTTAGGAACCTTTGGTAAGACACTTTGTTCCCCACTTTCTGCCGAATCTGAGACATGGCGTATTGCGTGGCGGTACTCAACGCCGCGTTTTGCCTTATTACCAGAGCGTAGAAATAATAATATGAAATACTTAACACATATAAACACTCAGTTTGAGACTGTATACCGCCCACGGCGGAATTGGCAGAGGGAACTTAGGAACCTAGTGTTAAGACACTCCGTTCCACTTCTGTTCCTCATTTTCCGTTGAATTTGAAGCATTTCGTGTTGAATGGCGCAACTCAACGCCGCGCTTTGCTTTAATATCAGAGCAAATAAATGAAAACATTAAATATTTAATTATGATAATATTAAATATTTCATTTCCTCAAGTGGGGATTGAACCCACAACCTATCAGTGGTTTTTAGACACACGCTTGTGCCGCTGCGCCACGACAGGTCTCAAACATATATAAATTGAATAAAATATTTTTAAGTCATAAAATAAGATTATCAAAATGAAAACAACCTTAAAGAAACCATCCAGTCTGCCTTGCACTGAACCGGAGCGAGCCTTCAACAGTTTCTTGGCCCCGTTCCTAACTCTGTCTTCGCTGAACTGCTTGTCCCCACACAAGAACTTCACTAGGCCTTCTTCATCTGGATCCGTCCATTTTAACTGAAATATATATATCTATATATTATAATTATATATAACTTAGTATACTTTTTTTTGTAGGGTCTGTAATGGCGCAGTGGCACATGCGTGTGATTGTAAACGACAGGTTGTGGGTTCGATCCCCACTCGAGGAAATGAAATATTTAATATTTTCAATTTAAATATATAATGTTTTCATTTCTTCGCTCTGATACAAGGAACTGCGGTGTTGAGTTCCGCCACTCAACATGCAATGCGTCAAATTCGGCGGAAAGTGGGCAACGAAGTGTCTTAACACTAGGTTCCCAAGTTCCCTCTGCCGACCCTGCCATGTGCGAGATACAGCGTGAAGCTGAGTATTATATGTCTATGCATTGGTAACAAGGCAAAGCGCGGAGTTGAGTACCGCCACTTAGCAAAAAATGTATCAAATTGTTGTCGTAAAGCGTGAAAAAAAAACCATTTTAATAGTAAATACTCACTTCAATACCTTCCCCATTATTGACTTCAGGTTCAACAAACAATCTTCTAGCGTTCTCAAAGCCCCAGTTCTCTGGGGGCACATATTTCTTAACATCTATATTGTGCAGTATTTGTTCTATGGAACGGTGTTGCTTTATCAGTTCTATGGCCCTCTTGGGTCCGATGCCTCTTATAGACTCACAGTAGTCGCAGCCGAGGAGTATGCAGAGGTCAATGAACTGTAAGAGGTCAATGACTTGTTATTAATATATACTTATAATAAATCTGTAACCGATCACTGTCTGTACATGGAAGATATATTCAAAGAAAAAAAATCTTATAGGAGACATTTATTGATGTAAAAGGACCCAAAATAGCAAATTAAAATGTTTGTTTATTTATCTGTTTGTCTGTGTGTTTGTATGCGTTAATCTCAGATATGGCTGACCAGATTTAAATGTAGTTTTCACCATTATATTTTGGCAACCTTTCTCCTTCTTAATTCGGCTATAACATTGCTACAAAGTTTTTATTAATTAAGATCATTTTTAAATTTTTAGTGTATAGGTATTGTCTTATATGTGAAAATGTTATCAGAACAAGAAAGTAATTGAGATTAATAAATAAAATAGTGTAATTTAAGCGGGCGAAGCCGCGGGTGGGCCGCTAGTGTTATAATATTTACCAGTGGTGGTGTAAAAGCGTGAAACTGTAAACATAACTGGTTGTGGGTTCTATTCCCAGTCGAGAGAATGATAAAATTAACATTTTCAGTTACTCAACAATAGGTTCCCATGTTCCCTCTGACTATTCTATTACAGAGAATACAAACTGAAGACAGTAATAGTTAAAGAATTATGTGTAAATAAATTAAAAATATTTCTATAATACATTGTTTTAAAGTTATATTGAAATATGTACTTTTTTTAATAGTATTGAGTATTGAAATTATCTTAAACTACTACTACTTAAATTATCTTAAACTACTTGTCGCAACAGAGTAAAAATGAACATAATTGTATAATAATAATGTTACAAACGCACAGTTGCTGGTTCAATACTTTTACGGAAAAATACTCTTAAGAGAGAAAACTTGGTGTCTTTTCATGCAACATCAAATTTGAAACATTGCATGATTATTTTTTCAGTTTCACGATATATTTGGCGTATGGCAAGTAAGCGGAGAGAACTTAAAAACGTAGTGTTAGGTCACTCCGTTCCGTTCTCCACTTTCCACCAAAACTGAGGCGTTGCGTGTTGAGTGGCGGAAATCAACGCCGCGCTTTGCCTTTTAATTAGATTGAAGAAATCAAAACATAAATATTTAAGTAGACTATTTCTCAAGTGGGGATTGAATCCACAACCTGTCCCGTTAACAGTCACACGCTTGTGCCACTGCGAGGTGACAGGCTTTAATCAATAAATTTATGAATAGAAGAATATTCCTTATATTCTAACCTACTAAATTTCAAAAACGTATAAAAATTTTAACAAAGCAGGATTTGAACCCGCGCCTCTCTCGTTCTTATATTATATTCATAGAGAACTAATGCCTTAGTTGGTCAGAGATCTTGGACGGTTTCCAAGCGGCGTGGGTTCAAATCCTGCCCTAAATCCCTTTTATATGTTTTTAAATTTAGTATTTTTCTTTTCTAAGTGAGGAATAACACTTTAAAAATATAAAATTTTTCTAACCTCATTCAGATTTAACTCTAGCCCACTCAGTACATTGTCCAAATGGAATTCTTGCACAGGCATTTTCCTTGCTTCGGAGAATGTCAAATGTCTTAAAAGAACATTAGCACCAAACGTCAACGCATCCATATCTTCTGTGGCCACTGCATACACTTTACCAGCTTTTACCTGTAATTGAAATATTTTTTGTTTTATTTTTTTTTTCAGCTTCACGCTGTACATGGAAGGGTAGGCAGAGTAACCTGGGAACCTAGTGTTAAGACACTTCCTTAAGTATCCTACATTCTGCTAAAAGAATATTTTTTTTTTTTTAAGAGCTTCTTTTTTAAGATAAGAGTTATTATGTGAACGAGATAATTTATTTCTCTATAATGTACCTTAAATCTGATTAAATTAGCTTCAATTTACATATATTTGTAATATTTTTTTTCTCTTGCACTATTTTTGAGGAAAAAATAAATACACATGATATCTTACTGCACCACCTCCCTCTGTCACATTTCGTGATTTTAACCAAACCCCCGCCCCCCCTTTCGAATCTCACGTGATTAATGGAGGGCCCCTTACTTATAAATTTTCATGTTTTCATTAAATAAGATAAATTACCATACCAAAGCTGCACACTGCGCCTCAGCTTCACATGGAGCTTCAACTACTGGAACACCCATTAACTTCAGTAATTGTCTTGCTTCTTCACCATGTTGCTTTGTCACTTTAACTAGACGACGGTTGAACTTCTCTATTGAAGCCTTGTCACCTAGAAAATTTAATTAATTGCCAAAGTTAAAATGTTTGTTTTTTTTCTCAATTGTTAATGAATAAATAACAAATTCTTAAGAAATATTTTTTTTTTAGCTTCACGCTGTATCCCGCACGAGGCAGGGTAGGCAGAGGGAACCCGGGAACTTAGTGTTAAGACACTCCGTCCCACTTCCGTTCCCCACTTTCCGCCGAATTCGAGGCATTGCGTGTTGAGTGGCGGAACTCAACGCCGCGCTTTGCCTTATTACCAGAGCGAAGAAATCAAACAATAAATATTTAAATTGAAAATATTAAATATTTCATTTCATTGACTGGGGATCGAACCCAGAACCTGTCGGTTACAGTCACACTCTTATGCCGCTGTGCCACGACAGGCCTCAATAAAAAAAAAAATAATTGTAAATAAATATTAATATGGTTATATTTTAAAAGTTGCATTAACGCAGGCTATATCAAAGTTAGAGATGATAATTCATTGAAACCTGTCTACTCAATACATTGTATATTAAGTGGTAGAACCTATTTTTTTTTATTATATACATAATGTGTGTTATAATTTTTTTAAATTCTAGCAAGTTCTTTATGTATACCAATGATAATCCCTTTTGATTTGTATGCATTTTTGTACTTTTACTTATAATATGATTAGTTTACTTTAATTTTTTAATTATAATATAACATAAATTTAAAACATTATATATAGAGGTAATTTCTTATATTCTGTTATAAATTTAGGAGCACAGATAATGTAAATAAATCATTTTCTCACACTAGATTGAATTGATATGTGTTGGCGTACTTAGATACAAAGTGCTGTTGTAATTTTTTTTTTAATGGCAAAGCAAAAGCATACAAGTCACCAGATCATGACTGATCACTGCCAGCCACAACATATGTATTTTTTTAATTATTACTTATAACTATTGTTAATTGTATTGTTGAGGCCTGTCGTGGCAAAGCGGCACAAGCGTGTGACTGTAACCAACAGGTTCTGAGTTGATCCTCAGTTGAGGACATGAAATATTTAATATTTTCAATTTAAATATTTAATGTTTCATTTCTTCACTCTGTTAATAAGGCTAAGCGCGGTGTTGAGTTCTGCCACTTCGGACGAAAGTGGGGAACGGTGTGTCTTAACACTAGGTTCTTGGGTACCCTGCCTCGTGCAGGATACAGTGTGAAGCTAAAAAAAAAAGAATTATTGTTAATAGGAATGAATCAAGTTTTTTAAATTATTAAAAACGTACCAGTTTCAGTAGCCTTCTGCAGTTCTTTTTCAGCTTCCTCTCTTCTCTCAGCTCTTTTGTTTAATTGATGAGATTTCATGTCTGGTGGTTTCCCATCGAATACGTAAACTGGTTTGATACCATTCTCTACTAAACGGATAGTTCTATAGAATGTTCCCATCAAATGTGATGTTGTTTCCCCGTCAACTGATGTTAGTTGAGCACCTAAACGATAATATACAATGCAAAAAACAGTTTGTTTTACAATATATTTCTTAATAACGTATAGATTAACATATAAATAAAAAATATTTACCTTCGCTTCTCACGGCAATTAAAAACTGGTACAAGCTCATAGATGCATCAATTGCCACCTTTCTTCCTGTTAATGATATTGAAAAGACTTGTTTTGTAAGTAATCAATTTTAATTAGAGTAATATGTATCAAAGTAAATATTTACGTACCAAAATAGTTTTTGATTTCCATTTCTTTTATAGCTTGCGGTGCAATATCCGCTATAAGCTTAGATAATCCTATAATACCCATACTGTTTTGGTCCACTGAAAGTACAATTTGAATTCAAATTTATAGCACTCTTGTGTATAATAATTTCTTTCTGGTTACTTAAATTTTAACTTAACATGCACTCAAATAAAGACAGTCGGCGTCAGGAACGCGGGAAATATGACATTAATTATCGTCTTAAGCTTTTTAGTGTTGCCACATATGATTTATTACAAAATATCGATTATCATATATCGATATCTTTAAAAATATCAATGCAATAAATTTCTAAAAATGACCATTTATATAACAATGGTGATTATAAAGATATATTTTTAAAATAAACTTTTATTTCACAATATAAAATTTAATCAAAGCAGTATCGAAACGGAACGTAACATACAGATGTGTCAATAACAGAACTTACAATAAGAACAAGTAGTTATATTTTTATTTAAAGACATAAATTAGTTAGTAAAAAGTAACTTATTTAAACAATATAAAATATTGTATTATAATAATTATAATTGATAATATTAAAACAACTATTAAGTTATTAATTTTATTTTAAAGTGAAAACACCCTATATTGATCGCACATTTATATTACTTCTGCTTATTTTCATAAGTTTTACATATTCTTCTGGTCTTAGTGTATTTTTTAAGGAGAAGGCATACTTTAACAATGGGAAATTATTTTTCAATAAACTTGGAAGAACATTATAAACAAAATGAAAAATTTTTACAAACATTAAATGAAATTAATGTAAGTATTACAAAATAAGTAAATATAAAATTAAAAACAAAAATCACTACTCAACTAATATGTTCAAAAATAAAAATAGCTCTAAATGTGAAGCAGGTTTATTAATTTAAAATAAATTATGATAATTTTATGTTTTATATTTTTTTAGATGGAGAGACAAATTCAATTGAGAAATCAAATGGCTGAGAGGCAAAGAGCTATGGAAATGGCGAAAAATAGAGATTTATTTCTATGGTATTCAACATCTTATTTTGCTGCTGCAACTGGTTTATTTACTGGGTAATTTGTATATTCATAAAACATTGATAAATGGTATTCATTACAATTTTTTCAGCTTCACCTGTATTCTGCATATGGAAGGGTAGGGGGAAGAATCTTGGAAACCTAGTGTTAAGACACTCCATTCTTTTCCCTACTTTCCGCTTAATTTGAGGCATTCAGTGTTCCATGACAGTACTCAACTTGATGATTTACCTTCTTACCTGAGTGATAAAATTGAAAATGTTGATTATTTTATTTCCTCGAGTTGGAATTGAACCTGCAACTGGTCGCCTGACTTAAACTCGTAAATTTGGACCGCAACACTATGGAGCCCTTATTTTTTCATATTTAATATAGGTAATAATTTATAGTTAATATAGGTAATATTTTTCTGTTGTGCAGGTTCAGAAGAACTAAGCGGGCTTATTTCTTATTTCCTCTTTTGCCACTGACCTTTTTTAATCTTTATTACTGGGATCTTGCGTATGGGAATAAAATGCACCGTCTCAAATGTAAGTTTTTAGTTAATAATTTTATCAACTAACTTCAGCAAAAAATTAACTTCAGCAGTAACAGTTACCAAACAAATGAAATTTGCTGTTCTTTTGATGGTAAACAAAAAAGTATTTTCATTGTTTACCTATTGGATTTATACAAAAAATATAATTTATCTATAACTAGAAACAAGCATATATTAACTTTAATAAGGTTTTTGTTGAAATTATATTACCTGCTTAACACTCTAACTTTGATCTGTACACTGTTAAAGCTGTACTTCAGAGACGATTTATATAAATAATTTCAAATTAATATTTTTCTCCATTAAATATTACAATAAGTAAGATCTTACAATATTTACTAAATATTTCAGTGGAAGCGGAACATATAATGACACATGAATCTGATATGTTATTACTGCCATGTGGGCTACCGACTCCGTCGTCAATTGACCAAGGTCGTAGAGATGAAGAAGAAAAACAAAAAATCCACCCTCCAATGCCTTAAACAATAGGAATTATTTAACTTGTGCTCTGAGGTGTGCCTTCATTGCATGCTTAGAAGGCATTGAATATTCAATGTACCAGCTAGAAAGCTTTTATCTAAAAATTATGACTAATATTAAAATTTATTATTACAGAATAATCTTTTAATATTTATCTTAATATAAATGATCTTGAACTTTACAAGTCAAATAACGATAATATATAAGCAAATATCAATTATGAACAATTTGTAATAATTTGTTTCATATAAAATTTCCATTTTTGTATGTCATTAACTTGAATGGTATTAACTTTGATTAACTTAGAGGTGTATGAGATGTAGGCCAAAATAAATAGCATGTAAGTAGCAAGAATTATATAATTCAATTAAAATATATTTATGACGCTTATTGGGACATCGAACTTTATTATTAGCTTAATAAAATATTTTATCATTTATTGCACACTTTTTATAATTTGTTATATTTTTACATATTAGATATGCGCAAAAATATATGTGGTGAAGTCTCAATTAACAACCTAACTATGTGATAATGTTTTCACTTTAACTAAAAGTATTTTCATGATTGTGGTAGTTATATAAGGGTTTTATATTAATGTTCATACATTCACACAATAAGTATTATTATATTAGATAGTTATTCCATTGTTATATATATTTCATATTTACCTATCAATGTTGTTCGAATAAATTCTTAAAATAATATATTCGTCTTTTATTAAAAAAAAAATACATATGAAGGTATTACAAATTGATTATCGATTATTTTAACTATCGATTAAATAAGTATCATAAGCATCATTATGATAATTGACAGCCTTAGATATTGGTTTCCATGGCAACTGACATAATGTTTGGCGCCGTAAACAAATGAATTTCGTGTAACACAATAAAACGTGCTCCTTAAAAATTTTCATAAAAATATACTATTTAATAAAGTGGTGTTCAGTCATGGGCTTTTTAATCAATTTTGTTTAGGTTTTTTCAATGTAAGTATTAATATATATATTTCATAATATTTAAAATTTTCTATGATGTTTTTTGATTACTTAGTTATTGATGTCGTTCCCCGGTATTCCTGCAAATATAATCAATATTATTTAATATTTTGGTAGTCATGCTACAGTATTCAAATTAGTCTACGATATTTACTGTAATTTGCATATTAGATACCCGTATTTTTGAATAAAGTGGAATCCCTATGAATATTTATTGGCGTTTTACAATCGAACTTTACAGCGGCTTGTATAGACGCTCAGTTGAAAATGAACCAAGCACAAAATGTTAAGCGCGATGAGAAAAAGAAAGAAGTATCAAATAAAATTTCGAAAAAAAGTCCAGAGAAAAATATGTCGGAGATAGATGAACATATATTGAAACGATTTGATATTAAGAAGAGACTGGGCAAAGGGGCGTACGGTATAGTATGGAAGGCTGTGGACAAGAAAACTAAAGATATTGTTGCTATTAAAAAGATATTTGACGCTTTTCGTAACCAAACTGACGCGCAAAGGACATTTCGCGAAATCATATTTTTACAATCCTTTCGCAATCATCCAAACATTGTCAAATTACATAGCATTCACAGGTAAGAGATACTTTTCTTTACTAAAAGCAAAAAATATAAATTGATCTTCGACGAAGTTATCTAGATTATCTTCCATCAATCATTTTAATTTTAATACAATTTATAAAGAGACCTGTCGTAACGCAGCGGCACAAGCGTGTGACTGTTACCGACAGATTGTGGGTTCGATCTCCACTCTAGGAAATGAAATACGTAATTAGTTAAATTTTAAATATTTAATGTTTTTATTTCTTCGCTCTGGTACAAGGCAAAACTCGGCGTTGAGTTCCGCATCTACTCACTAGGGCCTATAGGCCGAAGTTCCCTCTGCCTTCTTTGCCATGTGCGAGATACAATGTGAAGTTATTGTTATAATTCTAATTTAGATTTTGTTTTATGACCTTTTCTAAGTTTTTGCTTACAAAGACGTAATATAAAAAATTACATACAAATTTTAATCAAATATATTTCATTAAAGGTGTTGTATATTTCAATTGTAAGATTCGGTTTCCTTTGACAGACCTTTGAGAAAATTTATTACATATAAAAATATGTAATAAATTTTCTACTTAAATCTTCGATTTCGACCGCTTTGGCAGTTTTGGCAGCAGATTTTTAATCGTCATGAATTTAATTAATTAAACGCCACTCAACGCTGTTCCCAAGGCGGCCCATAACGCTGCGCTTAAATTTCATTTAATTTAAATTTGTATATTAGTAATATATTCTGTTTTTTTGATAAACAAATATATATTTTTTTGTAAAAACATCCATATTATTTTTATAAGCAAAAATCTATTGTAGAGCCCTAAATAACCGCGATATCTACCTCGGCTTTGAATACATGGAGACAGACTTACACAATGTGATAAAAAGAGGCAACATATTAAAGGATATACACAAAAGATATATAATGTACCAAATGTTGAAAGCGACTAAGTATATACATTCTGGTAATGTCATACATAGAGATCAGAAACCGAGCAATGTACTTATAGACAGTGCTTGCAGGTGAGTTGAGTTGAAATTTTACTATTTCATTTTCAGCTTCAGGCTTTATCCCGCACATGGCAGGGTAGACAGAGGGAAATTGAGAATCTAGTGTTAAAACACTCCGGTCCGTTCCCCACTCTCCGCTGAGTTTGAGGCATTGAGTGGCGGAACATAACGTCGCGCTTAACTGCCTGGTTACCACAGCGGATAAATTAAAATATTAAATATTTTATTTATTCGAGTGAGAATCGAATCTACAACCTAAAACGGGACAGCGTTTTACGTCGCACGCTTGTGCTGTTGCGCCACGACAGGCCTTAGTGTTTTACGATTCGTCAATATTTATTGCGTGCCATGTCTAGGATACCGTGTCCGTGTTTGCGTGAGTAAGCTTACGACATACTTCTTTTTTTATTTTATATGTGCTTTAAGTGTCTATTTATGGTATTCATATTTAATAATATTTTTGATTTTCGCGATTGTTACACATTTATAATGAAACACTTTTAACCGGATTAATCGCGTATATTGTTTGTTAAACATGTTTTTTTGGAAACTGGACGTTTCGAACACTTTACAGTAGTCCGTGGTCACGAGTCTACGTCTACGCGATTAATCCAGTTAAAAGTATTTCATTTGGAAAGGCATTAATATTTGATTTTTAAAAAATATTTTAATATATAGATACAGTTCTATCGATTTTCAGATAAATGTGATAATGTGTGTTGCTCATGTACTTACGTTGGATTTTAAAACGTTTTACGATATAATAATAATGAAAATAACATCATAATATTCGATAATCTGTGTTAAATAATCAATAGGTACATGTAGGTAATTGTTATCTTTAACAGTTCAGCGTGTAGAAAGAAGGATATGGTAAACTGTTGGGATCATTTTGTTGTTGACGTTTCCGTGAGTGAGCCATTTTGTCGTGAGATCGCGTGGATGTATCAAGTTGAAATTAATATTAGAAATTAAAAAGATTGAAGATTAAATATTAGTTTTCTATAGGGTAGTAGTACAGTTATGAGATTCGGCGCGAAGTGAGAACTTAGCATATAATTAAAGGAAAATAACTGAAAAGTTAAATATACATATACCAAGGTGAGGTTTTCTAATAAAAATAAATAAATTACAAACTTATAAAATGAGTTCAGTTCATATAAAATGAGTGCATACGGACGCAAACTCAAGTTTCTCAACTCTTATAGGTTGTTTAAAATTCTGAAAATGGTTACGGAACCATCAGCTTAACGGTTTAACTCGTATTTTATCATTTTTTTTTATATTCGTAATTAACGAACAAAGGACATCAGCTACTTGAATTAATCCGATGGATGACATGTGCAAAGTGTAGTGGGTGGTAAAAAATGAATGCTTTTCATAAAAAAACTATGTTTAAAATAGCCATTTCTCCTTAGGGTGAAGTTAGCAGACTTCGGTCTAGCCAGATCTGTGTCGTCGATGTACTCGGGCGGCGAGGAGGGGGCCGACCCGTGCTTGACAGATTACGTCGCAACACGCTGGTACAGAGCGCCGGAAATACTTATTGCTAGCAAGAAGTAAGTGAATTGTATATATATATATATATATTTGTAGTATGTAGGTTGTTGTCACTGGTATAGTAGCTTGTGGGAAACTTACTGATTTTCTCAAAGTTTACGTAATGTCTGAACTTTTGAAGTAATATTTAAATGTATAGACATATCCGTCAACTTTTTAAATGTATTCATAAAAACTACTGTATTGATGTAAACTATTAACTTAATTTTAAATAAAACAATTTTATCCGGATTAGTCGCGTATATTATACATTTATACATTATATTTATACATTTGTGAAAAGCTGACGTTTCTAACACTTTACAGTGTTCCGTGGTCACGCATAGACGGGTAGAATCTGTCCGTGACCACGGACCAACAAATGAAAGATATTATTATATTAATTTAATGCTTAAGCGCGGCGTTGAGTTCCGCCACTCAATACGCAATGCCTTAAAATTCGGCGGAAAGTAGGGAACGGAAGTGGAACGGAGTGTCCTAACACTAGGTTTCACTTCCGTTCCCTCTGCCTACCCTGCCTAGTGCGGGATACAGCGTGAAGCTGAATAAAAAAAAAAATAATGCTTCATTGTGTACAATTTATGTTAAATATCAAAATGTCCTATTTTATCACCTACACATATAGCTACACAAAAGGTATAGACATGTGGTCTCTCGGCTGCATATTAGGTGAGATGCTGACGGGTAAGCCGCTATTCCCGGGCACCTCCACTGTAAACCAGGTGGAGAGGATCATGGCCGCCCTGCCGAGGCCGTCGGCTGAAGGTATTGTGCGAAACTTAAATTATATTTTTTTTCGTATTGTTTTAGCTTTACGTTGTATATCGTACAGAGTAGGGTAGGCAGAGGGGACTTGGGAACCTTTTCCGAATTAGAGGCATTGTTGAGTAGCGGAAGTCAACGCCACGCTTTGTCTTGTTAACAAAGAGAAGGAATTAAAACAAATGGCTTGTACATATCGCAGAGGTACAAGCCAATTTTCAGGGACAAAGGCCTTTTGTTATTATTAATACTGTTATAATTATCTATTAATTTGACTGTAAACGTGATAGACTTCGACTCACTTAGGTTACTAATTTACTTGAATCCCTTTTATTTGGTAAGAAAATATCGAGATTTCTGCCACTATTTCTTTCTTTCTTAGCTTCACGTTGTATCCCGCACGAGGCAGGGTAGGCAGAGGGGACCCGGGAACCTAGTGTTAAGACACTCCGTTCCACTTCCGTTCACCACTTTCCGCTGAATTTGAGGCATTGCGTGTTGAATATTTCTGCCGCTAAATAAGCACATTCTTATATTTTTGTTTGTACTGTTTTATGTTTGACTCTCGTTTTGCAGATTTATATTTTATATATAATATTATCCTTAGTTTAATATGACATTTACTGTGTACTTTTTTTCACATAGAGCAGGGTAGGCAGAAAAAATATTGTGTTAGTGCATTCTGTTCTCTGTTCTCCGCTCGTATTGAATACAAAACAATTCTTCCCCTCAGTCCCAAAGAGAGCCCGCAACGATCACTTTTACACGCAGACGTCAGCTTCACGATGTATCCCGCACATGGCAGGGTAGACAGAGGGAACTAAGGAACCTAGTGTTAAAATACTCCGTTCCAATCTCCAATTTCCGCCGAACTTTGTGTGTTGCGTGTTATCCCACAGTGATTCCCTTAAACCTCTTGAAACAGACATATCGTCAGTGTGCACCGGCTACGGCTCCTCTTTAATCCGTGAACAAGCGTCAATCAGTACGTGTGGCACGCTGACCGCCATCTTGTCGTGCGCTGCACGAGATGCGGCAGAGTTGGTCCAGCAGCTGTTGGTGTTTAACCCTGCGAGACGGTTGAGTGCGGAGAGAGCCTTGCATCATGATTATGTAGCTAAGTTAGTGTTTTTTGTGTTTGTGTGATTGTTGATCAATCCTGGCCGCATTGAAGTTACCTGTACGCTGCGTTGATTTAATTTTTATTTTCGTTTGGTTTCGTATATATTTTTGGTGTTCTTTGGCGTAGGAAGAACAGTGTGGGGGCCGGGTGGGGCTGTGTCCACGCCAAAAAAGTCTTGTGCCCATCCCAGACATTTTACTAACAAAAAGTTAATCTTGAAATATAAAACTGACTTGTTGCAAAGGCCCCCCGTGAAAATTTCTTCTAGATACGCCAGTGCCATATATGCCAGTACATGTATTAGTTGCGCATTAATTATTTACCTAATGTTACGTTTATTGAAAAATATACAAAGAGGAATTCGATTATTTTCTGAACTGTGAACAATTCGGAAAGCCTAACTTCAAGGCGGCCATGACACATCGACCGTTCTGTACTAAGTTGTAAAACATTTAATTTGATTTATATTTTTAAAAAATAAATTGTTGAGTTTCTTGCCGGCTATTTTCAACAGACCCGCCTTCCGAGCCGGTGGTAGGACTGTCGCTACAGACATTTCTATGTAACTTGACCTTCAAAAGTGCTTGTAATGGCCTAATTGCATAAAGAATATTTTGATTTTGTTGTTTAAAATTAATATTAATATCATGTCGTGGAGAATCAGATCATGGAGGCAATACAGTAATTCAAAATGTTTTTACGAATGTGAAAAAGACAGTGTAAATGAATATTTAGAAAATTAACTTGTAAATTTTAATAATAAGTAAAAATTTTAAGAGGTATTTTTTTTTAATAACCTTAATAAATTATAGATTTCACCGAGAGAAGGATGAGCCGATTCTGTTATCAGATGTGCTGCTCCCACTGCGGGACGACAAGCAGATGTCGGTAGATGATTACAGAAATAAACTATACAGTATCATGGCGAAGGGTTTTCAGAATTCCAACCAGCCGAGGAAAACTCAGTCGAGGTTAGTTTTCGATATATATTTATATACATATATGTACAAGTTTGTGACTGTGAACGCGTCAGGTTGTTGTTCGATCCGAATCGATCATTCGAGGAAATGACATACTTATTTAATATTAAACATTTTCTTCGCTTTGGTAATAAAGAAAAGCACAGCGTTAAGAGGCGCTCTTTACGTGCAATGCCTTAAAGTCGGCAGAAAGTGTGGAAAGGAATGGAAAGTCATAACATTAGGTTCCCACGTTCCCTATGGGATGTATAGTACCCTGGTATGTGCGGGATCATCGTGCTTTTGCTAGATGAAGTATAAGTGTGTGTAATTTGGCTCAATTATAGCTTTTACGATTAAAAGAGTATTAATTGATAACATTTCTTTAATAAAGTACATTAATTTAAAATAATAAATATATCACTCGTTACCATACCGAACGTTTGAAACAATTTTGTATAAAGTGACATTCTCGTTGCTATGGCAACGCGTATTGTAGCAAACTTATTGCTGATAATGCAGAACGACGTGTCTATTTTTAAACTCATTAAAAAACCTACTTTTTAGCTCCTCCCTAGGCTATGTCAGGAGGAGAGAATATAAAGACATTGTGTATTGGACTGTATTGGCAGAATTTAACAACGCGCTTTGTTTATTACAATAAAGACGAAATAGTACAATCTGTTTTCCCTAGAGGGAATTGACCCACTATGGCTTTTACGCTGTTGTTCCCACGTCATTCCTCAGGACTATGTTTTTTTTTAAATACTCAACTTAGCTCCACGCTACATCCCTAGCGGGGTAGGCAAAGAGAACGGAGCGCCAAACGCTACGGTCTCGGCATACCTCTTTCGCCTCGTCCACTGTCGTCAACCTCTTCATATATGTCCTCCGGGAGGTCTTCATGTTTATGGATGACCCTCCTCCAGTATCATAGATACTGTGTTTTCGAATGTCAACTGAGGACTTTCCCTCCTTCATTTTAATAATATTACTATACATTTTTTGTAGTTTCATACATTTTTCTTAGCGAAATAAATGTGGGCTGTAGACACCAACTTATATTTTGTTGTTTTTCTTTCAGCAAATCTCAAACACTAACCACCAAGAGCAAAAGCTTCCAAGAGGCCGAAACAAAAATATATTCAAAATCAAAACACAGCGTTTCCGCTGACCAAAAGATAAGGAAACCTAAAACCATTGAAAAACCCATAAAAGAATATAAATCGGACCAATGCATAAAACCAATGAAAGCCACAAAAATGTTCGAGGGTAGATCACAAAATTGGTTGGAATGCGGTGATTATTATCAAAGAACGGGTTTTTCCGATGTGGAGTACAACAAAAATGTTTATAATATTGAAAAGAAAAGTCTTCAACAAAGAAGGAACTCTACGTCTTTCTCTAACATGAGTATAGGTGATGGGAATTTCTACGGGGACAGGCATGGCGTTATAACTGCGAGCGCCTTAATGGATCTTAGAACTAGTATGAGATAAGGGATTTTGGATTTTGGATTTTGATAGATTTTGGTTTTGTTTGGTTTTGGTGTTTTTTGAAGATTTTGTTGATTGTTTTTTTTTTTTTAACATTGGATGTTAGATTGTTGTTTGAAAAGTGTTGGAAATTTTTAACGTATATATTCTTTCCAATAATAAAGCAAGGTAAGCACGAATTGAATAATATATAATTATTAATATAATTCTCTTAGAGTCTCATAGAATAGAAAGTAATGAAATAGTATAATGTTCAGATTTGTGATGGTTTGTAATATTCTAGTCATTTATATGTGTAGTATTTTTATTTAAAACTCAGTTATATAATACTTAATAGATTAAGTTTCGAAAAAATATAAAATTTTAAATATTTTATTTATTTTTAATTCACTTCTTTGTAGTATAATTTATATTGATTTATATATTTTTTTTAACGAAATTGTTCGAAATAATTCATATGTATGCCATCTTGTGATTGAAATATAAAATAGATGTTTGGAAAGGCAAAGCGCGGTGGTGAGTTCCATCACTCAACACGCAATGCCTCAAATTCGGCGAAAAGTAGGGAACGGAAGTGGAACGGAGTGTCCTGGGTTCTGCCTCGGCCCACCCTGCCGCGTACGGGATACAGCGTGAAGCTGAAAGTAAAAAAGAAAGAAAAATAAATATTTAGAAAATTTCTTAGTAAATATTTAACTTTTAATTTCTTAGTATCATTAAAAGTCATACTTTGTACAATAATAAAATTTAATGTACCAATTTTTATAGTATATTAGATTAGTGTTTGGAGATTTTGTTTTTTTTTTAATTCTAGTCGCTCAAACATACAAGTATAGTTCCTAGTCAAGAATTAAGCAATAAAATTTTATATAGCAATACCCTTACTGTTTTTCTACTACATTTTAAAAAAAGTGATTTTTCTTCTTAAAAGAAACACACAAAAACACATAAAAACCATATATATATATATATATATATATATATATATATATATATATATATATATATATATATATATATATATATATATATATATATATATATATATATATATATATAAATAAATAAACACCTTTTTATTTAACGCCATCTTGTGTAGTTGTATGAACACATCTCATCACTACTGCTTTCCTTTTATAAATATGGAATCCTTCAATATATTTAAATTGTACTAGTACTATATAAATATAAAATGATAATTATCCATTTTTTTCATATACACTGCCCCGGACAGGATTTTTGTAATACATACTTAGAAACTACGTTAATAAAGATTGGATTGAAAATGCAGTTTCTGTTTATCCCAAAATTCCCAAACCTTCGGTTAAAAAAAAATAAGAATTAAAAAGTTAAATTGTATAGTTAATATATAAAAAATATTAAAATATATAAAAAAATAATAAAATAAATAGGTACCTAATTTCTTAATTAAAAATATTAAAATATATAATATTCTATATATTTGTTTATTATATATTTATATATTATTTCAAATATTACTACGTTTCTATTTTTTTTAATTTCTTTTTTTTTATAAAGATATTTATGTGCATAAGAGTATCAATATATATCGTTTTGTTATTTAAATTAATATACAACGTTGAATATTTTATTTTCATATCATTTGTTGTAATATAAAACCTGAAAAGGCTACATTCCAGGTCACTTTGGCCAGTAAATTAAAAAAGAACAAAAGTCAAGACTTCGACTTAAGAAAATGCCGTGACAGAAGATTTGAAAAGTCGTTTTTATTTTTGTACGCACAAAATGGAGATATTAATATTTCTTTCGTGCATCACGTTATGTTCGTGTGGACTTAAAAACATTCTAGCCATTTCTCAAATACCAGTGCTCTCTATGAATCAGAAAATTAATGCGAATAAAAATATTACGAAGGACTCAAAGGTAACGCTATATATGAACAATGTCTAGTATGTATGTAGTTAACTAATTTATATGGTCTATAAAATAGAAATTAAAAAACGTTGCTGGATTTGATCAATTTTATATAACATTAAAAATACTTCTTCATTCAGTTCCTCCCATTCATAATGTTGATAAATCCTGTCAAAGACACCAGCGAATATTGGCGGGAAACTGAAATATTGTCGCTTGTGAAAAACATCGATGTTGATATTGATTACGAGAAATGCGAGAAGAACTCTGATAAGACATTAGTGCATATTCCCAGTAAGCGAACTGTAAGGCCCATCTGTAGAAGCACTTATGGTAAGCATAAATATGATCTTGAGGCCTGTCGTGACCCAGCGGCACAAGCGTGCGACTGTAACCGACAGGTTGTGGGTTCGATCCCCACTCGAGAAAATGAAATATTTAATATTTTCAATTTAAATATTTAATGTTTTCTTCGCTCTGGTACAAGGCAAAACGTCGTGTTGAGTTCCGCCACTCACTCAAATTCGGCGGAAAAGGGGTAACGGAAGTGGAACGGAGTGTCTTAACAGTAGGTTCCTAAGTTCCCTCTGCCTACCCTGCCATGTGTGGTATACAGTGTGAGTTGCGTTTGAGTTTAAATTTGAATATAAACATGAAACCATAGCAGCATAGTGGGACAGACCCTGAGTGTAAAAGAAAAAAACACTTTTGTTCTCCACTCTCCTCCGAATTTGAGACATTGCGTGTTGAGTGGCAGAACTCAACGCCGCGCTTTGCCTTGTTACCAAAGCGAAGAAATGAAAATATTAAATAAAACATGTAATATTAAAAAAATAATAATAATAATTTCCTCGAGCCCCACTCGAGGAACCCACAACCTGTCGGTTACAGTCACAAGCTTGTACCGCTGCACCACGACAGGACAGACAAAGAAAAATAATAATTTGAAATGTATAATAAAATGAATCTCATATGTTTTAGACTATCAATTGTGTCCTCAATGTCCACGCTTCAATAATTTTACTGAGTGCGAATTGTTTCGTGATTCCTGTATGTAAGTGTCGTTTAATTTTTTTTTCTTTATTCTCTGATTTGTCAACTCTAGGAATAAATCCCTTATAAAATCACCAGCCAATTTTACAGACATTTTTTTTATTTGGATTTTTTTATTCAACATTTACAAAAATTAGGTTTATGTTATCGCTCTGGTCATGTTATATGTAGCTTTAATAATTTTTTTTGTAAAATTCTTCTACTTTAAACTAGACATGAGTAAGCTTAATGATTTTAGTTTTGATTCAGTTTCGGACAGATGGCATTATTTTGATTTCTTTGATTCTAAGTTTTTAAAAAGCGGTGTTTAGTTCCGCCAATACGTATTGGTTTGGAGCATTATTTAGAAATAAAGACGAGTGTCATAGCAGTACCAAGTAAAAAAAAATTCTATAGCTTTCCTTAGCGTTAAACATGTACTTAAAAGCTTTTATACAAATAGTTTATTATAATGGTTAGGTTTTTCCATAAATTAAATTTAAAAAGATTTAACTTACACTACTATTTAAGAGGTAACAGTAGTCATTTTTGAATTTGTTACGTAAGCCCGGCTAGCTCAGTCGGTAGAGCATGAGACTCTTAATCTCAGGGTCGTGGGTTCGAGCCCCACGTTGGGCGACTCCTTTATTTTTTATAAAATTATTAGTTTCTATTGATTATTTTATTAAGGATATTAGTTTTTTTTTATAATATAATATTATTTATGATATTAGGAATTATATAATATATTTTTTTGTAGCTTCACGATCATGACAGGGAACTAAGAGAAACTTAGTGTTCAACCATTCCGTTTTGTTTTGTACAATTATTATTATTTCATATAAATTTAAAGTTAATTAAGATTGAACGTCATACATAACATATATGTACGTATATACTTAGCGCAATGTCACAACGTTTGAGTATAGAAGTGACAGTCTGAGATTCGATTCTCACTCGTGGGGATAATAATATTTAAATTATTATCATTTCCTTTCTCCAGGTTTAATTGCAGTTAACGTCTGTTGATTGATTAGTTTAGATATAATTACTTATTTTTATACTAGAAATTAAAAGAAATCAGAGTCAATTAAATAGTAATATGAAAGTTGAACTTGCCATTTGTAGCCCGGCTAGCTCAGTCGGTAGAGCATGAGACTCTTAATCTCAGGGTCGTGGGTTCGAGCCCCACGTTGGGCGATTACATTTTTTTTATATTTTGTAAAGTAGCTTAGAGCTTTTAAAATTTCTTATAATTTTTAGGAAAAAAAAAATCTAATTATTGTTATATTTTCTCGTCACTAACAAATCTAACAAATGAAAATTTTGAACAGAAGTATTTTAATACTAGGTATCCTGTACCTGGTCATGTGGAGGATATGGACATGTCCATGCCTCGCCAATTCGAGGGTACGTGGGGGAAGGCAGTGACTTTATATTAAGTTCTCTTCGTCTACCGTATTGTATGCGTGATACAGCGTGATACTAAGAATTTGTTTGAAGAGAATTTTACTTAATAAATTATAATTAAAAAGCTTTTAAGTAAACGATTGAGCGATTGGCTTTCGCCTCGTCCACTGTCATCAACCTTCATACATGCCCGTCAGGTGGTGCTCATGCTTTTTACGTGACTTTTCTGCAGCATTGCAGGTCACCCTAGGTCTCCTCTTTCTTCTCTTACCAATGACTTTGCCTTCATAAATCTTTTTTGCCATTCTTTCATCACTCATTCACTGGACATGCCCACGCATGCTTCTTCATTCTCATTGTGACGTCCACGCTACACGTACTTAATATTCTGTGTATATCTTCATTGGGTCAGAGTGGATGCAGAGTCAGTTGCTAAACTGACGTTGATAGAACGTATTCTATGAAGAGGTGATCTCTACAGTGTTCATCTAATAAAAAACTGTTATAGAGAGAGAAAAGTTCTACCTACGGAATATCGTACATATTGTGACAAAAAATACGGCAAATGGCGAGCTATGTTCATACCAGCGGATTACAAGGCGTGTAGATGTTGCGACGAATGCGTGTTCTATAGAGGTTTTTATATAAATATATTTTTAATGTTTTTTTCATCTTGGCAGGATAAGCAGAGGCAATTTGAGAACCTAGTGTTAAGACACTGTTCTATTCCCCACGAATATTAAATATGTCACTTCTTCGAGTGGGCATCGAACCTACAAACTGTCGTTTACAGACACACGCTTGTGGCCTAGCACGACAGGCCTCTTTTACCATCTTGGCTTAAAGTTTTCGTAAACGCTTTGGCAGTGCTTTCGATAAATGGTAAATTTCTCTAGTAACGAGGCAAAGTGTTAAGATATTGTCTCGAAAATTAAACAGTACCTGGAGAAGCGAGTGATTTAACAATGTGTTCTCTTCGACTAACATGTTAAATGCGGGATAATATAGTGAGAATTAAAAAAAAAATATAAGCAAATAATTTTTTTTAGCTTCACGCTGTATCCCGCACGAGGCAGGGTAGGCAGAGGGAACCCGGGAACCTTATGTTAAGACACTCCGTTCTTTCACTTCCGTTTCCCATTTTCCGCCGAATTTGAGGCATTGCGTGTTAAGTGGCGGTACTCAACGCCGCGCTTTGCCTTATTACCAGGACGAAGAAGTGAAACATTAAATATATGTATATAATATATAGGTATTTACCCAAATTACTAAATAATTGAGGCCTGTCGTGGCGCAGCCGCACAAGAGTGTGACTGTAACCGACAGGTTCTGGGTTCGATCCCCAGTCGAGGAAAATAAATATTTAATATTTTCAATTTAAATATTTAATGTTTCATTTCTTCGCTCTGGTAATAAGGCAAAGCGCGGCGTTGAGTTCCGCCACTCAACACGCAATGCCTCAAACTCGGCGGAAAGTGGGGAACGGAAGTGGAACGGAGTGTCTTAACACTAGGTTCCCGAGTTCCCTCTGCCTACGTGCGTGAAGCTATAAAAAAAAAAAAAAACTAAATAATTGTCCAAGTGTGTTTTTACAAGTTGGTATTATAATAATTGTAATATAGATTTTTATTTTTAGAATTAGATCAATCTTGTATTGAAGATGAGTATCATTTTGATACAGAAGAATATCTACCTCTCACTACAATTGGTAAAAAACATTTTATCTTTTTTCACTTTTACTGTTACAATTTTTTAGGTACACAATTTTCTTTTCTGACATTCCGTTTCTTGACATTAGGTTCCCAGGTTCCCTCATCCTATACTTTTTCAATACAATTATTAATATTCTTATTCAATTTTGGTTCAAACCATTTATCATACTTAATTTTAAATTTTCAATAATAATAAAGCAAAGCGCGGCGTTAAGTTCCGCCACTCAACACGCAATGCCTCAAATTCGGCGGAAAGTGAGGAACGAAAGTGGAACGGAGTGTCTTAACACTAGGTTCCCGGGTTCTCTCTGCCTACCCTGCCTCGTGCGGGATACAGCGTGAAGCTAAGAAGAAGAAGAAGAATTTTAAATGTTTATAGTTATAACTTATAAATAAATCAATTCTTTATAACAAATCAAAACTAAAAATTCTTAAAAACACCAACACTATAGAAACTGCCAAAAGAAATACAACGTTTCACTCATTGTATACAATTTAGCAATGATATATTTGAATTCATTTAGATTTTCGAGCTGGTTGTAATCCGTATTGGGGTCACCCTGAACAAGAGAAAAGAGCACTACGTTGCGACATTGTGTTGCGGCGGTGTTAGTAATTGCAATAATATTAAATCAGCAACGATATCGGAGGCCTGTAGTGGCGCAAGGGTGCACGGTTGTGGTTGTGGGTTCGATCCCCACGTGGGGAAAATAAATGTTCTTTGTTTTCATTTCCTATGGTAATGCTATGGTAATGAGACAAAGTGCGGTGTTGAGTTTCGCCAGTCGAAACGCAATGCCTCCCTAATTTGATGGAAATTGAGATTGGAAACAAAGATAAATAAATATTTTGACTATCATAATGGTAATAGGCAAAGCGCGGCGTTGAGTTCCGCCACTCAACACGCAATGCCTCAAATTCGGCGGAAAGTGGGGAACGGAAGTGGAACGGAGTGTCTTAACACTAGGTTCCCGGGTACCCTCTGCCCACCCTGCCTCGTGCGGGATACAGCGTGAAGCTGAAAATAAAAGTATATATGTAGTTGTGGGTTCGATTCTCGGTATCCCAAGATAATGAAAGATAATTAACGGCGTTAAATACACAATATGTTGTTACTTTCCTTTGGGCGGAAAGCGAAAACAATTGGAAGCTATAAAAAGATATACTTATAAATAAAAATATATATGTAAATATAATAATAATTGTTTTTTAAATGACACATTATGCAGAGTAAAAACATTTTTCCTTTACTTGTACAGATTTAGTGTGTGGTAAGCAGAGAGATACGTCTCTCACTTTTTACATTACTGTTATAGCTAAGCTAATTTAGTGACAATATCAATATATTCACACATTTTGCTCTGGTAGAGATTGCTAGAAATTTTCTACGAGATAAAAAATGTGAACGAGTTTACTCTCTTATAAACAAACATAATTTAAAATGTTAGATTTCTCGAACTTAGAAAAAAAACTAATCCGATTTTCACTAAACACCAAGCTTAGAACTATAACGATTTCATTAAAAAGAGCTACGGCGGCACAGACTGACACACAAACATTTGTATCAAAATTATACTCCCTTTTTTGCGTTATGGGTTAAGAAAAGCTTTGAAAAATAAAACATAAAGGACAAAAATACTACAAATGTCTTAGTAAAAGTAAAACTGAATTTAAAAAATTAAAAGATTTTTTTTTGTATTATCAGGCGTTCCCATATCAGTACCTGCGCTACCCAGAGACACATTGAGTCCGTGAGTAAATATAAATATATATGTATCTAATAAGAACCAAACAAATTACACAATAGATGTTAAAATTATAAATATTTATTTATTTTTACAATTTATACAAATTGTATATAAAAATAAAAGAGTCGCCCAACGTGGGGCTCGAACCCACGACCCTGAGATTAAGAGTCTCATGCTCTACCGACTGAGCTAGCCGGGCTGTTACGTTAGTTATCAAAATAGAGATTCATTAGTTTATATATTTATTCGGGCTTGGCATAAGCTTGTGTCTGTAAATGTAACGATCGTAGGTTCGATTTCCAGTCAAAGAAATTAATTATTTAATATTTGTACAAAGAAAAGCGCGGCGTAAAGTTCCACCACTCCCCACGCTCTAAACACTGGGTTCTGCGTACCCCTCTCTATGCAGGATACAGATGAAGCTATAGGAAAATATTTTTAAGTGTGAAAAATAAAATTTTAAAAATGCTGTTTGTTTATTGGTGTTTTATTTTTGTCATAAATGTCAGAATAAAAGCTGGTGTTACTCACCATCACGTAAACCGTACATATTTGCCTTGTCTTTTCCATTAAAAAAAAGTTACAACGGCCGTGGGTTCGATTCTCACTCGATGAAATTATTTATATATCATCATCCAGGCAAAGACTTTTCACTCTTTATTTAATTAATTTAAAACTTAATTTAATTTTTTTTTACTGTTAATCCAAGTCGCCGCAACTTTCGCTATGAAGTACCCACAAATATCAATGACTGCCCCATTTCGTGCAATGGCGTCGAGTGTCGAGGGGGACTCGTTAAGGAGAGGGAATGCCTTCCGGGCGCCTTCCTACCTGATAAGGAGACTTGTAATTGTTGTGGGAAGTGTAGTTCTTATCAGCGTTAGTTTATTGTTATATTTATTATAGAATTATCTTATTATAGGCCTGTCGTGGCGCAGTGGCACAAACGTGTGACTGTAAACGACAGGTTGTGGGTGCGATCCCCACTCGAGGAAATGAAATATTTAATATTGCCAAATTAAATATTTAATGTTTTCTTTTCTTCGCTCTGGTTACAAGGCAAATTCGGTGGAAAGTGGGAAACGGAAGTGGAACGGAGTGTCTTAACACTAGGTTCCCAAGCTTCCTCTGCCTACCCAGTGAGTGAGTAATATTTTAATTTTTTCGTACCATTAATAAGGCTAATCGCGACATTGAGTTTCTCCACTCAAAACGCAATGCCTCTAAATTCGGGCTAAAATAAACGACGGGGTCTTAATCTGAATAGAGTGTCTAAACACTGAGTTATCAAGTTCCTTCTGCCAATAAATTTAAAAAAAAAAAGTTAGAATTATGAGTGACTCCACCGCCAGACTGTTTTTTTTTTCAATTATTTATTTGTAGTAAGTAACGTTATGTTTTATAGAATTAAATCAAAAGTGTGCAGAGTTTAAGAAGACCGTTCATTTTGTTAATGGAACAAAAGAAATTGAAGTAAGCTTTTGATAAAAAAAAATTAGGAATTGGTTAGAAAATACGTTGTTTATATTATTAGAAGAAAATTAATAATAATTAATGTCAAAAGGAAAATATTTATACATAGGATTCATCATATGCTCCGTGAGGCCTGTCATGAATAATTATATATTTTTTTTCTTCGCTGGCAAATGCTGCTTTGAGTCTCGCCACTCAACTAGAATGCCTTTATAATTCGGCGGAAAGTAGGAAAGTGTAAACACTAGGTTCCCAAGTTCCCTTTGTCTATTTTGTTATGAGCTGGATAAAGTGTGAAATATAACTTGGATATTAAAATATTTCCTACCTCTAGGTAGAAGAAGAATTCCTGGAACCAGGTTGCGATGATGGCCTCGTATGTAGACAAGGTATTTGTCAAGACATACATTCAATACAAATGCCCGCCGGCATGAGGAGGAAAAGGGACGAAGGACTGGAGCCATACGGTTTGTTATACATGAAATGTGAAAAACATTATAATTGTTAGAGCAATCATGGGGTACACAGTATTTAACCAAATATGCGTAAAGGTTTTAGTGAGAGCAATTTGGCGCGGTGAGGGCAACATGGTAAGGTCAGGGCGATATGGTGTGGTGAGGGTATCTGGCGTAGTAAAGGCAACATTGTAAGGTCAGAGTAATATGGTGTGGTGAGGGCATCATGGTAAAATTATGGCAACATGGTGTGGTCAGGGCATAATGATAAGATCAGGGCATCATTATGTGGTGAGGGCATCACGGAAAGGACAGGGCATGATAGTGTGGTGAGGGCAACATGGTGAGAGCAATATCTGTATGTTGCCCTCACCGTGATGCCCTCACTACAATATTTGTGTTAAATTTTATAGTTACTAATAATTATATACTAACTTTAAATGATTTCTAGAACCGTGCAAGAAAGAGTTAAAATATTTCAAAAAGAAATACGGTAAAGACGGCCATCTTCATTACAATGCTCCTCAGTGCACTCCATTATGGCTTTATGCTCCTATACAGGTATGTCAAATATGACAATATTTTATATATATGTACAAATTAACTTTTTTCTATAGAGTAGGTATAATTTTCACGTAGGTACAATTTCACGCTGTATCTCGCACATGGCAAGGTATGCAGAGGGAACTTGGGAACCTAGTGGTGCACCGTTCCGTTCCCCTCTAAAACGAAACTACAAAATGAAATTATGAATGATTAATGCGTTCAACCGAACACACTCTTCTACTTTATGATATAATAACAGTACAGTAGTAAAATATCTTAATTTTAAATATATTTTTTGATATTTTTCCTAAACGGTCTTTGCGTCAATCCGTTTATTGTTTGGCAAACTTTCAATGTTATGATAACCTTGGAGAGAGTTTATTCTATAGAAAATTTTGTATGACGTGATACAAATGCTATAGTGTTAGTTTTTTGGCTTGGTTCAAGGAAACTTTGCGAGAAAAAGTTGTTTATCATATTATTGTCAGGCAGAGAAAGCTTACATCGAAATTTAACTTGCAAATCACAAATTTATTTATATTGGGAAATGATTAATTTCTACAATATTAATATTACATCTTTAGTATTGTAAAAATTATTGGTAATTTGTATATATGTAGTTCATGTAGGCTGTACGCGGGTTGGCTCTATATCATACTCTCTCTATATATATATATTGTTTAATTACATCAAAAAAAAAATTGTATATTAAAGTTACCGGTGCTGTCAAATATTTTGCTGATTTAATAAACTTGTAAACTATATTCTTATAAAATTCCGATCTAAAGTAGTTTGCGTACAGACAATCTAATGTTAGACACTTACATAGTGTCATTCGAAGAATGTGTCGCAAAGTGCAAATCAGTCTGGGTAAAGTGAATTAAGATGACTAAATTTAAAAACGTACAATAATTTGGATGAAGCAGGTTTTGAAGCCGCGCCTCTTGGAAACCGTCCAAGCGCTCTGACCAACTAAGCCATACGTTCTCGTCAAGCTACGTCGAAATTCTTATACGCTTTTTACAAGCTATTCATGCTGTTAGCTTCTCTGTAGGGAGATTTTTACAAATTTCCGCTACTCATATATATAAATAAGTTGTACATAATAATTTCGACGTAGCTTGGTGAGATGGCTTTAATAATATATTTTAATAGAAAATTCAATATATAATGATATTTAAACTTATACCACCGAAACAATAAGTGTATGTTTTTTTCATCAAAATGACAATCTTTAATTTTAATGAAATATAACTCGGTAGTGCCGAAGATTTGCCTGTTACTGTGCTTTAGAAGATGGCTCCATCATTCAAGGGATTAAAGTGCCTAGAGTTGAAGTGTCTAACATGAATTGTGGTTAGAATTATTTATTATTGTTATTTTAGAAAATAATACGGCAGTATAAAGATTTTAATTTATTACTCAGCTTCACGCTGTATCACGCACATTGTAGGGTAGGCAGAGGGAACTTGGGAACCTAGTGTTAAGACACTCCGTTCCACTTTCGTTTCTCACTTTCCGCCGAATTTTTGGCATTACGTGTTCTCAACGCCGCGTTTTGCCTTGTACCAGAGCGAAGAAATGAAAACATTAAATATTTAAATAGAAAATATTAAATATTTCATTTCCTCGAGTGGGGATCGAACCCACAACCTGTCGGTTACAGTCACACGCTTGTGCCACTGCGCCACGACAGGCCTTAATTATTAATATAGCCCGTAGTGTCGCTAGTCGTAGTGCAAATGCTGAAACGTGTGACTGTAAATGTGACCGGTTTAAAGTTCAGTTCTCACTCGGGGAAATAAATTCTTTTATAGTTTAATTATTTTGCTTTGGAAAGGAGGTAATACGTGGCGTTGAGCTCTGCCACTCAACGCACTATGGCTTGAAAACTGGGCGGAACGTAGTTAAAGGAAATATGTTATTGGGAAATTGTAATTCTGTTTCAATATAATCACGTATTATTAACAAAAAGGGGAAGAAAAATGGAGGTCATACAAGCTTGTAAACACGTGAGAATGTGGGCTCGATACCCACTAGAAGATATTTTTTTTTATTATTTGTTTTTCTCGCTCTGGTAACAAGGTAAATCGCGGCGTTAAGTTGCGCCATTCAACTCAATGCCTTGTCTTTGACTTGAATTCAACGGAAATTGGTGAACAGAATTGGCTTCCATTGTCCCTCTGCCTAACCTAAAATTTTAAATATATTGTAAAACAAAAATCAGTGTTGATTGTTTAGTTTTATATATTTTTGCATCAATATTAGTTTTTACTTACAAAGATTGTGTGCGGGAGAAATGTCGCACTGGCTCAGATATAGAGTGCGATGGGTACGGCAATTACAAGGAGGTGGTGTTCGCGTCTCACGACCCAAAGCATAAAGTTGCTGGTACTCAAATGGGGAGAAGTATGTTTTATTATATTAATTAACATATTTACAAAAATATGAGGCCTGTCGTGGCGCAGTGCCACAAGCGTGTGACGGTAACCGACAGTTTGTGGGTTCGATCTCCACTCGAGGAAATTAAATATTTAATATTTTCAATTTAAATATTTAATGGTGTTCATTTAAATATTTAATGGTGTTCATTTTCTTACAAGAGCCATCTTGTACAAGGCAAACGCGACGTTGAGTTCCGCCACTCAACACGCAATGCCTCAAATTTGGCGGAAAGTGAGGAACAGAAGTGGAACAGAATGTCTTAACACTAGGTTCCCATGTTCCCGCTGCCTACGCTGCAATATGTGGGATACAGCGTGAAGCTGATTAGATTAGAGTAGAGTAGAGTGAGTGAGAAAATAACAGTTATTCATTTTCCCTGTGGAAAACGAATCCACAGTCGCAATGTTAACAGACATACTTTGTGTCGTACGACGAAGCCTTGGTGTTTTTTCCATCTTCACATGGATCTTGCACATGGCAGGTTATGCAGAGGGAACCTGGGAACCTATTGTACACTCTGTTCTGTTTCACACTTCACTTTCCGCCGAATTTGAATTGTTTGTATTGAGTGGTGGAAATCAACGCCGCACTTTGCCATGTCACCAGAGCGTAGAAATGAAAATTTCATTGAGTTTAGATCGAACCTGCAACCTCTCGCGTTTACAGTCACATACTTGTTCCACTGCGCCACGACAGGCCTTAATAATAATATACATATAGTTATAGCACATTTCCTTTTGTGGAAAACAATGTTTTCCTTCATTTAGTTCAACTAAAGTCATGTTTACACAAGAGGAGGTAAACGTTATTCACTTTGATTACATTGGTTTGTGTGAACACCTAATTAGAGCTAGGGAATTATACAATTTCATCATCAGTTAATAGGGAATATTGATTAATTTACGAACGTAACTTAACGCCGTGGTTACTGAAGCGGGAAAATAATTAATAGCTCGTAAGCTTATTGGTTGTGAATTCAATCCTCGCTTGGGGGAGTTAATTCTTTTATGACAAGACCAAGTGTGGCGTTGAATTGCGCTAATCATTACGCAATATCTCCGATTCTGGTGGAAAAGAGAAAAGGAGTATTTTTGAGCAGTAAGTTCTCTCTGCTTCCGTTACTATACGTAAAAAATGTTGACGTAAAAAAGAAATGCTTAAATATTTTTAAAATTATTTAATTAATATATACTGCTTACAGCACACCTCACACCTCCCCAAAATCGAATACAAAGAACTGGATACGAAGCGGCTATGCCTACTAAATCAATGTTTTGAATATAAATAATACTTTTACATATATCGAACAATTAAATATATAGATATATATTTGTCGTTTGTTTGTGTATGTGAATGATATGATCACATTTATTATAGTGCAGAAAAAAATTGATTTACTATTACAATTATTCAGCTTCACGCTGTATACCGCACTTGGCAGGGTAAGCAGAGGGAACTTGGGAACCTAGTGATAGGATATTCAGTTCCGTTACCTACTTTCCGCTGAATTTGAGGCATTGCGTGTTGAGTGGTCGAGCTCAAGAAATGAAAATATTGAATATTTTATTTTTTCAAGTCGGAATCGAACCCACAACCTGTCGCCATTAACAAGTTTTAAAGATTTTTTTTTCCTATGACGCGGGATTTACTTATAAGTTGTAAATTAAAATATCATACAGTACGACCACGCGTCGTTAATATTTTTTCAATGGCATAATATTTTTAGATACGTTAATTACGACTTATATTTGTTCTGATTATTCCACTTACAATATTATGTAAGAATTTTATTTACGAATTTTCGTTTAACTAAAATGTAACTTTTACTATTTTTGAAGGGGTTAACATATAAAAAAAATTTATTTAGAAAACGTATGAAAATTTGAACCCGCACTATCCTCTTGGCCGTTCAAGATGATGGCACGATGGCATTCCAAAAGTAATGGATAATATCCCGCCACGTTCAGATGTTATACGTTTTTTAAATAAGTAACATGAAAAGCTGTTTATAAAATGATTTAACTCCTTAAAATATGTTAATCCTTCGAACTAATGAAAGAAAAATATTTCTGCAATCCGCGCCTTTGGGAAAGAACAACATAAATAAGTTGTAACAAGCGTATAAGACGCGGTAAGCGGGTCGGTAGCTAGTCTGTAATATCATGAAATAACACATCCAGGATTCAGATTATGGACTTGAAAATATGTCTTATAAATTGATTATTTTTAATACTCAACAATTTAAAAAAAAAAATTATACCTATATATTTTCATAGATTTTACCAAAATTAAAGTTACTATATGAAAAAAAATGCTGTTTATCCTTCCTTTTTAACAAAATCTCTTTTATTTAGTTTTATTATATGTATTACAATATATTTAATATGTAAATTAAGCTATGGTATGGTTATTTGATTATGGCGTTCCGAGCGTGCCAGTTTAGCACATACCACTTCGCCAATGTCACGTTGAATGGGGAAGCCACGAAGGAGATTGTACGGTAAATAATAATATTACACAATATGAGAATACATATTAAAAAAGAAGATTCAGTTAAAAATTGCCTTCACTTATAGCAAATGAAAATATTATTAAAATTAATTTATACATTATGAACACACACAGGGTTAGTCATAAGAAATGTATAATACAAAGGTGTTAGTCTACAATTTAATATTGTTTTCTCTTTTTCTCTTTCTCTGTATCCCGCACATTGCAGGGTAGGCAGAGGGAACTCGGGAATCTAGTGTTAAGACACTCCATTCCACTTCCGTTTCCCACTTTCCGCTGAATTGGAGGTGTTTTTTCCTTGTAGCAGAGCGAACAAAGGAAATAGAAATTAAATATTTAAATAGAAAATATTTCATTTCCTCGAGTGGGGATCGAACCCACAACCCGTCGGTTACAGTCACACGCTTGTGCCGCTGCGCCACGACAGGCCTTAATATTGTAGTATCTAATATATTTACATAAAAAATTACATAATGGACTAAACACAAACATTATCAAACATTGAACATTAAGGGGACGGGGAACGTTGTAGGGAAGGACATCAAACATATAAGGGATGGATTAACTTGGGCATGTAAATTAAAATCAAACAATAATACTAGAGTGATGTTGACTCATACAACATTTTCTTACACCCCTTCACGATACCGCGCCTGCGCCTTGCCAACTGCAACAGCTGATAATGTTATATCAATAATATAACCTATTGTAATAATAATTAGTTTTTTCAGTAAAGCTTTTGTGTTTTGAAAGTGAAATTGTGAGTTTTCTAATAACCTTCACCTAACAGCTGAAGCGAGTATTTCTGTTCGCCCTTCTGACGCCAGTGTTACGTTACGGTAAAAATGGTGTTGCCATATTGCCGACTTTGCTTGAATATTGGGGAAAATTTTTGTTATGTTATGAGTACGTACTGCATTGGTTCGATTATACGTTTTTATGATATATTTTTTTCAGCTTCACGCTATACCCTGCACGTGGCAGGGAGGGCAGAGGGAACTTTGAAACCTAGTATTAAGGCGCTTCGTTCCGTTCCCCACTTTTCTCAGAATTTGAGGCATTGCGTGTTGAATAGTAGAATTCAACGCTAATATGTGTATATTACTTTATTATAAATAGAAATATGTGCCGAATAAAAGTGCCAATATATTATATATTATTCTATTATAATAAAAAAAAACAAATATTTATAACAGGAATACTAGAAACATCTAACATACCAGCTTTATTTAAAATTGTATTATACACAAAAAAAGGAAAAGTTTTTTTTTCATAAAACTAAGGAGAGAAAGTCAACATGCTGGCAATCCAAATACAAGGCGAAGGCGAGCAAGCAGTAGAGTCGATACGGCGCGCGGGAAGACGCATCGTCTTTTTTAGATATAGTGATTTAAATTTCGCACTAACTTTAAAACCGAGTGACTGTGATAATGCCTAATATTATAAATGAAGTTAAATTAGATTTTAAGGACGTACTGTTAAGACCAAAACGGAGCACATTAAAAAGCAGGAACGATGTAAGTCAAAACTTAATGTTTTCAATGAAATTGCTGAAAGATCAAGGTGCAGAATGTAATGTGTTGCTAATTTTAGGTCTTAAGATGTTCCCTTCAAGGTTCTTTTTAGTTAACATTTTAAAACTGCACGAGTAATTCATTTGAGGTTCTTTTTCGAGTGTGATAAATAAAGAATATTGACTGTAGTGTAGACTATGCTTGTAGTATGATAAAGTATATAATTTAAATATTTTTTTATTTAATTACCCTATGTGATTAAAAAAAAAACAAATATTTATAAATAATTATCTGTGCAATATTAAAAAACCATTGTATTAGTAAAAAAAAAACATTAATAAAAGATAACATTTGAAAATAAATATGATATAATTAGATAAAACTAATGCATTAATCTCCTAAGATTTGTGACTTGACTGGATATTTGAGGTTTGCGGCACGTAAATTACGATAACGAAATCTTCATTGCACAGTGGCACATCTGGCGGCTTACGTGATTGTTGCGAGTTCGATCCTTACTCAATTAGGTCACTGAACATGCTATTAAAAAATACGTGTGAAAAACAAAGTTATATATTTACATTTTGATATTAGTGATATTTTTCTCTAGATACATTTACTTTTAAAACTACTAAATATATAATAAAAACCTACATTATCTATAATATATGTAATTATATAAACTATATTTTTTATTTTATAATTCACCATGAATATTTCCATTGCTATCTACGTACGAAACGCTTATTACTGTCAATTTAAGTCAATTTAAAAATTCCTGTAAATACATATTAGACATGAATGTTTTGTATATGAGATAATAAATAAAATAGAATCTATGTATATCTACATATACACACACACACACATATATATATACATATATATGTGTGTGTTACTCTCAGTCACTTATTCTTCACTTTTCTTAAAATTTTCGAGACGTTCCTTTTTATTTGTTGTAACTCAACGCCGCGTTTCGTCTACCAAAGCGGCGAAATGTCGTCAGGTTTACAGTCAAATAAATGTTTTTCTACTGTGCCAAGACATTTCCGATAAAGAAAAAGCTTTTTTTCTTTATCGAAAATGTTTCAATGCTTTCAGCTTTGCCCTACATTTACTTCGGCGTATACGTTAGATAGGTCAAGCAGTATGATGAAAATCTCCAGTGTAAGAAAGAAAGGGTTTATCTTAATGAGATCTTAATAAGATAAAATAGATAAAAGTGGGGAACGGAAGTGGAACGGTCTTAACACTAGGTTCCCGGGTTCCCTCTGCCTACCCTGCCTCATGCGGGATATAGCATGAAGTAAAGAAAGAAAGAAAGAAATATAAATAATTAAATTTACTCTTAATAATGAACTATTCAAGGCATTCAAATATATAAGAAATGTATTTGTGAGTTCAATCTCACTCGAGGAAATGTTTTACTATTCTTGTTTGTTACAAAAGACGTTGTTGAGGATACAAAACTGGGCGTTGTGGAGGTAACGGAAGGTCTTTACACATTAGGTTCCCTTTGCCTATCCTACTTGTATAGATGTAATACAGCATAAAACTTAAAAAAAAGCAGTTTACTATATCAATTTTGATTATAATAAATAGTTTTAGCTTATATTTTCATTAAATTTAATGCTATAGATTAAATTATCAAATTTGTAAATATTGGTCTATGTATTTTATCTTTTATCTCACTTCACATTAAGATAGCGTGAATGATTCACGTGCATCTATTACTGTGACGTCGCCCATCTAAAAGCAATCCAGATAAAACTGGTAGTATCTGTAATCAGTGTGGGTGTAGTAAATTGACGCGAGCTATCATTGAACCGAATATTGGCATGACGAGGCTCTTTCAGTTATTATTGTATATCAGCGGCTTTTTATTTGCTAATTCCAATTATTTTCTTGTTCTTTTAAGATTAGATCTAAACATTAAAAACTATAATATTTTGCTAAATTAGTAAAAATATTGTAGCAATTTTGTCGATCTTAATATTTTAAATTGTTGTAACTTTTTTATTTTTTAACCGATTAGATAAACATTTAATGTTTTTAAATGTTAAGTGAAGGTTGCTAAAATATAATAGTTCATTTAAATTTAAAAAGCCGTCTTTGAGATTAAATATCAACAAATAACGCGCACAAACGCACAGACAAACAGCCAAAAAAATTAAACACCACTCTATTGTACCCTATTACGTTAATTACATTAATATACGGACGGTATATGATTTTTTTAAATATATCTTCCATGTACAGCCATTGATGGGTTACAGATTTATTATAAGTAGGTACTTATAGATAGTTATCACAACGAGCTAAACTATATAAAATTCGTAAATAACCTGTAATGGTTTGCGAATAATTCAAAATGTTTAATTTTAGAAATTCGTTGGTAAAACTAACAATAAAAAATGATTTATTTCTCATACTGCTAAGAGCTAAGCATTTTATAAAACTGAGCTGATTTTGTTTGATTGAACGTACTAATATATTTTTTAGGCTTTAGCTTGTTGAAATTTTGAAATTTTTTTTTTGTATTTTTAAACTGTTAATCTTGAAATAATGGCTGTCGTGGCGCAGCGGCACAAGCGTGTGAATGTAAGTTGTGGGATCGATCCCCACTCAAGGAAATGCAATATTTAATATTTTCAATTTAAATATTTAATGTTTTCTTTTCTTCGCTCTAGTAACAAGGCAAAGCGCGGAGTTTAGTTTTGTCACTACACACGCAATGTCTCAAATTCAGCGTAAAGTAGACAATGGAGGTGGAACGGAGTGTCTTAAGAAACTGACAAAAAAAACTGTTAATCCACACTTGAAAGAAAAATATTTATGTAGAAAATGTGTAAAAAAATTAACGTAGCGAGTCTTGAACGCGTCTATTGGAATCCGTCAAAGATTGTATACCTACGTGGTATATAATCTATTTCGAGAAATATAATAAATAAAGAAATAAAATAGCCTTTATTGCTGAACTTATTTTACAAATTTTTTTTCTTATAAATTATATTTACTTATAATATTATAATATTTTCTTTTCTTTACATATATTAACTATCGGTAAACGGTCGTTTCTATACTTCAGCTTGTCTTTCGACATAGGTCTCCTCTAAAGATTTCCACTTTATTCTATCTTTCGCTATGCGGGTCCATATTGGGCCCGCCACTTTTCTAACATCGTCCCACATCATCTTCTAGTCTGTCTGCCTCTGTTTCTTTTGCTATCCCGTGGTTGCCATTCAGTTACTAGTCTCGTCTATTTCTTCTTCTGCTCTCTTATCATATGCCCAGCCCATCTCCACTTTAAACACCTGTATGTTGTATTCTTCTTTCCATTCCATTCTGACAAACCCTTATTTTTCTTGCTAGTTCTTCTGTCAATGCCCATGTTTGGCACCCATATAATAAGCACGGTAGGATACACATATTGTATACTCTCCTCTTGTTAATTATAGAAATGTCTATGTTTTTCATGACTTCATTGAGTGACCAATATCTTTTCCAAGTATTAGTTATCCTTCTTTCTATTTATTTTTGCATGCAATCCTTAGTAGATATTAACTGTCCCAAATACACATACTCCCTTACAATACACATACTCCCTTACGTACTTTTTGAACCTTACGAATTTATCGTGCGTAAATTTCTAATTATTTTAATTCGACGACGCGGGTGAAGCCGCAAGCGAAGCTAGTTTAAAGTATAATACAATGTGTACTCACATCGCTAGCTGTAATAAAAAGGAAAAAAATATTATAACTGTTAGAAGGACAACGATATATTTTTTATATTATTATAGCATTAATGACAGCTTTATGATGACAGCGTTGTAATGACAGTGCTGCTTCATAACATTATTCTTCGTACCACAAAGCAAAAAATTACCACAAAACACTTTTTTATAAGAAAATAAGCCTATCACACAACACGCAATGCCTCAATTTTGACGAAAAGTGAGGAACAGAACTCAAGGGTTTCCAAGGGTTCCCAAGTTTCCTCTGCGTACCCTACCATGCGCGGGATACAGCGGGAAACTGAGTGACAGAGTGAGTGAAGAGAAAGATATAAATAAATTTGTACTTTGGAATTACTTTTATATGTATTTATCAGTATAACACTGCATCCCGCACTTGGCAGGTATTATATATTGAGTGTGGATTGAATTACGCTATTTTATTTGTTAATCTCAATTATTTTCATTAAAGATTAAAATGTCAGCTAAATTAATAAAGAAATGTAGTCCAAGTAAATGTTTTTAACAGACTAACTTTTTTATTTATTAACTAATTTAAACTAAACAAACACTAATTTTTGAAGGAAGGTTGAAAAAATGTATCAGTAAAACTGCATGTAAACCTAGTTAGTAGACAAACAGTTTGAAATACAAGAAATAAAAGACTAACTATTTTGGGCCCTATTATAATAATACACGTGCCGTATATGATGTCTCTAATGTATCTTCCATGAACAGGCAGTGATCAGTTACATATTTATTATAGGTATAGATTATCCACTTTCATCGACCAATAGCGACCTTAACATCACGTTTTGTCTATCACAACGAAACAAAAAAATGACTTGAATATAATTATTCTCTAAGATTTTTTTTATAATCATCCTTAAAGCGTGGTGCTGAGAAACGCAACTCAGCACGCAATGCCTCAAATTCGGCGGTACGTAGGGGACCGGATTGTCTTAACACTAGGTTCCCAGGTTCCCTCAGTCTACCCTGCCCTATGCGGGGTACGGTGTGAAGCTGAATTAATTTTATTAAACTAGGCAGTGGATAACAATACTGATCAACGCGAGCTTGTAACATTTTTATTTATTTTCTTGAGCATTAAGTAATTGATCAGCTTAGCCAATAATCTTCTTAGGCAAGTTGACAGGCTTTCGTTTCTTTCTTCGTACTGCTTACATATTATATTGAAACGAATGTATAGCTATAATTTCACAAAAAAAAAGAATACTGACTATATACGATTAATTTCGATTCATTAGAAATTAATATAAGTGTGACGTCGAATAAATAGATAATATTTTGATTGATTTTTAATTTGAATAGCTGTTTCTCGTTTGTCAAAACTAAGTGGAATATTATTATTATTTTATAATAATATCCCATTTAGTTTTGAGGCCTGTCGTGGCGCACCGGCACAAAACGTGTGACTGTAACCGATGGGTTGTGGGTTCAATCCCCACTCGAGGAAATGAAATATTTAATATTTTCAATTTAATTATTCAATGTTTTCATTTCCTCGCTCTGGTACAAGGCAAAACGCGGAGTTGAGTTCCGCCACTAAACACGCTATGCCTCAAAATTCGCAGGAAAGTGGGGAACGGAAGTGGAACGGGGTGTCTTAATACTAGGTTCCCAAGTTCCCTCTGCCTACCCTCCCATGTGCGGGGATACAGCGTGAAGCTGAGTATGAATATTAATTATATCGCTGCTATATAGATGAGTATTATTTATAATGACCGGACTATTTTATTGTTTGTGAAGTAACCGTCCTTATTATTTCATTACTAATAAGGTTCTTGTGTTATGGAAAATTACCAATTTATCACTCGGTCCAATACATGTTTTAATAATGTATATGACGGGGAAAACAAGAGTATAAAAAAATATGTATACAATTCGCACGTGGCAGAAATGAAGACCTTTAAAAATTTAATCTTGGAGATAATGAGATAAATCTTAAATTTTGGGTTAAGGATAATTGTACGTTTTAGTAATGAACGTAGTGATATTAAGTATCGTAATTTTATTCTTATACCAGCGACCCGCACGCGGCTTCGCCTGCTAGAATTACACTTTTTTTTGTTTACTTATCTATTTACAATTGCTCTCTTTTAGAGTATTAACATAATTTTCAAATTCAAATTAAAATATTTTTATTCAAAATAAGAAGTTACAACTTCGTTTTTTGAACGTCAAACAATTTACCACCAGTTCACAAAAGTTACTGCCTCAGACCTGAGAAGAACCGGCGAAAGAAACTCAGCGGGACATGTCCATTCTTTTTTTTTATCAAAAACTTTACATTATATAATTAAGTGACAATGATACACTTGAAACAGCCTTGAGCGAGCATTTTATTCCCAAGGCGTGTTATCATTTATAAAATCGTTAATATGGTAATAACCTTTAACACACAAACGTCTTTTCACAACTTTTTTAAATTGTGAAACAGAAAATTCTCTGACGTTTTCTGGGATCCTATTGTAAAAGCGTACACCCTGTCCCATAAACGAATTACGGACTCGATGCAATCGAGTTACAGGCGCACTAAGTTTAAGCCTATTTCTAGTATTTATTATGTACATAACTGATTTTAGTGAACTTATTAATATTTTTCTTGACATACATAACATTGTCAAAAATGTATTGAGATGCAACGGTCAATATATTAATATTTTTAAACATTTCCCTTAAAAAATCCTTAGGGCTTAAGTTATAGATTGCGCGAATAGCTTCGCGCTTCTGCAAGACAAAGATTGACCTAACACCGGCTGCATTACCCCAAAGTAAGATGCCGTAAGACATAATGCTATTGAAGTAGCTAAAGTAATTATAAAGTATTAAATATAAAACGCATAACATATCTAATTCATTTAATTACATAATGAAATTCATTATATTGTTTAAAATAGTTTTGAAATGTTTCTGTCATATATGATTTTCACGTGCTTCAGTGCGCCGGTTTTTTCAACATTGGGTCTTTTCGTGATGTAATTATAGCTTTCCACAATAAATTCTATGCAAAAGGTTATTCAATGCAAAAATATTTTTGCAAATCTGACAAGTAGTTACTGAGATTGGTGCGTTTAACCAAAGGAACAAACAAACAAACAAAGTTTTCAGTTATATAATATTAGTATAGGTATCGATTTATTTATATATTTAGCTTCATTTCTCTTATATCATGATGCATAATACTTTATCATGTCTTTTTCCGGACGGTCCATGCAACTTTGTTGTTTGTGGTGCCCACCTATCGTTCTGTTATCTAGCTAGGCGGCTGGCCCACTTCCATTTCTATGTGGTCTATGGTAAGTTGCAGTGCATACATCAATTTAGTTTTGTTACGTATGCCTTTATGTGTTCTGTCTATTTTCCTTTCTTTAAGGAAGGAAAATAGACAGAAAAATATATCTTTCCAATAAATGCTGGCTAGATAGTATTTTGTTTTTAACCTTCTTAGAGAATATCCATGTCTAACTAGCTAGATATGTTAAGGAAGGGACAATATATGAAAGCATTAAGATCTTCTTCAGTTTCAGACTGTAGTTTCTTTTTAGGATTTCCTTTTGTACCCAATACTTTTTCCATGTTATTTTTATTCTCTTCTCTTTACTTCATTCTCATTTCTGTTATTGTCAAATGGCAGTTGTCTTCCAATGTAAATATATTCAATGACATATTCTATTTTGTTTCCTTCTAAGATAATCGGAGTTTGAGTTAGACAAAAGAGCTACATCATCGGCAATTCCTAAATATGTTAGATGTCTGTTGTGTATGCATTCCCTTTTGTTCTTCCAGTTCATGTTTTCATGTTTTTTAAAGCTAATTTTGAAAAACTGCTATGAATAACTTTGAAGAGAGCGGGTTTCCTTGCTTTACGCCTCTTTTTATGGGGAACTGTTCTCCTTTCTTTTCCAGTTCTATACGACCTACGTTTTTAGTGTATGTATTACGTTTTATTTATATATTTTACTTCTGTGTTGTTATTTTCCAATGCATAACGTATAGTTGTACATATATGAGATGGTGTCTAATGATTTCAAATAATACACATACGCGATGTACGCGATGTGGTCTTTTGAATTCCGGATATTTTTTTAGTAATTCGTAAACAGTATCCATAGATATGGCCGTTTGTTGAATAGTTTGGTCGAAGTTTTGCTTGTTCAATTGCTTAGTTTTTTTGCAATTTTTGCTGCTATCCTACTGAGTATAATAGACAATAAGAGCAATACATAACCTATTACAAACTAATGGACCTGTAGTTGTAAACATCTTGTGGATTGCCTTTTTTGTAGGCAGAGTCTTTACATGTCTTAATATATAGCAGTGCAAAAAGTACAGTGGTTGTCACAGGTAAATATGCACGAACACTGTAGAAAATGGTTAACTTATATAATACTAACTTCAATTTCAATTGATCTTGCGGTAACGGGCCCTAGCATATTAAAAAAACCATGTATTTTCTGTTTAAATAATGTTGTTTTTGGTGGATCTATGTACGTATACTTTATAGTAATGGTAATCTGTAGTAAGTAGTGTTGGTGTTTCATTTATATATTTTATTTTCGAATATAGAAAAATACCCTGTTATGTTGTTTATTTTATATTTTTGTGCACTATTTGTTTATTTTTTTTAGCTTCACGCTGTATCCCACACGAGGCAGGGTAGGCAGAGGGAACCCGGGAACCTAGTGTTAAGACACTCCGTTCCACTTCCGTTCCCCACTTTCCGCCGAGTTTGAGGCATTGCGTGTTGAGTGGCGGAACTCAACGCCGCGCTTTGCCTTATTACCAAAGCTAAGAAATGAAACATTCAATATTTAAATTGAAAATATTTAATATTTCATTTCCTCTAGTGGAGATTGAACCCACAACCCATCGGTTACAGTCATACGTTTTGTGCCGGTGCGCCACGACAGGCCTCAGGTCGTTTTCTTGTTATCAATAAATTACTTTAAAAAATACCTTCTTAAATTTACTACTATAATTGTTATTTATTAAATAAGTACATATTAAACTACTGGTTTATTACAACCGGTAGAGCTTATCGGTGAAAAATTCATTTAAATGAAAGAAATAATATATACAAAATTAAATTACTCAGCCTCATTATCTGTGACTTTTATGTATAAAAAAAGTAGTAGTTCACGTTTTAAATACATTACCGATCCGAGTCCACATTTTTACCCTTGATAACCGACATTGTTTCGGCGAATATGACGTTTTGGCAAATAGCCCAGTCAGCTGCTCTGCAATTTTAGTCGGGAAAATATTGTAGTGGAGAGAAATAATATAAAAGATTGTAGTGGTATAAGATTATATTGGAGAGAGCGAGTAATAGTAAAAGAAAGTTTAGTTAAATTATTATAATATGTTTCAGTAGTAGTTTGAATATCGGTATAATAATACGAGCAGCGTCACGTTATAATTTTAAAATTGAACTCTTCTTTCATTTGAATGTTTAAATACAGATTCTATATATTTTAAGTTACAATCAATTGAAATAGTTTTACATGTAAAATTAACACTATATATAAGTAAATGATACTCATTCGCACTGTATAAATTAAAGTGTTAATAATTATTATGTATTATTAAATTGATAACAACACACACTTTCTAGTATATACAAAAGATATTAAAATATAAGTTATAAATTAAAAGATTTTATACAATTAAGTCTTGTCGTGGCGCAGTGGCACAAGTGTGTGACTGTAAACGCTACAGGTTGTGGGTTCGATCCCAAGAAATGAAATATTTAATATTTTCAAATTAAATATATAATGTTTTCATTTCTTCACTCTGGTAACAAGGCAAAACGTGGTGTTGAGTTCCATCACTCAACACGCAATGCTTCAAATTTGGCGAAAAGTGGCTAACCGAGTGTCTTAACACTAGGTTCTCAAGTTACCGCTGGCTAACCTACCATGTGTGGGGCACTGCATGAAGCTGAGTAGTGAATATTTTATACAGTGTTGCAAGTGTTTTCTTAAAAAGATATATTTTAAGTAATTTTAAGCTAATTTAGTAAAATCGTATCTACTACATCCTCGATTAGTTATACTATCGTAGAATTCTTCCGCTGCAATAGATCTGCATAAAAAAATACATAGTTAATGAATATTGAAGTCGATTGATAACAAATGTTTAGGAGCCTTTAAAACATACACAGAAGTCCAGTTTTTGTAATTATTTTATTTGCTCTAGCTACAAACACTTTCATTCTATATATAGCCCAAACGTTTATAGTATAGCCAATATATGCAGCAATGCTCATATATAAAACTTTTATCGACTACTGTCTCCTATCGAATGAATCTGAGTGACGTGTCTTTGGCGAATTTGACGTAGAAAAATATATGAAAGTAAGATGGATATTTCAGAATAATGCCAATTATAGCTTAATTATGCTCATAAAAGTCACAGTACTTATGTAAGTCAAGTGGTTCACGTTTGAAACAAAAACTACTGTACGATTTTTTCAAACGTTTTTTAAAGCTGTAAATAACTGCACATATTTCAGACGAAGGCACTGGAAGAAAAATTGCATCGTTTTAATGAAACTAATATTCTTTGTTGGGGGCAATACCATCGGCATGTCGTTGTCTAAAAATCTTACGTAAAAAAAAGACTAAAGAAAAAAAAAATAATTAAATTTTATTACGTTTGCAATGTAACAAGTTACCCTGATTGTATAAATGCCTATTTTTCCGACAAAAGTCGAAGGTCGAATAATAAATATCTACTTATTGTCTCGTTCCATGTTTTGCAAAATTAGAAAACCGCAATATCTTTTTATTGGTCGCGTGCAATAATCTGTAATTGGATATATAAAATGTAAAATATTCAAACTTAAGGAAAACGTTATATTATAACAGAAATTTTTGGAACGTTAACTCTCATAGTTAAAATGAAAAGGTTAAAAAACAGAAGGTATTAGAAATTTTAAAGCTTTTTTTTAGTAAACTTTAAACTGTATCCTATATGTTATATACATGTTATACAGATTAGACGGATAGGAAACGCAGTAATAACGTACTTTCTTTGTTAAAACTGAGCGAAAAAAACAAAAAAAAATCCGAGAGGGAATCGAACACGTAATCTTCCCTTCAACAGTCAATCGCTTCGCCACTGCACAACACGTACGGAACGTACACATTTTCATTCAACAGTACACGAGGCAGAGGGTACGCAAATAGTTGTCGATGGCTGCCAAATATTCCGACGAGGCGCTGGTTAATATGACAATTTTAAACTTACTAGATACAGTCGTATTATATTTTTCACACAAAACTGTTATTATTATACGTGAAAATTGTTTTGTTGGCTCCTGCGTTTTAATATGAAATTTTCTCTTTTTTGAATTAACATAATCTTATGCATGATAAGCAGTATAATTATACTAAAATTTCTTAAAGTTACAGTTGCTGATATAGGTATTGTAAAGAGAATGTATATTCTTATACAATATAAATAAGTTTTAACAAGCTTATAAGAATTTATATCGCTTGGATGGCTTTCAAGAGGCTCGGGTTCAATTCCCGCCTCGTTTAAATTTGTATACGTTGTTAAAATTAATATTTTTCTTTCCTTTGTGTGGAATAACACTTTAAGAATAGTAAAAATATTTATTAAACAGTATGCTGCTCTTGTCAAATAATATTTCTAATGAATTGCCTTTGGGTAGCGGAAAATTTCAAGCGTTATTCGGATATGGTACAATCATATTTTAACGAAAACCTAAATATAACTAAAACCAAATATTCAATAAAAACGTACAACTGAATAACAAAGCTTAAGCAAAAATCATAAAATATGTGGTTTGGCTAAATAGTTCTCTCAACAACAAATCTATCTAATGTAGGAATGGTGGTTATAACCCGACCAATGATAAAACGTCACATTTTTTTATGTAAAATGTTTACATTGTCTGTGCTCTTCAATTTATTAGTATTAAAACACGTTTGAAATTTGACATAACAGTGACTTAAGAGTTTTTTTACATGTTATTGTTTTAAAAACTAATATTAAACAAGTATTAAGTTCGACTTCTTTCAAGTTTTACAGCTATCGTCCGATAATAATTTAGTAGAATAGATTTATAACATAAAAATACACGAAAAGATGTTAAAAAGAAATCTAATTTCTTATTTTAAATAAAATTATAGGACTTTGACTCTGCTTGCCCTTTTTATATTATTTTTTTTTTCTTTTTGTAGGTGGACCTGTACCGAGAGATTACCTTCCGTAATTCAGGTCAGACGTATCGGGGAGTCCCCGTCATGGCAAGCAACATGGACACCGTTGGCACTTTCGAAATGGCTAAGGAGTTATCAAAGGTAAATGTGATAGCATTTAATTAGTTCTAATGTTTGTTTCTTAAATATTATTCCACACTAAAGATAGAAATATAATTTGAGAAAATGTAAGGAAAATAAAAATTTCAACCTTTAAACTATGAGACCAGTCGTGGCGCAGGGACACGATAGTGTGACTGTAAACGCGACAGGTGGGTCTTGATTCCCTTACAAGGAAAATAGTATTTAACTTTTTCATTTCTTCGCTCTGGTGTTGAGACAAAATTCGGCGTTGGGTTCCGCCACTTAGCACGCAATGCCCTCAGATTTCCACGTAAAATGGGTGCAGTGTCTTAACACTGGGCTCCCTTTGTATACTCTGCTACTAAGCATCATTTATTTTTACTTTAGTAATGTTGTATGCAATAATACCTCATTTGTCGGTGTGCCCTATGAACATGACTTTGTTGCTAACAAAAGAATTATTTTATTAAGTATATCTATACTTAACAAAATAATTCTATTGTTAGTAACAAAGTACCACTATTTAATCTATCAGTTCCTAGAATGTTTATTCGAAGTATATATTGCTATCGCTATAATAAGCAGAATTCACAATAAATTGTAAAAACATTGTAGCTTTATTTAAAAATATTTAAACCATAGTATAAAAAGTGATGCCAGTTATCTTTTTTCTAGTGGTTTGTTGTACTTATTATAAAAAGATCAAGATGATATTTGTCTATCACTATTTTTGCACTCACATCTGCTTTAGAGATTTTTTTTAGTTACACGTCTCTGATGTTATAATATCAGGGATGTGTGACTAAGAAATTGTCTGTACCCTTTTCTTCTTTTTTTCTTCTTCTTCCTTTCTTCTTATAGAAAAGGGAACCTGAGCTGAGACACTCAGTACTCTACATATTATATGTTTAATAGTAAAAGTTGCTGCGCTTTTTTGTTACCACAGCTAAAAAGTTAACGTATTTAATTTCCCTAACTTGGAATCGAAACCACAACCGCCGCTTTAATAGTCAGCTGTGACGCTGCGAAATGAGACTAATTTACAGTTTATTGTTCATAATATCTCAAGTATATTTTAAGAATATATTTAAAACAAAAGAAAAATAGAAAAACTTCGCACACGCCAAGATGTTACAGTGTTTATGAAAAAAATTCTTTCAGCACGGCCTCTTTACCTGCATACATAAATATTACTCATTGGATGAATGGAAAAAGTTTGCTGATGAAAATCCGGCATGTCTTGAACAAATGGGTTTGTATTTTTTGATTATAATTTTTTTTTTCAGCTTCACGCTGTATCCCGCACGAGGCAGGGTAGGCAGAGGGAACCCGGGAACTTAGTGTTAAGACTCTCCGTTCCACTTCCGTCCCCCAATTCCCGCCGAATTTGAGGCAGTGCGTGTTGAGTGGCGGAACTCAACGCCGCGCTTTGCCTTATTACCAGCGCTAAGAAATGAAACATTAAATATTTAATTTCAAAATATTAAATATTTCATTTCCTCGGCTGGGGATCGAACCCAGAACCTGTGGGTTACCGTCACACTCTTGTGCCGCTGCGCCACGGCAGGTCTCTATTACATTACAGGATTATAATGATCAAGGAGTTTTAGTAATGTCTTTTTTTGTTTTTAACTAAGGGGCCATCCATTAAACACGTGATTTTTTTTGTAGCATTTTAAAAATAAGTTGAATCACATATTTTTTAAAAATAATGTATTTTATTTCCTTTTTTTGTAGCTGCAAGTTCAGGAACGGCAGAGGCGGACTTCGATCGTCTCTCAGAGATTCTGAATAACGTAAAAGATCTGAAATTCGTTTGCTTGGACGTTGCGAACGGATATTCGCAGCATTTTGTTGAATATGTCAGGAAAGTACGCGCCGCGTTCCCTAGTCACACTATTATTGTAAGTGGTTTCCTTTTTTTTATTTCTTTTAATTCTTCTTCAGCTTCACGTTGTATTCCGCATATGACAGGATAGGCAGAGGGAAAGTTTCCAATTTTTATATTTAAGTAAATATTTATTTTATTTTAATAATTGGATAACTATTTCTTGACATGAACGTTGAAAAACGTATAGAAAATTGAAACATAACAGAAAAAAAATCAAGAATTTATTATATTACATTTAATATTGTTACATTTTTAAAGTGATATTCTGCACTTAGGTAAAACAAGTGACTATTTATCTTTTTAAATAGTATGTCAATAGATATGATAATAATTATTGAATACGGCGCGGCATTGAGTTTCACCAATTAACAGTCGTCGTCTCGAAATTTTATTGAACATTAAGTTCACTCTGCGTAAAATAATAACCAGTCAAAAGCGTGAAATTGATATAAAAATTAAAAAATATATCATTCTAAAATAATATTTTGTTATAATATTGGTTTTTTGTAAACCATTTCATTATAAATGCTACTATACTGTTCTCTGTTATAGCTTTCAAGGTACTCATAAAGTTTATATCGATCGAGCTTTAAAATATATTTCTTAGATACTTACCTAACAAAGTAAATTACATGGTGAAACGTTGAAAGATATTTAATGTTAAAAGTTTCTTTCAGCTTTGTTTCAAGCAAAATGTTTTAAAAGTTGTCGTGGCGCAACGGCACAAGCGTGCGACTGTAAACATGACAGGTTGTGGGTTCGATGCCTACTCGAGGAAATTAGGTATTTAATATTTTGATTTTTTCGCTCTGGTAAAAAGGCGAAGGTTCCTAAGTTCCCTGTGCCTACCCTACCATGTGTAATGGATACAGCGTGAAGTTAAAAAAATATTTTAATAATTATATAATATAATAATATCTTGTTTCAGGCGGGAAATGTCGTGACTGGAGAAATGGTAGAAGAGCTAATACTATCTGGGGCAGATATTATAAAGGTAGATATAATTTTAAACGTTGCAGAACAAGTAAAATGTATTACTTAATTAGGATTTTAATCTATGAGTCCTTGTCTCATATAGCGTTTTGATTCTATTTTGCGTAAAGTTTTCATTATATCAGCCACTCAGTGGAAAGTGGTGAACGGAGTGTCTTAACATTAGGCTCCCAAGTTCCCTTCTCCTACTTTGAGTTGTGACATCGTTGAAAATTGTTTTAGGAGCATACGATTGTCGTGAATCCTTTTATCCTTTTTTTTCTTTTATTTCTAAAAAAAGTATATATTTTATGATCTTGAAAAATATGAAATTGGCTTTCGATATCTTTTAGGCAATGTTTCTAAAATGGATGGATCGGTTATATTTCTAAAATAGACAAAAATATAAATATGTAAACTAAACAAAACTAGCCTTATCTTCTATAATTAAATACTGTGAAGAAAACTAAATTTATTGCCTTACACTTACCTTGTCAGACATTAACACTCGCCCACTTCTCGATCTCATCATGTTAATATTTTATTAAATTAGACATCGTGAGCTCGAGAAGTGGTTATTTTCTAAAAATAGTAAGTAATATTGCTATTAATAGCTAATATGCTTAGTACGATCAACGAGTTGTGGCATAAAGTTAATTATTGCATTAAAATACCAATACAAAAGTGTTATTAATTAAATTATACATATAAAAAAATAAATAGCGGGTTCGGATATATTATCTGTTACACTTGTCTTTTTTTACTGAAGATTTTTGATTTTGGCGATTATTACACATTTTAAATGAAACAAGTTTAGCCCGATTAATCGCGAATATTGTTTTCGGTTTGGTTTGGTTCTTTGATTATGGCTATATTGTTTTCTATACATTTTTGGAAACCCGACATTTTGAACGCTTTGCATTAGTCCGTCCGTCCACGGGTAGACTGAGATGGCATTCGTCTGCCAGTTAGCAGAATTATCATACCAAACTACCGCCAACGATTTCTTTTTTACTTATATTTTTTTTAAATTCTAGGTGGGAATCGGCCCCGGGTCAGTATGCACGACGCGTATAAAGACCGGCGTGGGGTACCCGCAGTTGTCCGCTGTCATAGAATGTGCGGACGCGGCTCATGGATTAAAAGGACATATTATATCGGTAATTTTGTGGGTTTTTTTTTTAATATTTTTTGTTGTTTCCTTTAATTGTTCGACTTATTCTGTAAGTATGATTCTATTTCTCTTTAGGGAATTTATTAAATGGAGATTTTAGTTAGAAGTTGAATTCTGTCGTGGCGCTGAAGCGTGTGACTGTAAACGGTATGTTGTGGGTTCAATCCCCACTCAAGAAGTGAAATATTTAATATTTTTAAATGAAATATTACCTAATTATTGTTTTATTTAAATACATTGACAAATAAAGAATATAATAAATCTATTTAAAATATTTAGTATGACAACATTGCTACAATTTTTTTATTCAATTACCTGACATTTTAATTTTTAGTGCAAATTAATAATAGTCCGGGAGCCAGTGACAGATTTTCATGACCAATTTCCTCCCAAGTAAAATTTCGTAAAATGCAATAAGAAGTTGTGTTATGAAGCTTCGCGATCGTCAGCTGCGACTCCGGTAGTGGGGCAGGCAGTGGCAGCCCCCCTCTCACGACGAAAAAAAAAGTGTTTTTAGTCACTTCCTCCCGTTCTAAAATTTCTTGATTAATAGTTTATTTAATATCTTGAAGGAAAAATAAAGTCAGCTGACCATAACATGGCGGATTATACGTCAGCTGGCCGCTTGAATATGAAAAAAAAAATGTATATTTTCAATGATTTCCTCTCAACTAAAAATTAAACTGGTGATAGTTTATATGTTACTGTCAATAAAAATTAACGTCAGCTTGCTGTATCTCAGTGGAAAGTTTGTCAGCTGGTAACTTGAAATGTGTAATGTAGCAGCATTATCACCTACTGAATCTTATCAGCTGACGACTTTTCCCTTGACTTACAGCTAGCTGATTTTTTTTATTATTCACCAGAGTATATTAACTATTCTCTTATAAATTTTCATCCGGGAGGAGATCACTTTTCTCTAGTTGTGTGCAAGTCAATGTAGTATTGCCAAGCGCTTTAGCGCTGCATACATTTTGTTAGCATTAAACGGGCAATAAATCGCAGCGCGCAATAAGCGCTGAAAAGTTTATTTTGTTTTTATTTACAATGGCCGGCGGGCTTAATAGGATGCGATTATATCAATGATTATACTATTTAATATGTTTATGAGAATCTGAAGTGTCCGTTTTATACTAATATTTGATTATTATAGTATAAAACACGTGAATATTTATGTTTATAAATTGCATGTCAGCAGAGCTGGGGCCAAAATTACACATTGTCCTTTATTCACTAAGTCACTCCACGGCTAGTTGCTCATGCTACGTTCGCCCTGTCTTACTCTCTCTCAATCGGTCTCGATCACTCTCTCTCTCTTTTCCGACACTTCCGTTGCATACCGGCGTGACGTTTCATCTGTAAAAATTTTACCCTCATGCGCCTAAAGAAGTTTTACTTCAAAAAAATCAGCTAGCTGTAAGTCAAGGGAAAAGTCGTCAGCTGATAAGATTCAGTAGGTGATAATGCTGCTACATTACACATTTCAAGTTACCAGCTGACAAACTTTCCACTGAGATACAGCAAGCTGACGTTAATTTTTATTGACAGTAACATATAAACTATCACCAGTTTAATTTTTATTTGAGAGGAAATCATTGAAAATATACATTTTTTTTTCATATTCAAGCGGCCAGCTGACGTATAATCCGCCATGTTATGGTCAGCTGACTTTATTTTTCCTTCAAGATATTAAATAAACTATTAATCAAGAAATTATAGAACGGGAGGAAGTGACTAAAAAAACTTTTTTTTTCGTCGTGCGTGGGAGGCTGCCACTGCCTGCCCCACTACCAGAGCCGCAGCTGACGGTCGCTAAGCTTCATAACACAACTTCTTAATGCATTTGACGAATTTTCACTCGGGAGGAAATTCGTGACGAAAAATTGTCACTGGCTCCCGGACCATAATATTAATGCACAAATATTGTTTTAAAAGCGACACTGTTATTAGAACATCAAAGTAAATGACATTAGTAATTTATTTACTGTAATTCAAGCGGGCTGCGGGTGGGACGGTAACTTTCTATATGTACACTTATATGGAAAAAACTCAAATAAAACATTGTTTTAATTTGGCAAAAAGCGTTAAGTTTACGCCACTCAACACGCAATGCACCAAATTAGGCGGAAAGTGTTCAGTTCTCGCCTACTGTGCCATGCGCGTTCACTGACCAGGACGGCGGCTGCACGTGCCCGGGCGACGTGGCCAAGGCGTTCGGCGCGGGCGCTGACTTCGTGATGGCGGGCGGCATGTTCGCGGGCCACGACCAGTGCGGCGGCGACGTCGTCACCAAGCCCGACGGCAGCCAGGTCAAGCTGTTCTACGGCATGTCCTCCTCCACCGCCATGGTCAAGCATTCCGGTGGCATTGCTGAGTATAGGTCTTCTGAAGGTGATTAGATGATATATAGCTTTGAGTCGATAGCTTTTATTATTCTTTTTATGAAATATTTCATAAACAAATTACAAATAGGCTTTTTGTGAGAAATGGTCTAGTTTTTTTTTAAATGTATTAATTATATTTCTTATGTAAAACAATTTTTAACTATACATTTATTTACTATCTGTACCGTTATTGGAAGATCTTAAAAAAAAAATGTTACCTACTGTCAATTTCACAAATGGTCCCCATGAATTTAAGGTAACCATTAAAGCCAATAAACCAATAAAGTATCTTAAAATTAGGTTCCCAAGTTAGGGGAACTTGGGAACCTAATTTTAAGATACTTTGCCTACACTGCCATATGCCGAATAGAAACATCAATAAAACAAATACCAACTTTCCAGGTAAAACAGTCGAAGTCCAATACAGAGGTGACGTAGCTGTAACAGTAAAAGACATCCTAGGCGGCCTCCGGTCGGCTTGTACGTACGTAGGGGCGGCTCGACTCAGGGAGCTACCCAGACGGGCCACGTTCATTAGATGCTGTAGACAAGTTAATGATGTCTTCTCCTAACTTATGGTGGCCTGGTACTGATGTTTGGAATATATAGTACGGTCAATGAGTTATGGCTGTTTAGAAGTTAGCAGTGCAGATTTGTTTTTTTTTTAAATTCACTTTATTATTATTTTTTCTTGACGCAAACTCATCGACCGTACTATAGAAGACTAGATAGCTTTTTAAATTACTGGCTGGCTGAAATAGAATAAAAATATATATTTAAAAGTTAATATTTAGACATATTCACTAGACATGTACTTTAGACAAGTTTATGTCTTCTCCTGAGCTATGTTACCCTGGTACCCGTGTTTGAAATATATACATAATAGTACAACTGACGAGTTATGGCCACACTAGCTGTTAGTTGCAAATTTCAAATGAAGAGAGAGATCTTTCCCAAGTCAAATCTTACGTCCGGGTGGATGTGACTCGTTGACTGTACTGTAAATTACTAAATAAATGTTTTTTTTTTAATTACTGGCTGGCTTTAACAAAATAAAAAAGAAATAAAACGTCACTACACTAACTAAATCTTTTGACAAGTTTCTGTCTCTTTTAGATTATGGTTGCCTGGTACTATGGTATTTACAAACATATTAAAATTTTCTAATTACAAATAAAGTCGGATGATGATGATGATCGAATCATTAGATCGTTGGCGAGTTTGTGTCTTCTCTTTATTTATGATAGCCTGGTACGGAGACGTTTCAGAATAGAATATTCGAAAAAAGAAATAAGTTTAAATAATGAATGAAAAAAAAACAAACAGAAAGAAGAAATTTGGTGTTGGTTGAAGAACAATAATAGGAAATTTTCTTTTTTCAAAATTTACTTCTCATTAGAGCTAGTTTAAAGATGCTTTCTCCTAATTTATGATAGCCTGGTATCGAGATGTTTTGAAAAAGAAGATTTGATAGAAGAATTAAATATGTAGGTAGGTAGGTAGGTAGACTTTAGTATCGTGCTTGTGCTTCATGCACTTAGCTATATTAATCGTGACGTCTCGTCCAAGACTCAACATACTCGTACAAGGCCTTTAATTTAACGGAAAATGGGAAATGGAAAGTAGTGACTTAACACTAGTTCCAATTAGGGAACTTTCCATACTAATTTTGTTAGTAAATTTTACCAAATTTTACTAAAGAAAGCTTATAGCGGCAAAATGACACGCGGTGGCACCATGGGCGTAGGGACATAGAGGCCGGGTGGGGCATGCCCACCCCAGAATAGTCTTGTGTCCATCCCAGAAATTTTATTTATAAAAAAAACGCCTAAAACAAATATTTTTTATTAAAAGTTTAAGCCCAGGCGCAGAGAATATCTCAAGATACTAAAAACTCTAATAAGATTTTTCAAAGTAAAAAAAAAGAATGTAGCCAGCCAGTGAAACTATATTAAAAAGATAATCTTAGAGCTGCTAAACAAATTTGAAATAATGATTAAAGTATAAAAAAATAAAAAATATAATTTTATTTAATTTTTTTATATTATAGAAAAAAAATTACAATTCTTTTTTAATTGAATGAAAATAGACACAATTTTGATCAAATTTCTCAGATTATTAATTAAATAATTACTGTTTAAAAATGCTTGTGCCTGCTTAGAATATTTAGTCTCTTGTAGAATGAAAGAAGAACAGAGTGGATGAAGAATGACACTTAAATATCGATTAAAATGACGCACTATTTCTATTAATAGCACAAAATTATTATCTTTAATAAATATAACCTATCTTAGGTAAAGGTTACCACAATTAAAAAAAAATGGGCTTCTTGATTTGACGTTTGTCATCATATATTGAATTTTAATCCAATATCGAAATGTTAAAAATATATTATACAGCAAACATCGATCCACTACATAAGTGGTTAAAATTAAAATGTATTATTAAGCTATTAAACAACAACAAATAATAATACGTAAATTAAACAAAAATAAAACTGTGGCCTAAATTTTATATTTTTTAAATCACAGACAATATTTTTATGTAGATAGCTTTGTAAAATTATTACTTATTTTTTTTATGGCAACGTATATTTCTTTCCATATATTGGATTAGAATATATTTATACTGTTTATTTATTTTATAATTTCATTTTTAAACTTTCTTTGAGCACAATTAAATATAATTAACTTAAGTATATCAATAGTTATAAGATATTATCTGACAAAAGACGACTTGTGTGAAAAGAAAACTATAATAAACTGTTTATGATTTAATGTGGAATATTTTTATTTATACCAAACATTCTAAGAATCTTAACTATATTAAGCTTAGCAGGGAAAAAAGTCTTCTTGGTGAAATACATCGCCATGTTACTGTTACATGAAATGAAAATAATTCATAGCCCTAGTGACATTGAAACCGCAATGGTCGTGTATACTCTTACAATCGGACGTTGTCCTTTGCTTCTCAACATCTATTCGTTTATATTTCTTTTATTATTTCAGTAAGAAAATAATAAATAATACATTTTTTAGTTTTAAGAAAAAAAAATATAAATTATATTTTTTTCACACAATGTGACATTGGTAAAGTGTTATGTGCTCAACTGGTGCGTTGATAACGCCATAATGAAAGAGCCATACCATAAAAATAGACTGGTCGATATGAGAGAAATATTTTCAGATATTTTCGCATAATCCTATTTATTCCTTTGTAACTTTTGTTGTTGTTTTTAAAGTTTCTTATATTAACATACTTAGTTATTCGATTTGTTATAATGTGGGTATGTTGGAACGTTCGTTCGTACTTATTTTATCTATCTAAGAACACTTGGGCTATTAAGACGAATCTTATGATATATATCCCAATTATGTCAATTTATTCAGCTGTACTGGAGATATCAAGTTATAAAGAATTTAACATACATATTTTAAATGAAACAATTATAGTCGGATTAATCGCGAATATTTCCTATACATTTTTGGAAACGTGACTTTTCGAACACTTTGCAGTAATCCGTGGTCACGGGTAGACTGAAGTGGCATCAGTCTCTCAGCTGATATAATTATTATAAATCGACATTTGCTTTGCCAGCTCTGATTAAGAAGTTGCTTGTAAATTATAAAACTCTTATATAGCTTCCACGAGCGTCGCTGAATCACTAAAAATATTGTAAATTTTGCTAATATATTAATCTATACAATAGAAAATAGTGTGTTTCCTGACCTAATGAAATGTACTAAAACACCTATATTTAAATTAGATTATCTAAAAAAAACTATATGATAATATTAAAAAAAAGTATTATTGAGAACGAAAATTAAAATTGACATTACTGATGAGTACATTTTGTAGTTGTACAAATTGCATTGCCATTAGACAGACAGAAACATACATTACAATCTAATTTGTAGGAATATCCCTTTGGGCAGATTTCATTCGTTTTCATGTTCACAGGAACAACATCTATAGATATACTAGACGTTCGTTTAGAGCATATCTTGGAACTGCACATCAGCGTCTTTCCATCCGTGAGACAGAGACATTGATTGCAACTTTTCTTATACTTATGAAGCGGTTCACAGTAACCGTGCAAACTGTCAACGGACTTCAATAAAACTCCTTTGAGATGTTTTACTCCACTCTCAGCAATATTGACGCAATTAGTGTTTACTTCACATATCTCACGCTTGACACCACCTTCTACATAACATAAGCAAACCAAACAGTCCACTTCGTAGAACGACCCCGCCATGCATTCTAATTTTAGTGCTTCATAACGTACTTTTGTCTTGAAACACTGTTTTAAAGTACAATCAATTAATTTTTTACCATTTTTATTTTTAACACATATACAAGTGTTGCAATCTTTCTGGAAAAAAGTTCCAGCGGTGCAGCTTAGGGCGTGGGCCGGTGCATTTACCTTTCTTAATTTTGTGTGCGTTACTTTAAAATTATTTTTCACAACGGACTCTCTTGTGAGGCACTTTCTCGACGTACAAAATAAATTTTGATTTGAATCACAATAACACGAATTACAGCGATTGAAAAATAATCCATTACTTTTTTTCTCATCACATAAAGACGGTGATTTCAGTTTTTTCATTTTCCTTTGTTTGCGTTCCCCTGGTTTCATTTTAATATTTTGTATATGAAAATTTCGTGTGCTTTCAGTGTGACTATTGGTACAATTGAAACATAGAAGCCTATTATTAGTAAGACAATCGCAGTTCATACAACCCAGTTTATATTTATATTTTGAATTGCAAGATGCATAGATTTCTAAATTATTGCCATTATTCAAAGCCTGGACTTCAATAACTGGAGCAGGGCCTTTCTTTACTTCTAGTACAGGATCTTTTTCATCGCATTCTTTGTTAGTACATAAGGCAGGATCCAAAACAGATGTAGAGGGACAAAAACATACATTACAACCGACAAGATAAAGCTTAGTTGGTTCACATTTATACGTATCAGTAAGGTTTGTTAGTCCAGTCACTTCTACAGGATGAAGAACTCTGAACAGGTCCCTGCAAACTGCGTTAGGCCAATTGCCATCTTCGTCGCAAACGCACAGAGTACTTCCTCGTTGATAATGAACGCCTGGTGTGCAAGGTGATCGTGTTGATCGCCATGAGCCATGCCCCTCCATACCTACGTCAATGTCACGAATTGCATCTACATGAAAGGAGAATAAAACATTATTTTTCAACTTCCTTTGTTTATTCTCAATACAATGTAACTAGCGAAGTGATTCGTGGTTAAGTGGCATATTCGGAATACCATGAGTAAAGCAGAAGCGTGCGTCCTTTGGTAATGAGCGCAAAACTAAAAGAAGTAAACAAAGAATGGAACTAAACAATATTAAATAAATTTCACATTTCTTCTTCTTCTCTTTACATGTGGTTATATGCGATTTGTTATTAGATTCAAGAAAATAATTTATGCATAAATGTTGCATTAAAAGTTTTTCAAAATATCAGGTTTTTCTTCGTATAACTACTAAACGTACCTTTAAAATGGCCAAACATATCTACGTCTTCACAGATTCGAGCTTTACATTTATATTGTTGATTTGGATCACAGTAACACCAGTTGCAATCGTTTAATACAATCGATTTTTTCATACATGGCTCATCCCATACCTTTTGAGCAATTGCTAAAAGAACAATAATAAATTATAGAACTAGACATAATGACGATCTTCACGGTGACATATAAACCACGAAGATCATTCTCATCTGCTTTGTCTTGGAATCGGTCTAAAGAAATTTTGTAATAAGTTACTTCATTATTTACTACTAAGTGTAGCGTATTAAGTAGTAGTAGAACTATTAAGTGTAGCCATATCGCTTTCAGAGACCATCGTGGCTTATTATATGATATCAAGCAAATATATGAAAACTTACGCTTTTCATGTCTGTACGTTAAAACTTGATTTAAAAGACATAGAAAAATTGTAAACGTTAACATCATGAAGGTATTTCAATAATTCTAATTTTAAATTTCATGCCCAGCATCTCATAACATAGTTATAAACTATAAACCTAAGCCAGTAAAGAGGGAAACACTGCTGCACAATTTTATTTTTTATTGCTGATAGTGCATTAGGTATAACTAGCCAATAGTAATAAAATGGAAATTAGTAATTGAATGGATTAACTCTAAAGTTAATTAAATTAAACCAACATACACGTATTTTAACTGTTACATAAATTTTAAAATATAGGATGGGCAAGGAAAAGTCTATTGTTAGGATATTTTGTTCTCCACTTTTCACCCGAATTTTAGGCGTTGTGTGGCGGGACACAACTCCGCTTTTTTAATATCTGCTAATAATTGCTTTTCAATCATTGTGTCTGAAGGTGCTTCACTGCACGCTATACTACACTTATTTACATACTTATAAAATTAGTTAAATTTTAAAATAATAATCGAAAAATAAATCGAAATTAGTTAAATTTTGGAAAAGACACCCTAGTAACAAATCCAAATATTTTTATTCGAAATAAGAAAATACAGGCTTCGTTTTTCAAACATCAAACCGTTTACCACCGGTTCACTAAAGTTACTGCCTCAGACTTGAGAAGAACCAGCGAAAAAAACTCAGCGGTACATTTCTTTTATTTTATCAAAACTTTATATCATATTATTGTATTGACAATGATATATTTGAAATAGCCTGGAGCGAGAATTTCATTTCCAAGGGGTGTTATCATTTATAAAATCATTATTTGACCACAACATAACACACAAACGTCTTTTCACAACTTTTTAAAATTGTGAAATAGGAAATTCTCGGATGTTTTCTGGGATCCTACCGTAAAAGCGTGCGTTTAAGCTTATTTGTAGTATTCATATTATTTACATAAACGTATTTCGTAATTGTTCTTAACATACATAACATTTTCCAATATGTTAAGACCCCATACTGGTTAGTAACCCAGGAGATTTCTTGCCACTTCACTCACATCAACACTCTGAACCCTATTGGTTAAATAAGAGGTCAGTAGATTGTGTGCACGTTCTCTTATGCCACAATGACGTATCTTCATGACCAGTGTTGAATGCCTTGGACAAGTCACAGAACATGCCAAGAGCATCCTGCAATCCTTCCCACGGCTCATAAATACTTTTTAAGAGATCTAAATTACCAAAAAATAATTTTGGCCTTTAGTACCTATGTACGCCATTTAATATTCCACTCAAACTATTATTTTTTCAATAAGAAGTTTAGAAAAATGGAAATTAAATAAATTAACTAACTATGTATTGCTAACTTGCTTTGCACATAAAATTATTAACAGTATTTTTTTACCAAATATAAAAAGAAAATTGCTAAACATCCCCTGGATCTTTGCGGTGCTCTTCGCGATCTTTGCGGTGCTCTTCGCGTTTCTTCGAAAAGAGGGGACTTCAGTACCTCAGTGGTTAAGTGAGAAAAAATTTGTTCTGAATCCAAATTTCCGCCAAATTTGAAGTATTGATCGAAAAAATTAAAATATTTGATTTTTTTAAGTGTATATTGAACCCACAACTCTTCGCGGTAAGGTTTACTGTAAACATGCCTACCCCGACATGCCTCATGTAACACAGGTAAAGTATGAATTTTAATATTATTATAATTTTATTATTTCAACTTTACACTGTATGCCGCAGGGTAGGCAGACGAAACTTGGTAACTTAGTGTTAAGACACTCCGTTCCATTTCCGCTTAATATCGAGATATTTTGTGTTGAGTGGCGGAACTCAACGCCGCGCTTTACCTTATTACCAGAACGAAGAAATTAATACATTAAATATTTAATATGAAAATATACAATACTTCATTTCACAAACCGAACAGACAACCTACAACTTTTACAGTCACACGTTTGTGCGTTCACCATGACAGACCTTAATTATTATACTTAAAAAAATATATTTATTTAACAAGATTATTTAATTACAGATATTCTTTGTACATATCATATTCCGATTCATTAAACAAAAGCATGTGTTGCAGTCCACTTTAGTGGTAGTACCTGGCGTACAGTCAGTTCCTGAATCAATAGTAACCATAGACTTTCTCATGACAAGATTTAAGAATTTACCTAAAAGGTCTGGTACTTGGAGTTCTATTTTAGTTGTACCATTCTCTTCATCTTTATCACCCCATTTTACATCCGTTCCAACAAAAATATCTCCATTATTTCTGTTTTGAGTATCATCCTCGATATTTGCGTTATTATTTTCAATTCCATCTTCATTGAAATCATTGTCATTATATACATTTTTATTATTTTTTGTCCTCGAATCAACCATATTCAAATTAGCATCATTACTGTTTATTTCGGATGAGTGTTTTTTAATACGCTTATCCTTTTTAGGCTTCCTTTTCTTATTTATATTACCTTTCAATACACTCTTTTTAGATTTTTTTAGGTCTTCTATATTGTTATTACTATTTTTGGAATTACTAGACACTAACTCCAGCAAATCATTTAGTAAGTTATTACCACACATATTTAAGTCATATTTTCCAACTCGAACTTTTTGATTATCAAAATTATTGTTACATAACAATTTATTTTTATCTACGCAGTAGCACATACGGCATGGCGACACTGTGTACCACATACCAGGTTGACACGTATTATGGGAATTAGATCTTCGAATAATTTTAGATTTATTTTGACATTCATGTTTTGTACATTGACTCTTGTCTATCTTACCATCAGAACTGCATCGACAGATATTGCAATCAATTAAAACATAATCATTTGGCTTGCATTCTTGTTCATTCTGTTGAAGTTGAAAATATGATCTACAATATGAGTTTGGCCAGTCACCGTCTTCAGTACATGTACAAAATCCATATTCACTTCTATATATTTTCTTTGGTTGACATCTTAAGCTATAATTGTTATCTAACCATAAAGGAACGGCTGTAATTTGAAAAAAAAATATTGGAATATACTTGAACTAAATATATTAAAAAACTTGGCGTAGTAGAACAGTATCTGATTACATATGTAACGGTTGCAAGAATGGTTCCCCAAGCAACCTAATACGTTATTTTTATTTCCTCACTCTTTTAAATCAAGAATGTTGATTTCGTGTGCAAAGCTAAAAATATATACTAAGCTCTCCATACCTATCTTCTCCAATATAAGAAAAAAAGCCAAATAGAAATAAAGGAACAATTAAATTAATTAAGTACCTGCCATAATCATTTCAATGTATAATAAATAAATGGTTAATGCAATCATGGTACAAATTGTCATCGAATGTTTTTCCTTTCCGTAAATTAAATTCAATCAAAAACAATGCAACATTTTATGATCTTACAATAGGTATTACTACGTGCCTCTAAAGCGCAGAAAGTCATATCATGGTTTTAAAATCAAATAATTTATTTACTGTTGAATTTCTCATTTCTTGGGAAATTTTATTAATCAAACTAAAATTAATTAATCCGATAAGTTAAGCTATGAAAGTCTATTTTTATTAACAGCATGTAAAAATAAACGCATAAGATCATTTTTTATCTTTCCAGGGTTTCGTGACTTAAAAAACATTTAACCCTTATAATATCATTTTGTGTCCATGTCTGTTTTAAGATCAAGTCGAGGTAGCTAGCTGAGATTATTTCAACCACATTTGATGCGACGACATTTTTATTTCTAGAATTATAAAATTTGCCAAACAAAGGAAAATGTCTCAAAATGCAACTTCATAATATACAGGTTGTTGTACTTGGATGACCAATTTTTCGCGAACCAGTATAATGTAACGTAATAAAATATGACTCAAAGTACGAATACCAATATTGTGATTGTAAGTCGTGATCATGAAATTGAGAATTCTTTGGGAGCCATTATTTGTTTTTCGGAGACATTTGTGATTTTACTTTGTCCAAGGATACCTAAAGATAAGAATGTCCGTTGCTTACTTTCTAAACGACGAAAATTAAAATGATTTAACTTATGCTTGAATTCATAATGTAATATATTAAGAAAGAACGGCCAAGTGTGAGTTAGCCGTGCCCTGATCGGCGAGTTTGCGGGTGTATGCATTGATTTTGTATAAAATTAATTACAATTAAAAGTTTGTAACAATTTAAATTTTCCTTACTATAAAATACCTATAAATATTCATTTATTCATTTGTATCGGAAGTCCTCACTTTGTTCTAACTTTCAAGATGGATTTTATACAATATGCAGCAAGAACGACTGAATAAACTAAACTGACTGAACGCATGCATAATTACTTGTATCTTTTGATACCGTTGACTCTGCTTCGTTTTTACTTTTCAAAAGAACATACATTTTATACAATTTTTACCTAGATCCTCGAAATGAATGTTCTTGACAAGCGGACAAAAGTTATCTTGTAAGGATACAGGTTTTTTTTTTGTGTAATGGAACTCTAAAAATCACAAAATATGAAAAAATAAAAAAGCTCAGCGAGTTGTTATTTTTATTGAAAAAAGTTTGGTTTTGCATTTGCACAGCTCTCAGCATCACTTTTGTAACAGTGCTCCAGTATGACAGTACCCTTATCACATTCACAAATGAAACAGTCGTCTTGAACACGTCCAGGTGTTCGACATTTGTATACAGTATGATTTAAATGTCTCACTGACACCTTTATAGTTTGGTTTGAATTTGTCGATAATCCTGAATTAGTTGCTGTGAAATATTGAAATACTATAATAATATACATTTTTCTTTTCAATTACATCTGGTTGGTTGGTATTAAAGACCACTGTGTATTCATCTTCAACTCAGGCAAATTATTTCTATTTCCTCTGTCATTCAGTTCTGTCACTTTACGCAATGTAGTAAACAGATTGTTTTAAAACTGAGGTCACTTACGTTTGTTTTGGTTGACACACGTGCTAGTGAGAGTTTTGTTATTTTTATAAAGTTTTTATCATTTACTGTTGTGAAAAGTTATTAAAAAGATCTATATTAACAAGGTGATTGGTTGTAGTGTGTATTTGTGCCGTATTTCATGTTAGAGTAGCTGTATTATAGTTAGGTTATTTTTAGGTAAGTTTGAATAGTTTTATTTAAAATGGAGCCGGATCCTCCTCCCGATCCCCCTGATCCAGGTGGGAATAAAGAATCTCTCTCAGTGGCGTCTAGAAAACGACAAATTGGAGACGCATCCAGCAATAATGAAGGTCTTATTAAAAAGACCATTATAAATCCCTCAACCGCTACGCCCTCAATCCAGAACCTGTATGTTCATCCTTCCTTAGCAGAGAACCCGAAATCCTATTTAGATTCCGACAAAGGCCCTTTCATTGTGTATGTGTCAAGGGAAACTCCAGACCCGGCTTCGGGTACCTCCATCAAAGCCATTAAGTTTGGCCAGTTCTTACATAGGAATAAGGTAAATGGTATTACTAACGATGGTATTAAGAACATTGGCCGCAACAAAATAAGTGTTCAATTCTCAACTCCTACTGCAGCGAATGATTTTATGTCTAACCCCGTGCTAAGTCTTTGTAAATATGTAGCTATTATTCCTACATTTAACATCACCCGAATGGGTATAATAAGAGATGTCCCTGTGGACTTTTCCCTTGATGAGCTTGTGGAGTCAATGGTGTTTCCCTCTGGTAGTGGACTAGTATTGAAAGCAAGGAGATTGAATAGAAAGAATGTTAGTGAGGGAGTGACTACATGGATCCCGACTCAGTCGGTTGTGGTTACTTTCCGTGGACAACAGTTGCCTGATAGGGTCTTTTCCTATCATTCCTCCCTTCCTGTGGAACCATATAAATTTCCAACAATCCAATGTCTAAACTGCTGCCGTTTTGGACATGTTAAAGCACAGTGTCGATCAAAGCCCAGGTGTTACAGGTGTTCCCAGGATCACTCTGGTGATTCATGTGACACGACCAAGGATTGCTCAAAATGCTTGTATTGTAGTAGCAAACATTTTGCTACAGACAAGGACTGTCCTGAGTATGCAAGACAACAGTCTATCAAAATTGCAATGTCTCAAGAATGTATATCTTACATAGAAGCCTCTTCCCGATTCCCTCCTGTCAAACAATCTTACTCAGATATTGCTAAAATAATGTTTGCACCTTCAAATGCCACAAATTCTTCCCCTCAATGTCATTCCCCTGCTACTCCTACTAAGTCCTATCGTAAGACCATTGTTCAATCCCCTCGTCCCCGCGCTCCTGTTGCAAAGGGATACAATAGACAAGCTCACCAATCCATAATTGGTAATTGTTCCTCTCCCCTTAATAATGGTTGTGCTCTCAACCAGGATGTTGATAATCCAACAGTGGCTACAAAGGATCTGTTAGGTGCACTAACAGATATCCTTCTGAGCATAATTTCTACCTGTGATGAACTTCCTTTACCGTCCCACGTTGCCTTAAGTCTTTCCAAAATTTATAAAATCCTCCATAATGGCCCCACTGAAATTCCTGCAGTGGAATAGTAAAAGTATTCGGCCTAAAAAGCATGAACTACTTAATATTATTTCACTGTATGAACCTATCATTGTTGCCCTCTCGGAAACATGGCTGTTGCCTGACTCTTCTTTCAGAGTGTCTGGTTTCTCATGTTTAAGGGAGGACAGAAGTGATGGGTATGGAGGTAGTGCCATCCTCATCCGGCACTCCTCTCCTTACTCTCGTATCCCTCTCCCAACTCACAGTCAAGAGATTAATGCTGTTGCTGTGAGGTCCTTTAATATCTCCTTTCTCTCTGTTTATATCCCCCATCCTTCTTCCTCCATCGTTTTAGAGCTTAAGTCTATTATCTCTTCGCTTCCTGGTCCTGTGCTGGTCCTGGGTGATTTTAACACTCATCACACTCTGTGGGGGTGTTATTACTGTGATGGATTTTCTCCTTTGTTGGTGGACATGATTGATGATGTTGATCTCTGCATTCTCAATGATGGATCACCGACACGTAGGGTTAATCCTAATCAGAATCCTAGGACTGCTGTTGATCTTTCTTTATCATCTCCTTCTCTTGCCTCCCAACTATCATGGTCTGTACTCTCTTCCACCCATGGTAGTGATCATTTTCCAATTCTGTTATGTCTTAATAATAGGTTTCATCCTACATATAGCCCTTACCCGCTTCCTAAATTTAATTTAAAAAAAGCTAACTGGAATGAGTATGCCGACTCTGTGGATTGCATGCTGTGTAATCTTCCTGAGTCTGCTAATCATGAGAATATCTTTCTTTCCTATGATTGGTTTGTCTCTGCCATTTTGTCTGCGGCTGACTCACATATCCCTAAGAAACACTCCATTCAGAATTGGAAGCATTTCAATTCATGGTGGGATCAGGAATGCTCTGATTCTGTCAATCGGCGAATATCTGCCGAGGTGTCATACACAGCCTGTATGACAATGGAGAATTACACTGAGTACAAACGCTGCGATGCGAAATTTAGAAATTTGATCTGGAAAAAGAAAAAACTTGGTTGGGTCAATTTTTGTGAGTCTCTTAATCCACGCTCCTCCTCTTCCATTGTCTGGACAAATGTTAAGAGATTTCGCCGGTCTCTTAACAATGTCGACAGCCCTAACTCCTATAACCCTTCTATTTGGCTTAATGATTTTGCTGACAAATTGGCTCCTCCCTTTGTGCCATCCCAAGATCTCCTTATATCCACGCCGGTAGAGTCCTCAGAGGAAATGGATGCTCCGTTTTCCCCTGAAGAGTTCAAAAATGTTATAGCTAATTTAAAGGACACTAGTCCAGGTGAAGATGGTGTCTACTATTCATTTATTTTTAGACTTAATGAAAATTCTAAGCACCACTTTTAAATTTACTTAATAATATATTTTATCAGGCAACATCCCAAATTCATGGAAATCCCAAATTATTATTCCTATCCTTAAACCTGGTAAAAATTCATCCGATCCTAGTTCTTATAGACCCATTGCCCTATCTTCAACACTATCAAAAATTACTGAACGGCTTCTCAAAAATCGCCTGGAATGGATAGTGGAAAGCAGAAATATCTTAGCTCCCTCTCAATTTGGCTTTAGAAAGGGGCTGAGTACTACAGATAGTCTCAGCATTTTTACTACAGACATTCGGAGAGCGTTTGCCAAGGGAGAGTATTTGGTGGGCGTTTTTCTGGATGTTGCATCTGCATATGATAATGTTCTTCTTCCCGTACTCAGGCAGAAGATGCACCAGCTGAGTATTCCGCCGAGGTTGAATCATTTTATATGTAGTTTGCTAACCGGTAGAACGGTATCTGTTAAACATCCGCTACTTACAATACCTTCCAGACAAGTCTGGAAAGGTCTTCCTCAGGGTTCATCTCTTAGTCCTCTGCTGTATAACATCTACACTCATGACCTAGAATTGTCTGTAAATAATTTTTGTAATATCCTTCAGTATGCTGATGATATCGTCCTCTATTACAGCTCAAATTCTGTGGAGGACATTACTTATAGATTAAATACTGCTTTGCACTATCTTAACCAGTGGCTCTCTAATCATGGTCTGGCACTATCTGTAGCGAAGTGTCAGGCGGTGGTGTTTACTAAAAAGAGAGTTATTCCAAATTTTGAAATTTCTTATGATAATGAATCCATAAATTTTGCAGATAATGTTAAATTTTTAGGCATGATTCTCGACAAACGACTGAACGGAATTGCCCATGCTCAATATCTCACAAAAAAATGTGAAAAAAGTATTAATGCTTTAAGAGCTGTATCTGGTGTGTGGTGGGGTGCACACCCTTATACTCAAAAACTGCTGTACAATGCTGTAATCCGTAGTCATATTGATTATGGATTATTCGTTTTAGACCCCTTCAATAAAATTGCTACGGAAAAGCTCAATAGAATCCAATACAAGTGTTTAAGAATTATATTAGGTGCAATGAAGTCTTCTCCCACCAATGCACTGCAGGTGCAGGAATGCGTAGACCCGCCTTTTCCTATCCGCCGTCAATTCCTTTCTGACCGATTTGTAGGCAAAATGTTACAGCTGGCCTCCCATCCCCTATGGTCTAGGTTATCGGACTTAGCCCATCTCATCCCTCGGGGCAAGCCCCAGCCTTACCTACTCATTAGTTTCCTAAAATTTACTTCTCTCCCTCACCCCTTATCTAAGTATCCATCCAACCCCTTATTTTGCACACGCTATAAAGCTTTAGTATTTAACCCTCTTGTCATCACTAATCTTGGCCTAACCAAGGGAGCTGGTGACACCAACACAAAATTTCAGACCATAGTAAATGAAAATTGGCCAAATCATATCCTCATCTATACAGACGCATCGAAGCTTTCTAAGGAAAGCTGTGTTGGTGCAGCTTGCTGGATACCAAAATTCAAAATTATATTACAATTTAAATGTCCCCCCGAATCGACTGTGTTTACAGGAGAGGCTGTTGCTATTTTAGAAGCAATCCTGTTCACATCCTCCCACAATTTCAAACAGACTGTTATTTGTACTGACTCATTAAGCTGCTTACTGGCTATAAAGGGAAATCCGTTTTGTAGTAAATTAAGATCTTCAATTATTTTAAGGATTCGAGAAGAATTGTACTCATGTCATCTAAAGGGATTGGATGTTACTTTGGCATGGATTCCAGGTCATTCTGGAATCTGTGGGAATGAATCTGCAGACTCCTGCGCAAAATTAGCCATCCAGTGTGGCATTTTAGGTAACTTCTCTATTTCGGCCCAAGACTTGTTGTCTCTTGCATCTTCTCATTTGGATACATCCTGGTCTAAATTCTGGGATCTGTCAAAATCTCAGAAAGGTAAGTATTTTGCTTCCATTCAACCTAACATTCCAACGCGACCTTGGTTTTTTTCTCAAAAATTTACTGAACGGAGTGTTATAACTACTATTTGCCGCTTGCGCCTTGGACATGCATGTACTCCTGTTCACCTGGCTAAGATCAGGGTCAGGGACCATTCACTTTGTGAATGTGGTCTAGACGACGGTTCCCCATCTCACATCCTTTTCTCCTGTCCTAAGTTAATCCACCCCTTATATGATGTTCTTCCTTATAAAGTTCCCCGTCCCCTTAATGTTCAATGTTTGTTAATGTTTGTGTTTAGTCCTTTATGTAAATTTTTATGTAAATATATTAAGTATAACAAAATAAAATTGTAACCTAACATTATTGTAAAATATTATCTACTACTAACCATCTATGTTTATTTTTTTGTATAAATTTATTATTTTGTTTTAGGTGATGGTAATACTAAGTGGATCTTTTTTCTTTACATGTGTTTTCTTTTCATTTTATTTTTTTTTTTTTTTTTTTTTTTTTTTACCGTACATTCTCCTTCGTGTGTTCTCCATTCAACGTGACATTGGCGAAGTGATTCTGTGCTCAACTGGCACGCTCGGAACGCCATAACGAAAGAACAGATTGTTTTAAAACTGAGGTCACTTTGCTTACCCTGATGTGTCAACATCAGGTATCAAAAAAGAACAAATACTCTATATATAAAATTCGTTTAAATATTGCACATTGATTTTTTATTAATTTAGCATCGATCATAGAATGGTTATATTTATATTGTTGTCTTTTTATAAAAGAAGACATATTTGCTCATTTGGCAACTTGGCAAGTTCGAAGTCTAAGAGAATTATCTAAAATTGGCTATCTAATTATATTAATTAGCTAACTTAAGTACTATACTTTTTAAATGTATTTCATAGAAAAAAAAAATACCATGTCGTCGTCCCATTGGAAGAAAATTGAAACCTGGATAAGCTTGCTCACAATAAACATTTTTAGGTAATGGTCTACAGAAATTATTTATATTTCCTATATAAGGACATATACATTCTCTGCATCTGAAAATATAAGTTTAAAAAATAATAATATTAGCTTTTCTTTATTATCGTTTTTTTTTTATATCAGTGTTTTTTTACATAAATATAACTATATTTGTCTATGTCATACGTCATACCGTTGAGTATACTAGAGAGTTATACGCGCCGCACCAGCAAAGTTTATTCTGAGGCTCAATCGACCTCAAGCCACAGTGAATGTGTTAAATCAGCAGTTGGTGAGATTATTGCGGTCAATCCCACTAACTATTCAGCAGCAGCTAGTATTAAGATATTCGTTTGTAATTCTCACTTTCCGCCGAATATTGGCCATTGTCTGTAAAATGGCGGTACGTTGCGCTTTGGCTTGTGACCAGATCGAAGAAACAACAATATTAAAATATTTCATTACCTCGAGTGGGGACCGAACCTAAAAACTTGTGGCATTACACACCCTTGTGCGCTTGCCCCACAACAGACCTCCGGATTTTAATATTAAAAAAAATACACATACATATATACATAAGTCAGTATGCTCAAATATATACAATATGTACCTTATTATATACATAGACCCAGGAGTACAATCATGTCTTTCTCCACTATGAGATACATTATAGGTGAAACAATCAGTATCTACGTGTCTGCGCAATCTTTGAGAGTTGTGCGATATATCAGTTGAAAAATTATTCTGAAAAGTAATAATTTTTATATGTGTAAAAAAATATAAATATTTTTAAATTTGCCTATAGGGGAATACGAAGCCGCACCTCGTATAAATTATCCCAGTATTTTGGTCCATGCAAGTGTCATAAAGGCTTAGTGACCAGAGCAATTGGATGGTTTCCAAGAAGTGCGAATTCAAACCCCACTGCATTGAGAAATCGTAATCGAGAACTAGCGTTTTCTAACGAAAACTACAATGAATAACACGATGAAAACTATTTTATTAATGATAAGGCTGGTTAATTGGCTTTAATCTATTACCATGCCATAAAAAAAATATATATATTTATCATGCACGTATGTATATTTATGTATTCATATAGTTTTTTTTTTAATAACTAATTTCTTTTAAACACAAAAAATGTTTAAGTCTACTTTTAATTAGTGTGTAAAAGAAAAATAATAATCAATGAAATGTTTTTTAGAACAATAATAATAATAGCAATAACAGCCCCCCAAAATCCAACCACATATCCAGATCGACCACCTGATCACGTGGGGGGTGGACACACGAAAGGGCACGTAGGCCACGCCAAATTAATGGCGTGGCCTACGTGGCACTTGTAACCATGGAGCCATTTAATATTGATAAACATATAGTTTCGCTGCCCCGGGGCTGAGCGTCGGGGCACATCTGTAGCTGGCGCTGGACGTGATAGCATGCAAGCCGTCAGTGGCTCTTTTCTGAGCTGGTGGGCAAAAGTCGGTGAACCCGAAGAGATCACAGTCGAACAACGGTGTGTGGTTGGAGCAGGGGATGCTTTGCAAAGTGGAGCTTCAGTGCTCATTGATCACCCTGCCGGCTCATTTGTAGCGACCATACAAAAGCTTAAAGGCGATAAGAGGAGAAAATGGTCAAAAAAGGAAGAGAGGAATGTAATGTTTTTTAAAAGCACAATGTCAGGGACCCGGATTCTTAATAAGGTATTGAAAGACACTGTGTTTGTGAACTATGCATCAGTCACACGTCAACCAAAATCAATTGCACGAGACATACAGCAACACATCACATACAATCGGCGTACATCATTCATCTTCTAGTTCACGCAGACAAAAGTTACATACTCATACGTCATCAAAAAACAGTACAATAAATACACGTAAAAGTGAAAGGAGATAGGGAGATTGTATATCCTTATCCTAAAGGTCTAACTAAGGACGGGATATGCAGATATTCTGACAAATAATTGAGTCTCGGTATGCCAAAAATAGAATAATAATAATAATAAATTGAGACTAGTCGCAGCTACACGAGCTAGAACGAGAACATGTGACTGTAAACGCGACATGTTGTGGGTTCGAGCAAATGAAATCATCAATATTTTCATTACTGATGTCGAGGCAGATTGTGGCGTTGAGTTACGCCACTTAGCACGCAATGCCTCCAGAAAATAATACTAGGCTGAAAATACTGAAAAAAAAAGACAAAAAGTAAATAAATTTCGGTTTTGGTACTAAGCCAAAACTTATTTACTTTTTTCTAGTAGTTTTCAATATTTCAAATAAATTTATAGGTTTCCATTTTTTTATAAAACCGCATTGAAAACAATACTATACTTAATTTTATTCTTTTCTATCCAGTAGTTTTTAAATGATCCGCGAACACATACAAACAACATACAAATTTATATATATATATATATATATATATATATATATATATATATATATATATATATATATATATATATATATATATATATATATATATACATATATATATATATATATATATATATATATATATATATATATATATATATATATATATATATATATATATATATATATATATATATATATATATATATATATATATATATGCAGATTTTCTTAAAATATTTTCTACTTTTATATTTCTTTTTTAAAATAATCAAAATATAAATTGATATAACACTTTTTCATGACTTTGATTTTATTATCTTTTTATTTAAAAAAATGAGGCTTGCCGTGGCGCAAAACAAACGTGTGACTGTAAACGACTACTTGTGGGTTCGATCCTCACTCGAGGAAATGAAATACTTAATCTTTTCAAATTAATATTTCGAGTTTTTTGATTTCTTCGGTCTGGTAACTAAACACGGAATGCCTTAAATTTGGCAGAAAGTTGGGAACGAAAGAGGAACGGAGTGTCTTAACACTAGGTTCCCAAGTTCAGTTTGCCATGTGCGAGATACAGTGTTAAGCTAAGAAAAGAAGAAAAAAAAATATAATAATTATCCGTTACCTTCTTTCTTAAAATCTTTTCCTCTTCCAAGGAAGCACTTTCATTCCGCCCTTGTCTCTCCTCTTCACTACCTTCGCAAAGGATTGGTTCACAAGTCGCATACGACTTCAATCCTAAGTCTGAACATACGCACAAATCGCAGCCCATCATAAATTCTTCACCGGGAAAGCACAGGTCCAAGCTCCTTGCGGTGTCGTCTTGGATGTCATTGTTTAATAAATTATCTGAAAATTTAAACATATTCCATGGTGGTATGTCACAGGTGTGGTTTGTGCACGCCTTATCTTCTTTGTCACCGTTTGGTGGACAGACACACACGTTACACATGTCACTAAACAGATGTCCGGGGACGCACGAATCAACTCTTAGAAAACTCTTTTCGCATTGATTTTTTGTACATTTATCTACGTTCTTTAATCCATCCCGAGGACAATAGCAAATATTGCAATCTACTTCATAATATGCGAGAGGCTCACAAGTAAATTTATGGTCAGTAACATCCATGCTGTTAAAACAATTATTTTTAGTACACGCTCGTTCCTTCATCAGTCCACTTTCAGGGCATATACAGTAATTACATTTAACTTTGGATATAGATCCAGGAGTACAAGCTTCATTATTATCCTCTTTGGTGGCGTGAATATTATTAGATTCATGTGCTTCTTGTACTAGTCGTTTAGCTTCGCAATCATCATATGTACACCACTTTGTATCAATCTTTCCTTTCTTAGAGCAGTAACATGTATTACAATCAAAATCAACTAAAGTATTTGGTTCACAGCTTTTGTTTATGTCTACTTTATTTATAATATTTACAGATTTTGTTTTAATTTTAATCTCTTCAAATATGGAAGTACAATATAATTCTTCTGTTTTATTTGAACATAAGCAGTATTTACTGTTCTTGACATATAAAGAATTTGGTTTACATAGATTATTACCTTTAATATGCTCAATTTTAGTTTTGTCTATTATTGCTATATCATTGAAATTTAAGCTTAAAATCTTTTCTAAAATTTTTATCTTACTTTGATATGTGCAAGATTTGGTACAGTAGTTTTCATTTGTAAAACCATTAGTTAAACAAAAGCATTCAGTGCAAGTAGAAACTAGTTCACCTGGACTGCATTTATCTGCTTGACCATACTTTAAATAAGACGCTGTGGAACAACTTAATTCCAGACAAGCAGTTTCATTAACTGCGCCTTCAGAATTGCATTCACAAAACAAACACCTGGGACTAGTAAACGTTCTTGGCGTGCATTGAACCGAGGAGCTCCTTAAAGTATTTTTACCCCAAGTACTTAAGTTGCAATCTGATTTTATACATAAATTCTTATCGCGAATTCCATTATCTGAACAGCGACAAACTTCACAATTGTTTCTATATAAAGTCCCTGGTTTACATTTTTGTACCAGCTGATTTGACTGTTGGCAGTTTTGTACGCATTTATCAAGATCAAAAAGTCCATATTCAGAGCAAAGACATTGGACACACGGATACAGATACATAACATTAGGTATACACTGATTTCTTTTCAAAACAGTTGCTATTTCTGATATCATGTATGAATGCAAAGAACATGAGGCGTCAAATACACACTGAGCATTTAAGCTCTGGCCAGATGCTGGACAAAGACAGAGACTACAGTTGACGTAATACGATTGAAACGGCAAGCAATTTGGACTGTACCCAGATAAAGCTGTTTGTGGCAATACTGTAAAATTTCTGGTATTATTTTGACAAAACACATTAGTGCATATGAGCCGTTTGTTGTCCTGGCACACACAACGCTTGCAGCCCTGCCAAATAACCTGACCTGACTTACAGAGTTCATTACGCGTTATGTCTGTACAATTTGCGTTGGACCACGTACCTTCGTAATTACAATAGCAGAGACGATTATTCAGTGTGAAATAAGTGTTCGGCGCGCAAGCACCTAGAAGTTAAAATAAAAATGTGAATTGTTTCGAAAGTTAAAAAAGAAAACCATCAGCATATTAATAGAAGGTACTTACTAAGACCATTAATTTCACATACTACATGTGTTAATAAGGCTAAAGATATGCCTTCCTGGAACATTTTCTTAACCGTAAAAGAATTATAAAATAAACAAAATAATTGAAAAATAAACTAATTTCACGCCCAATAGGAGTTTTCACCAATAAAATGCATTCTTGAAATTATTTCTTTATTTTCAATTATAACATACCTTTATAATTTTTTACAGGTAATAATAATACTTTTTTATTGATATTAGATTTAATTTTAATTAAATTTAATATTAAACTTCTCACAGCCCGTGTTTTTCCAAATAGTCGTGCCTTTCATTCAATTCTTTGGCTTGAGAGTGAGTCAAGCAAGTTTTTTGGGTACACCTCAAACTTCCATCAGATTGACAGAAGCAATAATTGCAGTGTACTCTGTAACAAATAAAACAATATACATATATCATGTAATTTATGTTTAATTTCGTTTTTGGTAACAAAAAAAGCAGCGTGGAGTTGTGGTTTCTTACTTTTCACTCGCATTTAAATATTCTGTTTTTATAGAGGACTCACATAATTCCATCTACTAATCACCGATTTGGAGAAAGTATTTTTTTTAATGTTAATATGGAAAGGCAATTAACAAACTTCGATTGCATTTTCTAAAATCCCGACGTTTAAACTCGCAACTTGCTATGCGTTTTCTTATAAACTAACTACGATAATCTGGTACCAAGCGGTATGTCACTTAGCTTTATGCAAGTGGAAGGGTAGACAGTAGACAAAGAGAACTTGAGAACCTAGTGTTAAGATACTCAGTTCTGTTCCTCACTTTGCGCCGAATTTGACGCATCGTTTTGAGTTGCAGAACTAACTGGTGCTCTTAGCTTCGTTACCAGAGCGAAGAAATGAAAACATTAAATATTTTATTTGTAAATATTAAAGAAAATCATTTCGTCGAGTGGGGATCGAAATCATACATAACCTCCGAACCTCAACCGACGCACAAATGCCGCGACAGGCCTCGATATAATAATGAAAATAATGAAATTACTTATAGGATGCACCGGGCACACATTTATCCTTGGTCACATCTAAGCTCAGTTTCAGTGTATGATCGACAGATGTCAATAGTTTCCCATCCATATCAGTGACGCAGCTTTTCAACATGGTACATTCACTCTTACGGTCCACACATTTACATTTCGCACATTGTTTTATGTAGTCCTTTGTACATGGAGTACCTTTAATTTAATAAGAATTTTATTATATACTTTGAGAAACCAATCGTAGCCCAGCGTCGTCGTGTGATTGAAAACGTGACAGGTTGCGAGTTTGATCCTTACTCAAGGAAAATATTTCACGTTTTCAAATCATTTATTTGACGTTTTCAATTGTTTGCTCTGAATACAAGGCGAAGCACGGCTTTACGACTCCCACCATCAACACGTAATGCCTCCAATCGGACAGAAAGTGGGGAGTAGAACGAAGCCTTAACTTAACATTAGGCTGCCCAGTTCCCTCTGTCTACTCTGCCGTTTGTGGAATACAGTGTAAAGCTAACATATTTATCTCCTTTTTCATATAATTTAATATTAGATTCAAATATTTTACCCGTGAGCTTATTAGCCTGAACATCAGCATAACTACTAACATTCAAGCAGTATTTGAAGGTACATACGAGGTCACGTTTCTCTGTGCAATAGCACAGGTTACATGACACCGCGTAAGTCTTCCCTGGGTCACATTCACTTCCCACGTGTGGTAATTTTTGTATACGCGACATAGGACGGTTATCGAGTTGTAATATTTCATAATCGCTTATACGATCTAAAATGAAAAAGGTTTTAATTTAATAATTTTTAAGCCTCCTAAGTTCGGCCGCCAGTGGGAAACCGAAGTCTTAAAGGGAACAGAGTATTATCATTTGTAACCTAATATTAAGTAGGTATTAGGTTTCCAAGTTCCCTGAAGAAGTGATTAACGACTTTGGCTTCGAAAGAGGTGTAGGGACTGTAGCGTTTGGAGCTCCATCCCCTCAAGCTGACTATCGATAAACTATGAAGCTATAGAATGTTAGTTATAAATAATGAGCGTGGCGCAGTCGGAAAGTGGGTCAACATTGTTGTAAACGAACATATTTTGTCACCTGATTACGTAATTTGTGTTAAAATGTAAATATTTTATTTTATATATTAATTAACACTTTTTCCTGGTATGTGGTAATTTTGGTAATTTGAAGATAGAATCTCGCGGCCTAGTTGGAAACCATATCGTATTTATAATACTGCATCATATTTAAATGGTTTTGTAAACCATCTTGTCTCCAATATGTAATTTTCCAAAAGATTTAAAATACGTATCGTGGCAAATTGGCAACACAAGGATGTAACAGAAAACGTGGCAGACTGTGGGCTCGAGTCCCACTCGGTGAAATGAAATATTTCGTATTTTCGTTTCTCCGCTCTGAGAAACAATGGATGAAGGATGCAGTGTTAAGCTTAAAAAATGTTTTCATTTAATCAGGTTATATGAAAAGTAAAATCATTTTGTGGTAAAATTATATTTCTTACCGCTGCTTTAAGTGCTCATACAAGAGTAATAAGTATTCACTCACCTGGTACAGAAGAACGGCATTTTTTAGTGCAAATATACACCTGGTTGTGTCTACAAAGACATTTGTAACATCCATTTATATACAATTTTCCTGGAATACATTTCTCAGGTGGAACTATTTTTGGGAACCTATCGACTTTTCCGTACCTATTCGTCTTCGGAACATTACGCCTTCTCAATTCCGTAGCTCTATTTTTTTTCTTTTTCATACTCTCTATTTCTTCTTTAATAGTACTATCGAGACATAGCATTTTGGTGCAAGTGAGTGCGTTGTTGGAGCCGCATTGACAGGTATTGCAAAATAATTTGTAAACATTACCGGGTACGCAGTTGTCACCTTCTCTGATTTGTGGAATTATTTGCTTTGAAAATTGGTTATCGGCTGAAATATTGAAATATATTTACAATATACTACTTAATACTTGTAAATAAGGATTTATGCTTTCTCCTGGATATAATAGTATAGATAAAAAAAAATTGTGATAAAACGCTCCGTTCCCTAAGCGACACCTAATTTTTAGCCCCTGGCGCTAAACACTTATCGTATTTTATGGATTTTTAATTGAAATTATTGTCAATTATGCGGTGCTTGTAGTTAAGTGTAAGAATTATAAACAATTTCCCAAGCTAACTAAAACTGACTTTACAGAATTTGGTTTGTTTTACTCAATTTTTGTTAACCTTATTTGTAATTAGTGGCGAAGCGCCACAGCGCACCTTACCACTACCACCTGAAATGGAGAAATTAATTCGTTCCCCTGATGATTGCTTATACAACTATGACGATCTTACATAATAGGGAACTAAAATAATTTGAGGCCTGTCGTGGCGCAGCGGCACAAGCGTGTGACTGTAACCGACAGGTTCTGGGTTCGATCCCCTGTCGAGGAAATGAAATATTTAATATTTTCAATTTAAATATTTAATGTTTCATTTCTTTGCTCTGGTAATAAGGCAAAGCGCGGCGTTGAGTTCCGCCACTCAACACGCAATGCCTCAAATTCGGCGGAAAGTGGGGAACGGAAGTGGAACGGAGTGCCCTTACACTAGGTACCTGGGTTCCCTCTGCCTACCCTACCTCGTACGGGATACAGCGTGAAGCTGAAGAAAAAAAGATAAAAAAAAAATAATAATTTAACTACAATAGTTTAATGAGCTTGGTAAAATAATTCTATATGTTTTATTTTGCGTCTCTATCTACTTCTATCTCTTATAGTTAATATTAAAATAAGAAGCAGTTGCATACAAACGAAATTAGTTCTTAAAATCTCTTTATGATCATTATTGTCTGCCAACGTAATGTTTCGAAAATAATCCCTGCAATTATAGGACATCCATTTCCCTTCAAAGTTGCATGTGCAATAGAGATCTTCATATTGGTACGTCATCATTGGCTGACATTCTTCTTTTTTAAGTTTACTAAAATTGCCTGAAAATTATTATTCTATTTATAAAAATGCTATCAATATACTGAACTATACGCAATTTTCAATCTTAAAAGATAAAAAGTTTCATCAAATATAGTTAAGCACTATAAAAATTGAGCAGTTGGAAAAGAATCAATGTTAACGGCTTGTCCCACATAAATTGTACATACAGATCAGTTAGAATTTAATTGTTTGTAGACACTGCGCGGTGTTTGGTGTAACTCAACGCCGTGCTGGCAGATCGAGGAATTCAAAATAAAACATAAGCCTTGAGTTTCCTATTAGACTTTCCTGCTGCTTTCCTATTTACAATGACACGCTTGTGCCCCTATGTCGCTACAGGCCTCACCAGTTTTGTCTTATTTGAACTATTAGTTGTTTCTTTTCGCTTTTTTTTTGCTAAGAAAACAAATTATCAGTTTTTTGTAAATATTTCAATCTTTCATTATTGATATTATCTTTATCTAAAAAATGTTAAGTTTATTTTTGAAGAGAAACTTCTTTAGGCGCATGAGGGTAAAATTTTTACAGATGAAACGTCACGCCGGTATGCAACGGAAGTGTCGGAAAAGAGAGAGAGAGTGATCGAGACCGATTGAGAGAGAGTAAGACAGGGCGAACGTAGCATGAGCAACTAGCCGTGGAGTGAGAGTAGGGAGCAAGCGAATGAGAAAGATTGAGAGAAAAAGTGAGACAGAACGTCGTATCACGCATAGTGCTATGGAGTGTGAGGTGGGAGAGAGCTATAGTGAGAAAGATTGAACAAGAGAGAGAGAGAATACGGGATATCGAGAAAGAATACACGCCCTATTGGTTGTGTATTCGTTTACTAGTTAATTATTAGAACTTTAGATGGCATTTCTGTCGCATAGCGTAATATTTACAATATTATTAGACACTTCTACAGTGAATAAACAGTAAGTGAATTTTATAAATAAAAACTTTGTGAATAAATTTGTAAGTTGTCCTGTATCAAGCAATTATTCGAAGTAAGTAATATATCTGTTATCTTTTTGTTTATTTACAATTTTTTATGATAATTGGTTTGAAGGTTAGGTAGTTTTAATATTTACAAATAACATGTGGTATTTCAACTTGCCACTCGTCATTTGATAATTTAATAAATCATTTACCATAAAATAAAAATATTTCATAAATTCGCTTTTCTAAATTTTGAATTCAAAAACAAAACTTAATTAATAATTTCTAATATTGACAAAAAACACGTGGAATTTTTGTTTACAATTCGTCATTTGAGATTTCAATAAATCATTGTGCATAAAATACTAATAACAATATTTCATAAATTCTTTCGACGAAATTTTAATTTAAAAATTGGAATTTCTAGAGTTATCATTAATTTACAAAAATTTTGTATATATTTAAATTGGATTAGGTATTATTAATATTTACAAAAAATCACGAGGAATTTTAATTTAATATTCAACATCTGAGATTTGACTACATTATTTTTCAAACAATATAAAATAATTTATTTTAATGACAATTAAATTCCTAACCTATCTTCCTTTTTCCCTTCCTCTTAATCTTGGAAATTTAAAGTTTTAGATTTGTATAAATATAAACAAGATTTATAAATTAGTTCGCCAAAGAAGTTTCACTTCTGACATGATGTGTACTTTGTACGCACGCGTCCTTTTTTTATGGTTATGTAGTAAGAGGAGCTTAAGTACTGGAATTGAAATTAAAAAAACAGCATTTTTAAAGAATATTATTTGGAGTTTTCATTGCAGTAACAAGTCCCAAGCAAAGTTCAAACATCCTATTCCTTGAACTTGATGGGCAGGCATTGTTAATACAAGTAATTTTAAATCTCTTTTATATATACATTGATCTATTGAGATATCATCTTACCGATCGTTTCATTCTGACATGTTGTAGATTGGCATTTAAATAAGCCTTCTATGTTGCACACACATCTGTGGCATGGTCCCTTAGCAATTTGTGAAGGCACACACGACTTTTTCAAATTTACTTTCAATCAAAAAATAATATTGTTTTTATTATTAAAAAAAAGAAGTATTAATAACACCAAAGTAAAAGGTAGGTGTCGCATAGATTAAAAAAGAAAATTTGGGATTCATATTCCATTCGGTAAAATATTATTATAAATCTGTAACTTATCGCTGATAATCAATTAAATAGCAAACTTACTAAGCAGAAAACAGAAGCTATGAAAAATACTTTAAAACATTAAAAAGTTATAAAAACCCCGAACAAAATTACCTGCATTAAAGTGCATATCTGTTTTTTTTATAATATAAGATAGCTAAGGACAACCGTAATGAAAAACACTTTCAATAAAAAAAATAATCAATTTTTTCAGCTTCACACTGTATCCCGCACATGGCAACGTTGGCAGAGGGAACTTGGGAATCTACTATTCAGTCACTCCGTTTCATTCCTAAGTATACGACAAATTTGAGACATTGCGTGTTGAGTGGCGCAATTTAACGCCGCGCTTTGCCTAGTTACCAGAAAGAAGAAATGAAAACATTAAATATTTAATGTGAAGATATTAAATAGTAATGAAATTACTTCGAGTGGGAATCGAACCCACAAACTGTCGCGTCTACAGATACAAACTAGTGCACCTACACCACGATAGGCCTCAATTTTTAATCACGATTTATGTACTTTTAATAATCATTAAATAGCAAACTTACTTAGCAACGAGTCTACACTTAAAGAAAACAATATGAACAGTACAAACGGCGAAAGCATTTTGCGCACTATTTGGCCGTTAAAATTAAAAATACGCATAAGAATTTACTGCAAGAAATTAATTTCTAAATCCATTAAATACGGTAAATGATTTTACATGCGAAAAAACGTAATAAAAGTTGTATTAATTTGTAAATATTAGTGGATTTTGGGTATTTAAAGTTAATTGTCCTTATCGACTCTATAATATAAAACGAGACCGAAAAGTCGGTCGGCCTGTCGTGGCGTTGTGGGTTTGATCCCCACTCACGGAAATGAAATATTTAATATTTTGAAATTAACATTTAATGTTTTCATTCTTCGCTCTGGTAACAAGGCAAAGCACGGCGTTGAGTTCCACCACTCAACACGCAATGCCTCGAATTCGGTGGAAAGTGGAGAACGGAAGTGGAACGGAGTGTCTTGACACTAGGTTTCCAAATTCCCTCTGCCTACCCTGCCATGTGCGGGATACAGCGTGAAACTGAGTAATATAAAACAACTGGGAATCGAACCCACAACGGCCGCGTAAGCTTAAACTTCTTTTAAACCAGTTTTCAGTGCGGCAACAAAATAACCAATATAAAACGATATAAATGTAAGTATTATATAAGTAATTAAAATAATTTGAATATGTTTATAAACTTGCACAAATACTATACAACAAGTTATATAAATACACTACATGCTAATATAGTAATTTTTGACTCCATACATAAATACCGATATAAACTTGGACTGCCTTATGGCTCTTGGTAGGTTGTTTCATAGCTTTGCTGCTCGGACAGTGAACGATTCACTCTAACATCGGGTGCGACAAAAAGGTATTTCAAGTCAATTAATCATTCTGGGAGCGGAGACTTAGGAGAATACGGGAGTTGGTGCCAAGATAGTAAAGCGTTGCTTGAGGTAAGTTGGAGTTTCAAGGTCTGTTTTATTTACAGGACATAATAAAGAACGAACGCTGACGTTCTTTGATACGAAGCCATCCAAGCCTCGAACGATGCTGATTGATACGATCAATTTTTTCAATCCAAGGATGAATCTTATAACGAGATTTTAAAGGCCCTCCTATTTTTTGAGTAATTGCTGCGGTAAATTCAGATAACAAGTATCTGCATAGTCCAGTATAGAGAGTAAAAGTGCATGGACTAAAGTAATAGCCATAACAGACGATCGAACTGAACTTTGACTTTGGTTCGCTATCGAACCATGTTCGATCTTGTGGAGCACGGTTCGCCAAAATAACATGGTTCGAAACAAGCAAGGTCGAGGTTCGGTCGTCTGTTACGGCTATTATTTTCGTTTTTATTAGTAGTAAATTCTTTCATCTTTTTAATCTACTTATAGCGCAGTACAGTTTGCGGCTCAATTCAGATATTTGAGGAATCCACGAGAGAGTACTGTCCAGCTTGATGCCTTGATTTTTGATAGTATGGGAGTACTCCTACTTACAGTTGTCGAAGATAATACGTGGGAGAGAAGGGACATTAATTAATTTTAGAAAGTTACCTAGGACTGCCACGAATACACACTTAAGACGTTTGAGAATTAATATACAAACCATATGCTTTGCTCCAGGTATAAATCCTTTGCAGATTGGAGTTGACTAGAAAAATAGCACTTACAATGTCATCTATCTTAGTGGTTGTATATATCTGCAAGTCTTCAGCGTATAGGTGAAACGGTAAGGATAGACACCTAGTAGTCGGGTTGATGAAGATGGAGAAAAGTATAGGAGAAAGTACTCCACTCTGAGGAACACCAGCATTGAGACGATTCACAGACAATCGCTTATCATTTAAGCGAATGTACTGTACCCGGTCATGTAAGTAGAAGTAAAATCATTCAGTAGCCTCTGAGGAAAGATTTATAGATTTTAAGATAGCCAAAAAGATATCAAAATAAACAGTATTAAAAGCGTTGGAAAAATCCAGGAGAGCAACAATAGTAGTTTTTCGATTCCAAATCTGATATCGTCGTTGACCTTATTCAATGCTGTGACCAGGGCGGAATCCAGACTGGAAGGGAGATGGGATATTATTCTTAGTCAGGAAGTATGAGAGTTGTGAATAGTTAAAAATGTGGCAAGGGATAGGAATTACAGAGTTGATAGTAAAAGAATCATCATCCGATTGACTTGATCACTAACAATAGCATCTAATTTCATAGCAAGTATATGCGTTTTAACGTCATCATTAGAAATAGCCTTGTAATCGTTAACTTCACGTTGACTAGTTTTGCATTAAAACATTGATATTAATGTAAAATCAAGCAACTATCTTTTACTTATCGAAGTTTATAGGTAAAATATAATAATTACAATTAATTGTTAACTTTTTTTAAGAGATATTTCTTTACATGTCATATATGTGATTAAATGCTTTGTAAAACTTTATTGTCGTTCTGTAAAAGATAATCAATACAATAATAAATATATATATATATATATATATATATATATATATATATATATATATATATATATATATATATATATATATATATATATATATATATATATATATATATATATATATATATATATATATATATATATATATATATATATATATATATATATATATATATATATATATAAACCAACTAAAGTAAACGAGAAGAAATTAGCTTGACCAAAAAAATTTAAACGGTATTAGAAAATAAAAATGAATAGAATAGAACCAAAGGAAGATAAAAGTTCTGATGTCAGTTACTTTAGGGAATTCAAGTGATATTCTTAAAACATAACATAGGCAACATATAAATAAAACACTTCTTAAAATTATTGTTTTTTTATTTATTTCAAAACGAAATTCACACATTAATAATGTATTATCTAATACATGGATACGTTAAAGTACAAAAACTATTTTAAGACGAAAATAATTCGCTACTTATTTATTAATTACTATGACCGTGTACGATCAAAATACTAAGCGATCTTACTATGAAAAACTATATCATGCACCTGATAAATTCTTGTTATTTTATCTGCCAGATATATACACTATAGCAGTGAAGTAATTTTCTATTTGCTCAAAAAGAATCGAACGTAATGTAATTTTATCTTTTTGATAAGTTAACATGAACTTATCAGACAGTGATGGTACAGAAACTTAATAATATATAAAATAATAAAAAAATAACCATAATATAGATTAAGTATCGGTTAAAGAAATATTATAGACGTTACGTTTCACAAATGACAAAACTAAATGTATGTATTTATATTTGTACCCAGGAATTTATTACTTCATAGAAAATGTATAATATTGAACTTAAGAAGTTTTTTAAATATAATTTTGATAATTTTTTTCTAACAGTATCCCTTATTATTGGAAAAAAAACACCCTGAGTTATACCATTATACGTAAATTGTGTTTACTCTAGAAAAGTTTTTACAAATAAAATAACAACCTGACAACGGAATACAGTACCTTTTTTGTAAAAGGCTACTTTAAAAGGAATAATCGGTATCCAAAATTAATAATAATAGAAAAAAAAATGTATGAAACCATTTTTTATTAATTATAAACCCAAATATTTATATCATAGTTAAAATGTAAACGAAATTATTCAGCAGTTAAAATTAATATTTTATATTTTTTCAGATTCTAACTAACATTGATATTAACTTACAATTTAATTAACATATTCGAATATAACCTAAAATAACAAATTAAGTGAAGGAAAAATACTTAATAAACGCCTTACTATAAACATATCAAAAAAACGAAAACTGCTGCCTGAAAGATTAAGAATATTTTAATATGTCTGAATTTTTAAGGACCAATATTAAGCGTCTTATAGTTTGTGGTTTTTTATTTATTTGTTTTAAATGGATGGTGTAATATCCTGATCGCATAGACGTAATGCGCAGAACACGCTTTTACCGTCGGCTGAACAAGCGCAGTCGTTACAACCCCTCTTGAATTGTTCGCCGGGGTTACAGCGGAAACTTGGATCGGATTCTGGAAATTAAAAAAAAACATACCATTAATATAGCATATAATAACGTGTATTTATAGAAAAAATCTTCATATTTTTTTTAATGGACAGGATTAGGCAAATGAGCGTACGGGTCACCCGATGGTCAGTTATCACCGCCGCCCACGACCCCAAGTTTAACCGATGTAAGCTACAGGTGCGTTGCCGGCCTTTAAGGTAGAGGTAGACGCGCTTTTTGAACTACTGCCGTGGGTAAGCCGTTCCACAAATGTGTGGCGCGTGAAAGAATTTCTACGAAACCGTACAATACTGGATTACCACGTATCCAGATGATGTGGATGGTACTTCAGTTTATGAAGTACTATGGGATAAGAAAATTCGGCGGCAGGTACCAAGTAAAACAGTTTTCCAGAACACTCCTCGCGATAAATGTAGTAGAAAATGCACAACACAGACGTCTTTACACAGGGCCCAGGTATCAATCTTCTTATAGATTAGGTCCCCAACTCAACAATTCAACGTAGAGCCGTTCACCCGATGTGAACGGCTCTACGTTGAATGTGATCAAATGGTTCAAGCTGATACTCTAGTGCACAAGCCAAGAGGTGAGAACAGTACTCCATATGAGGTTGAACTTAACACCTTTATAGGGCCAAGCAGTGTTTTGTCGTGAAGTACTGTCTCGCTCTGGTGATGACCTCCAATTTCTTCAGGTGAAAGTGATCACGATTCTGGCAGTCGCTCGAAAAGCTGACGCTCAATAAACTTATGTTAGACGCGGCTTTGGGAGCAGTGTTCCCGAAAACTGGTGAAGCGATAAATGGGGACTTTTTTGTGGTTAACGCGCATTCTTGTGTCATCTGGGAGTTGATGTGAACCAGGTTCTTTTTACTTCATACGGAGGCATTCTCGAGGATAGTCTCAACGGAAGTCACACGTTGATTTCGGCACTAGTCGAGGTTTTCTCGAGAAAGACTTCCACTCTCGAAGTATGTAGTGTCCACAGTGCTATTATTATCACACTAATGTATGTTAGAGCTCTCCAAGATTGATATGCAGAAGAAACAGCATAGGGGATAGCCCGCAGCCTTGAGGGACGCCAGCGTTCACGGGCATGTATTTATAGCAGAAATCCTCAACAGCGACCTTGATGCTATGCCCCGTGAGAAAACTAGTTAAATTCTCGGAAAGCCTGTAAGCCTGTTTTGCAAGAAGCGAGAAGCGAGGTAATACGCCTGTAGGTATTTTTTCGGAATCGGGTGGATAAGAGCTCTTCCAATCCGGGACTACGTGGATTGAGTCAGTGTGCCGAAATATGCCTTCTATTTTCTGCTTTAAATTTCTGCTTCATTAAATAAGATTAATTTATTCCAAATCTTTCGCTCATATTACTGACAAATTAACAAATCTCTTTTGCTTTTTTCTTGCTTATCGTGTGCGTAACACTTGTAAAAAATATAAAAATAATTTAATACATAGTCATATTTCTTCGCCTTTCTTTCGCTAAAACCATTTTTATATTTAATTTATTTCAGTAGGAAGAGTTTACGGAAATTAAGCAAATGTAATTTTTATTTCTATAACAATTTTTCACTCACTCTTACTTAGCTTCGCGCTGTATCCCGCATATGGCAGGGTGGGCAGAGGGAACTTGGGAACCTAGTGTTAAGACACTCCGTTCCACACTTCCCGTCGAATTTGAGGCATGGCGTCTTGAGTGACGGAACTCAACGCCGCGTTTTGCCTTGTACCAGAGCGAAAAATGAAAATATTAAATATTTATTATTTATATTATTATTTACTTTAATATAACAATATTTATTTTAGTATTATAATTTTGAGCCAGAATAGAAGAGCTATTCTATGAATTTATTCTACATAGAGTAATATATTTTACTACTCAATATGTAAATAGTAAGGCTAAAAACATAACATTACCTGGTAAATTAACGTCATTCTCATCAGGGTTGTCCTCTTTGCATCGTTTTATAGTGCACGTCGCGTGATTCCCGTCTTCCGTGCATTGACAAGTGTTGCAGCCCTGCTTGAACACGCTGCCGGGCACACAGTCTGCCTTCACTTGTGTTGCCACTTCTATAAAAGTAATAATATTAATTTATAGATAAAACACACGTGATCTCGTTCCGTGGTGTAGTTAATTTTTTTTTTGCGAAAATGGTACTAGTTAGATGAAGTTAAAGTAGTTATGATTTAATATTTTTTATTATATATAAGAAACTCCTCAAATTAATACATTAAATACAATAAGGTCAAAATTGTGTTTTACCCTAGAAGGATAATCTACGTCCGCAAGACGTGTCGCGAATAAACTTTTGTTTTTTACTTCTTTGTTACCAAACACATTGCGCTGGTTGCTTTTGTCAACTCATTGGGCAGCCGGAGCTAGCGCAACGTGACAGTCGCACAACGTTAAGTACTCTTAAATAGAGTTTTAGATATGTCGTACGTCCGCGAGACGTATGATTATCTTTTATGAAACTGTTGAAAGTTTTTTGCAATTATTGTTTATTGTTATTTACAGATACTTATTGTTATTCTCATGTATTTTTTTATAATTATTTTATAATGGCAAACCGAGGAGTGTCGAATAGGGCTTAAATTGGGAACTTTTTGGACGCAAATGAAACAGAATCGTCGTCAGGATGTGACTGTGAAGACCGATTCTTAGAAGATAAAGTCCAGAATCATACCAAGGACAATATTGATCGGTGAAGTTGTAGATATGCCCAACTGCTCTACTAACTATCGATCAGTGAGTGTTACTGGCCAAACTTTTTGTTCAGTTACCCGCAAAATTATCCCTTCTTAGCGCACAAACAAGGGTCGAAATCACTGTAGAACCTCAGCAATAAATATTGTTCGATAAGCTATATGACCAACCTGAATGTGCAGAAACAAAGTGCAAAATAAGCACTGAAAGTGAACATAAATGTTCTTTTAAAAAATAAGTCAATTTTTTTGTTGATTTTTATTGCAGTTCTCGATTTTTATTTTTAACACAAATTTCACGTCAAATATGTCTTATTTGTTTAAATAATATGTAAATATAACATAAATATCTAACATATGGTAAAAAGTATATTGACCTACTAAAAAATTAGTTAAATTAGCACACGTCTCGCAGACGTATGATTATCTTTTATGGTAGTTCTAATATGATTATCTTTCTAGGGTTAATAATTAATTATGGAGCATGGATTTTCTAGTTGCAAAATTTCCTAAGATCTTAAAAGTCACACTAACAATCTGAGACGATACAATAAACATTTAACAATTTACAGTCAATCAATATTAGAACAAGTATTTTGGTTATTTTTAAGAATATAAAATTGGAAAAAAAATCGACAAAAATCGTATCTACGTGGTAGTCGTCTAGTAATGATATCAACGAGATAGTCGTGTCTACTCGATATTTTGTTTAGCATACCTCGCTTAGCTCTAGCAGCATTATTGGCATTGCTGTTCAACTCGGCACAGTTAATGCGCGTACAAGAATAATCCTGCCCCTCGTTATTGCACAGGCACTTGTTGCAGTCCATCCTGAACTCCTGTCCCGGCTGGCAGGCCTTCAGCGTCCCCTACTGGACATCACATGCGTTATATCTACGTTGTGTGTATTTTTTTTAATATAATTCTCTATTTTTAGCAATTTTGATAAGAATATTTATGTATATTTTGTGAACGACAAAAACATAAAGAAAATATTTTTTTTAATTGTCTTATTTGATAGTAAATATCAATAGCTTATATATAATAATAATAATTTCTTAAAGCGCGGCGCTAAGTTACGCCATTCAATCCAGAATTAAATAAATCGTGGAGATCTTAATGCATAAGTAAGTATCTTAACAATAAAGTATCTGTGATAAATAAATTAGATCTTATTATAAAAACACTGGTGGCTTCGCCTGCGAAATAACTAAAAATGTTGTATAATCCATCACACATTCTTAATGCTCAAAGCACACTGTGTTACAAAGAAACTAATTGTCGTGCGATAAAGCCTCAAGAGGTGAAATATCAAACACAAAAATATTTTAATTTGAATTTGAAAGTCTGGAAATAAGCGCGTTTAAATAATAAACTCTTCAACTTTATAAAATTATTGTAAAGTTCAAATATTTTATAGATAAGATAAAAAATGTGTCATTATATTAATACCTGCGATGATGCTCGCGCTTTTCGCACCAGGGATGAGACCTGAAAAAAAAAGTTGCATATAGTGTCCATACAGACTTTAAATAAAAAATAAAAGAAAGAATTGTTCACCCAGTATCCGTAAGCCTATAAATTTATTATTTATCTAATTATAAATTAAAAAATAAGTTGTTAATTAAACAGCCATCACCAGGTAAGTACCAAAAGAAATAAGAAGAAAAAGGCAAACTGATAATTATATTTTTCTAAGTAAAAAAAAGCAAGAAGATAAAAAACCTGTAACACTAAAAATATAGAATTTAGAAAAGCGAAAACCAAGAGACCTCAACGAGATGCAACCAATATTGATCCAGTGACCACCACCGTACAACATAGATAAGAACGCACCTTCCCATCGTCTTCAGGAACACAAGCCCTACGTGTACAAGAAAAGGACATTCCGTCTACGGAGCATCGACACATATTACAATCCATTTCGAAGACCTCGTCCGGGCGACATTTACGTTTTATTTCCTGAAGATTCTGTATTTTATATTGAATATATATTATATCAACTCGATTAAATTTAATTGGGTTTGTTTATAAATAGCAATTGAAGCAATATTAAATGAACATCGATGTTACATAGAGATATGTTGATTGTTCAATAAAGACCAAAAATATCTTTGCTTGCGAAACAATTCAAACTGTTCCGTTAAAGATCAAGTGTGTTAAAATATTTAATGCCGAATAAAATTTAAGGTAAAATGAACTATAGTAAGACGACGTTTCAATAATTAATATTTTTCTTTTAGAAAACGTATAAAAATTTGAACCTATCGTCATTTGAATCAGTGCCTCTTTAGAACTAAACCATACGGTCAGAGCGCTTGGACGATTTCTAAAAAGGCGCTAGTTTAAATTCTACCTACTAATTTTTACATTCTCTTCCAAGTTGGATTTCCAAGTGCGAAATATCACTTTAAATATGTCAAAGATGCTAAAGCTTGAAGTAAATTCATCAACACATAACCCGTGTAGATCAATTCTACCTCAGGTTTATCTTCGTTCTCCTCAGGTAATTCGCCAACACAAACCCGCCTCGTACAGAAAAAACTGGTGCCGTCCTCGTTACACCAACAAGTGTTACAATCTTTTATAAACATTTGATTGGCGGCGCATACCACCGACTTATCGGTTACAGCTGTCTTTAACACCTATAAAAAATAGTAAATTTACAAACTCTACAGTCCATAGGAGGTTCGGGTTCGATTATCATTGAGAGGAATTATTTTTTTCTTCTTCGCTATGGAAAGGAGAACAAGTTTGGAATTATAAGCTCCACTTGATTTCTCTAAAATGGAGAGTGACAACTGGAATGTCTGAACACTAACTTACCTCAATCTACCATACATATATGTATCTCATATAATGTTGATAAAGGATATAGGAATAAAGGAGGAAATAATTTCCTTGGCCTAAACGGGTACTTCAATACATATATTGTAAAATAACACTTCTATAAAAACACATATAATATTGTATATACAACAACTAAATAATGTTTATGTAAATAAAAATATAATAGAACAAAAAATAACAGTGGTTGCTTTGGTTTTTTTTAATAAAAAAAATAAAAACAGATTATAAATTTATGATTCCAAGTGGCACCCTCGAGCCCTTCATGGTATTATATGCTTTAGATCCTGTAACAAAGAATTCATTATTATAATATATTATTATATGTATATACAAATTAACTTCTTTATTTAAGAATTTCTTCTAATTTTAGAATTTTAAAAAATTGCCGAAACTGGTTAACTAATTTTATCAATCAATGTGAAAGTGACGGTTGTGGTAAAGATTTGGGCCTAGGGAAATAATTAATTTCTTCGACTTGGTAACATGACAAAGCGTGGAGCTGAGTTCCACCACTCACAATGCACTGTTTCTAAAATTGGGTAGAAAATTATATGCGAAATACAGTGAAGCTGAAAAAACTGTTATAGTTAAAACCAAGTAACTTTTATATTATATATTTAACAGCATTTACTTTGATTTCCTTAAATATTTCAACGTCGTCAGGCAAAGGGCAAAGCTTGTTAGTACAAGAGAAGTCCGTGCCATCGACGGTGCAGAGGCAAGTGTTACATCTTAAATGAAAAGTTCGAAGAGGCTTGCACACTTGTTCCATATCCTATAGAAAATCAATCATTACATCAGACCAAATATTCTTTACCTAATTATTCTTAACATTATTAAGAAAAGTGCTTGAGGCCTGTAGTGGTGCAGAGATACAAACGTGTGACTGTAAACGCGACATGTTGTGGGTTCACTCAGCACTTAAGGAAATGAAATATTTAATATTTTCAAATCAAATATTTGAAATTTTCATTTTTTCGCCCTAGTAACAAAGCAAAGCGCGACGTTGAGTTCAGGGAATTTGGAACTATTTACAATAGTTCGTGAAATTAACGCAATCAACTGAAACAAATTATTTAGCTTTATAATATCAATATAGATAATATTTATAAATATCAAATAGCTTCTCAACTTAATGCTCATGTAAAAAACGTAAACGTCGCAAAATTGGATACCGCGCCTCTTGGACGGTTTCCAAAAGGCGCAGGTAATGTTTATGTAGAAAACGTATAAAAAATAATTGTATCAAAATTGGAAACCGTGACTCTTGGACAGTTGCCAAGAGGCGTAGGTTCCAATCTTTTTTTTTCTAAATATGGATTAAAACAAAAAATCCTCACCTTACTATCTTTTTCAATAAACACTTCAACGTCCTCATTTATATCAGCACTAAAGTCGGCATCGTCCAAGCATTCGTTTAAAGTGCAACTATAGCTTTGGCCGTCTGGAGCGCACTTGCAAGAATTGCAATCTATCTTGTATATTGTATTTGGTTTACAAACTCGCGACCGTTTGATTCTATTGTTTGAATATAAGTTTTCCTGAAAATAATTTAGTTTTCTTAATTGTTTGCATTTTTAAAATATTAGTACATCACGCTATATATTATCTTAATTCCTTTTTTATCTGTTTGTCTGTGAGATTGTAACGAATGAACTGATTTAAGTTCGGTTTTTTTTAATCGAAAGCCTTGTTCATGGTGGTGGTTCTTAGCTACCTTTATGTAAATCAGATTATTATATTGTTTGCTTTTTAAATTTGTCAATTGTTTATTTCTTTTGGCAATCTACTTATTTGTATTTCGTACATAGAAACTTTATAATATCTATAAACTAAGCAAACAGTATTTGTACATATATGAAGTTGAAATTGATTAGGTCTTTGAAACAAAAATTGATTTAATCAAGGAAATACATTTATTATCATTGTACTTAAAGGAGAAGCAATTATCAAATTAATATTTTAAAATATGTACTTACCTTTAGTGCATTCCATAACCAATGTGCTTGACGTTAGTTCACATATAAATTAGGTGCTATCATCCCGAAACCAGAATTAAAAATACTTTGTAAATTTAGATGAAACTTAACTTAAACAAATTTTTAAATTAAACTATTATTTAAACCTAAACTATAGTTTATGGGCAATGTTAGTTTCAGATAGTAATCAATTTAAAAACACAATAATATCTAAATATAAAATTGCCATAAAATAGTATTAGATACTTATTTAAAAAACGTATAAAATTTTACGTAGAAAATTTGAACCCGCGCCTCTTGAAATTTGTGACATCTTGGACAAATTCCAAGAGGCACAGGTTAGAATCAATATTTCCCATCGATAATTTTCATATAAACTAACACATAAAAATTTTGATGTTAATAAAAAAGTATATAAAAAAAATCCATTTACAATTGGCGAAATTACTATTGAATCGAAAATCTCCTCACAGCGGAAACCAGTTTTAAAAAGAACATTGTTAAATTACCATACATCGTAAAAAAATGTTTATATTCTAAAGAAAAACATAAATATATGTGGTGTGTAAGTAAGGAACTAGGATGAAATAGCTACAATTGTGTAATTTCTCGTTGTGCAATCGAAATGATGAACAATGATCTGTTAATTGTCTCAACATGAAAATTTTAACCTACGTATGTGCTAAAAGAGCTAAAAAGTTCCTTATCACAGCTTCCTGAGTATGCAAATGTTTTTTTTTATGTAAGTATAAATGTTTTGAGGCAGTATCAGTTTGTTTTATTAATACTAAACTTACCGGTTTTGATAGATCTTTGTTACTGGCGTGAGGATTAAAATCAGTCACTGTAAAAAAATAAAATATGTTTAACTAAAAATATTTCAAAGTTTGTTTTCATGGACTTTTTTAATATAGGGGGGCCAGATATTGTGTATTAAATAATTCATTGCCCCGAGTTAAAATCAAATTTACAGTCACAGTAAGTGCCACTATTGCTCACATTTTTTTATAAGTATCGCAATAATCAGAGCGATATTAAATTAGTTATATTATCACTCATATCACAGATCATACGGACGTATCGTACGTCTTGCCACAGTTAAACAGTCTGTGAACGTGACGATAGTGGGCTCGATTCCCACCCGGGGGTGTGATTATATTATTTTTTTTATATTTTCCCCGAACGCGGCGTTGAGCTCTGCTAACCACCTTAAAATATCTTGAAATTCCATCGGACATTAGAGTACAGGCTGTCTTAACTTTAGGTTCTCTCTTCTTACCCGGCCCCTTATAATCCACTTTTTACATAACAGAATCTGGCTTGATAGATTATCCTAAATATAAGCAAATGAGTCATGGTTATAGACAATTAATTTTATGACGAAAATTTATTATTCAAATTAGTTTAAAAAAAAACCATAGTAGCGCAATAGGTGAGCGTCTGATCGCCAAATTTAGGAGAAATGATTTCCACGCTCTGTAATTAAACTCAGCGTTGAGTTCCGCCACTCAACACGTAATATACCCAAATTTCGGCGAAAATTGAAGAAATGTATATCTTAACACTAGGTTCTCTGTGTCTGCACTTTTATATGCGAAATACAGCGACATTTTCACGTTAAAAAACTCAAATATATATTTTACCAATATGTAGTTCACAGCCGATCCTCGTACACGACACTCGTCCAGTGGGTGAGCAAAAGCAAGTATTACAGCTAACACTCCATGACGATCCTGGAGCGCAAAGTAACTCGGGCTCTGGAACAAAATTGTCAAGTTATAACACAATGTTTTATTGTATGTTTCGGTTATTACTATTAATAATAATATAAAGAGACATGTCGTGGCGCAGGGGCAAGGGCGCGTGTCTGTAAATGACATGTTGTGGGTTCGATCCACACTCGAGGAAATGAAACAATTGTTCAATTTTAATATTTAATGTTTTCATTTCTTCCCTATGGTGAGAAAACAAAGCGCGGCGTTGAGTTCCGTCATTCAACACGCAATGCCTCACCTAGTCCTAACATTAGGCTAACTTAGCATGTGCGGGATAAAGCGTGATTCTGTAAAAAAAAGCTTTAAACGTTCTATCCCCCGCATTGGCAGTAGAAGCCATTCTCAATAAGGCAGCTGCCTTGATCGTCGCGCCGTTACCAGAGCGAGGAAAAAATAAAACGAAAAGCCTCCGAGTGATAATTCATGAAGCTTTTCTACAATATTAACTAAGCTAAGTTAAGGCCAAGTTTTAAACCTCCTATGCAAGCAGAGACTTAATTGTACGTGTTCTGTATCTGTATATGTTTGCCTGTGGCATCGTAGCTCGTAATCTTTCGTTTCAAATAGTCCTTGATCATTTCTTGAAACATTCAACATCATTCAAACAACATCATTTATTAACTTCTTTAGAGTCTAATGTATCGGGTATTGATTTTACTAGCATATGAGCTTTACTTAGCTGGGCTGTCAAGTTAAAGTCCGAATTTTAAAAGGGGCACAGAGTACATACATTTTAAATGCCTAGAGTGACTCTCGTAGCTAACAGGTTCGTTCATTCGAGTTTAACGCATAACAGACAAACCAACACAACCGCTTTATGATACATATTTGCCCATTTATTAAATTATTTCACAAAAATAAAAAATATATATCTTATGATACTTATAAAATACATATATATAAAACTTGTCTGACATACAGGTATATAAAGGAACTACGCGTATAAATTACTCGAAATTCGTACGAAAAAAACGAGATATTAAATTTTACCTACTGTTGTACTTGACTGCAAACGACAGGTTGCGGGTTCGATCCTCACTCAAGGAAATGAAATATTTAATATTTTCTATTTAAATATTTAATGTTTGCATTTTCTTCGCTTTGATAACAAGGCAAATCGCGGCGTTGAGTTCCGCCACTCAATACGCAATGCCTCAAATTTGGCTCTTAACACTACGTTCGCAAATTTCCTCTGCCTATCTTGCCATGTTAGATATATAGCGTGAAGCTGAGTAAAATGATATTCCACACATAGAAAATTTAGTATCCAAAAAGAAGGTTACGGGGGACGATTAGTTCCTTAAGTATGTATATTATACATACCATGCTCTTGTCCAGGACACGCCATGTCAGTGCACGCAGGCATTCCGGCATTGCAGTGGCAGGTATTACATTGACTCTTCCATTCGGTACCTGTTTTACATTGTGGACCTGGAAGAAATTACAAAATAAATATATACCTAGTTACCGTTACCATAATAAGATAATATACAATAATAAGATAAAAAAATAAGTTTATAATTAATATGAATCAAATTATAAATTATACAGAATAGTATTCGTGACGGAGCGAAACAGCGTCTTACTTCAGTGGTTGTGGGTTCAGTTCCCAATACCGGGAATAAACAATTTTTATTTCCTCGCTTCGATGTAAAGACAAAGTGCAATAGAGTAACGAAAAAGAGTATCTTAACACTTCCTTATACTTACCCTATTAGCTATGTACGAGATAATGAAATACAAAAAATATAAAGAAATTACATTTCCTAGCTCTGGCAGTTTTGTTTTATTATTGATTCAATATTTTTACTATTTTTTAAAGTTATTCCACACTTAGAAAAAAAAATATTAAATTAAAATTTGAAAGCGTATAAAACTTGTCTCTCCAAACGATAATTCTTAGGAGTTGACTTTGGGTGGTGGAAATTTGTAAAAATCTTCCTAAAGAGATGCAGCAACGTAAATAAGTTGTAACAGGCGTATAAGAATTTCGACGTAGCTTGATGACGACGTATGGCATAGTTGATCAGAGCGCTTGGATGGTTTCCAAGAGGCATCAGTTCAAAACGTTCGTCATTTTTATACACTTCTAAATTTAAACTTAGTATATTCTTTCCTAAGTGTGGAATAACACTTTAAAAATATCAAAAAAATCTTTTGTGGAACCATAATATACAAAACATTTCTCTGTTTAGTCCCTAAATTAATTTTTTTTCAGCTTCACGCTGTATCCCGCACGAGTCAGGGTAGGCTGAAGGAACCCGGGAACCTAGTGTTAAGACACTCCGTTCCACTTCCGTTCCGCACTTTCCGCCGAATTTGAGGCATTGCGTGTTGAGTGGCGGAACTCAACGCCGTGCTTTGATTTATTACCAGAGCGAAGAAATGAAACATTAAATATTAAATTCAATATTTTGAATTAAATATAGCACTAACCATGTAAAAAAACACTTTGAGACCCGCAATCCAATGAAGTACAGCTGCTCCCTAGACCGCTCTCAAGGCATACGCATATATTGCAGTCTCTACGGAACTGTGTAAATGGCTTACACACCAATGGCTCATCTGAAATATATAAATTTGAATAATACAATTTTGTTCTAGATTAAATAAGAATTTTAATCATAACGTGTCTGTAAAAAACGCTGTGGCGTTGTTGGGCAGCAAACTGTTAGCGCGATGACTGTAAGTTAGATTACCGCTCGAAGGAATTATAACATTTAAATATTTTCACTTTCCAATCTTTCAAATATTTTTCCTCTCGAAGTGTTGGTTAACATTTTATAAACAACTAAAATAATTATTATCAATCTCTTACTCTTTGGCCTATATATACAACTGTTTAATCTCAAGCAATCTGGTTGGCCGTCCTCAGAACACCGACATCTATGGCAGGAGCTCTCCCACTCGCTGCCAGCGAGGCATACTGGCTTTTTACTATCAACGTTGCTTTCAGCTTCTGTTAACAAAATAAATATTAATTAATTAGATGTTGCGTTCAAAAGTGGGATTATGGTCTTTAGGAATATAAAAAACACCAAAAAATAAAACCGTGGGGAACGTAATTGGAACGGAGCGTCTTAACATTAGGTTCTCAAGTTCCCTCTGCCTACCACGCCATGCGCAGCATACAGCGTGAAGCTGAGTGAGTGAATGATTAAAAAAATCACACTCAAATCAGTTTATTCAGTTAAAAGTTGCGATTCTACAGACAGACAAGACTTAAAACGCCTGTTTCTTTGGTACGCTGAAATGAATTGCCGGCCGATGGCCACCTGACCATTTCAGTGAAAATTTAAATAGTTCTGATGTATCTCATCGATTAAGTTTCAACAGAAACTACATTGTCATGTTCAAGCATTCGGATAAACGAATATCCAAACAATCGGATAAATGAAAAATTCTCGCCATCAACGTAAAACTAAAAATAATTAATTTCAACTAATGGGCGTCAAACCAAAACCGCGGTACATATGTAAGTCCGTACTAATTAAAAAATAAAATGTTCAGGTATATACATTCGTTTTGTATGAAATGAAGTACAATTGTAAGTTTGTAATAGTTGTTATTATATTTTTACAGCATGTAATATTTGTTTATACTGCATTTTCTCACTTCTAGTAAAGTTTCATAAGAACGCGGCGAATAAAATTGACAAATCCAAATTTGTTTGCTGTCAACGACAGACCTAAGTTTGTAATGAGTTTTCTATGAAATACGTATTAACATTTTAAGTTATGGATATTTTCCTTTATTTGTATTAGAAATTCTCACTTTTTGCTAAATTTCATAACTGGAAGATCCACAGGAAGTCCCGTCTAGCAGAAACGGTTTTGATTATCATACAAAACGCTACAATAAACATACATAAACGCTCAATTCTTTTGATTGCGTTGACTTAAAGCTTAGTTTTTTCTCTGTTTCAAACGATCGTAGGCTTGGTTATTTAATTTTAATTTGAGCTTGATGTGTCCAGACAATTTGAAGACAAATTAACTTGATAGACGGACAACAAATAAACACAAAGTGATTCTATAAAGGTTCCGTTTTTACTTTCAGTAAGTTTAAATTATAAGCGTAAGTAGCATTCGTATTACGCCTTTATTATATTTACATTTTACTATGCTATCCGTTAGGCAATCGTAGTTCATTCCTAGCGAGCACTTAAAACGTATACAAATTATTACTATGCTTAAAGTGTTAATCCACACTTTAGAAAAGAAAACTGTATATTTTAAATATATTATAAAATTCGAACGTTCGAACCCGCCCCTCTTGGGAACCGTCCAAGGGCCCTAACCAACTAAGCCATACGTAGGTACATAACGTTGTCAGAGTGATTTTTCTAAAGTAACGTAACAAAACAATCAAAAATATAAAAAAAAAAACACTTTAATACATAAAAACGGACAAATATGAGTCGACCTCGCGCACTAAGAGTTCCATATTTTTTAGAAGTACAACTAATAAAAAATTACAAAGTTAAGTTTGTGAGCGCATACACTCATTTGATATAAAATAAACTATACTCATAAGTTCGTAACTTTGATCTGTAACTTGTCGCGTTTCGAGGTTCTTATTTTTTTTTATATAATTAAATTTAATATTTAATTATTTTCAAATAAAATATTAATAATTTAATTTCTTCGCTCTAAACTTCGGCAAACGGCGTTGAGTTCCGCCGCTCAACACGCAATGGCTCAAAGTAGGTGGAAAGTGGGGAACAGAATGGATGATCTTAACCCAAGGTTCCCAAGTTTCCTGTGTTTACTCTACCATGTACATTAAAAAATATATTTATACTTATGTATGTAAAGCTCAATTCCAGTTAAATAATAACCAATGAATTTGTTATTCTCAGTATCTACCAAAAGTCACGTGATGTATTTAGTGAACGAGCCGATCCTCAAATTGCCCTTTAGCCTCGCAATTATTGCAGTTCTATTAATAGCCACAACAATTGACTCAATAATTACGGGACGACTAAGATAGCTTTGTCGGCGGGAATGTCGAAAATTTCGCACTAAACATCACTAGCAGACTAATTTAAAGTCATAGAATAGCTGGTTTATGCTCTTAGATTAGTTAAGTGAAGGACAAAACGCATTTTAAATTAACTCTTCAAATGGATTAAATACGTATACGTAAAAAACTTGGAAGACATGGAAACTCGGCCTTTCGAAGATTTTGGTAGTAGCGAGTAGGTCGTTGTCAATGGTAGGCTGTACCTATGGCCGTTATTGTAAATCTTATTTAAAATGTATAAAAATATAATATAATGAAATACTATATACTGAAACATTTTATGATCAAAAGCAGCTCTACACTTTTCCTTGTAGCATATAAGACAGAGGTAACCTTATTTTAAGACAAAATTCGTTCAATATTTTCTGCGTAATTTTCGATATCAAACCACAGAATTCAACGCCTTGTTTTTCCATAACCAGGATTTGGAAATGGAAAGTGTATCGAGTTCAATATTCTTATTTGGAAAAGGAATACAAAACTTAACGTAGCGATGTTTTAACCCACGCCTCTTGGAAACCGTCCAAGCGCTCTGACCACTAAGCTGTACGCTCGCATCATGCTATGCGGAAATTCTTTTATGCTTATTACAATTTGTTTATATTGTTACCCAATATTATTTTTTCTAAATAAATAATTTTATTTCTTAAGAGTCGAGAATCACTTTAAATTTAGTAAAAATAGGCCCAATTTTTTTGATCACTTAAAGTGTATACAACAAGGAAATATATGGCAATAAATATAAACAGAAGAAGCACGATTATCTTAAAATAGCTATTGACTGTTCATTCTCCAATAATCTTAATTAGAATAAAGAAAGTTGCCGTAAGTATTGGGTTGCGTGTTGTATATGCCTGAAAACTTTATTTTTTTCAGATGAACGCTGTTTCCTGCATACTTAGAGCATCGTAGGCAGAAAAAACCTACCTATTTATCGTCTAATTTTCAAGTTACGGAAGTGAATAAAAACATGAATTTAACAAAATCACATAGTCAATCAAGAAAAAAAGTTTGATAATATATGCATATTAATATTATTATAGCATACTAAAATTTCTCAACAGGGAAAAACTGAGGACCTGAAAGATTTGTTAAAATATCGTAAAACAAACATTTTTTATGTAAATATTTGTAAGAATGTGTAAACTACGCAAAAGAATCCACGAGCGAATTTTCTAATGAAATTTATTTGACAAGGTTCTTGTTATGGACGAGACACGGCAAAAGAGCGTACGGGTAACCTGATGGTAAGTGATCACCGTCGCCCACGGCCCCGTGTAACTCCAGAGGAGCTACAGGAACGTTGCCGGCCTTAAAGGTGGATGGGCACCGGGGCCCAGCATTACCTAATGCGAAACGCCGTGGCCGAAGCCACTACTTAGCGCTTTTAAATGCCGGTCGAGTCTGCCCATGCATGTTGCCATTGATGACAATGTGACTCTCACGCACATACTTTAGTCGACTCTTACGACACCATCAGTACCAGGGTGATCCTATTCTAAGCCGGAATCACACGGCTAAAAAATATTTTCTAATATTCTTGAGATTAGCGGGCGTGGTGTTCCTAAGAATAGTGAGATTAGCAACCAAATAAATCCACATTATTTTTTGTTTAGAAATCTAGTTTATTTATTTTTATAACTTCTCACTTCACGCATACTATGACGGACAGAAGAAACTTGGGAACATGGTGTGAAGACATTCCGTTCCGTTTCTTTACTATCCACCGAATCTGAGGCATTACGTTGTCGGTGGCAGAGCTCAACGCCGCGGTTTGCTTTGCTACCAGAGCTAAATTAAATATTAAATATTTAATTTCCTCGAGTGTACTCAAATTCACAATTATTTGTCATATAAATATATATTTCACAAACATGGTCACTCAATTACGTATAATACAATCGACTTCAAAGAATCATAATCGTCACCGTTATCGAAAGCGCGTGTGCATTTCATAGTAAATAACTGTTCCGTCGGACCCAGCGTGAGTCTGACCCTTGATAACTTTAGATATAAGCTCATTAATAAATTAAATACGAATTTTGATAACACATATTTTAGAAAAACTTTTATTTTTAGACATTAATTAAGCAACTGTGGCATATTTAGATAAATGTTTTTTGTGTGACTGGAGTTTTGTAAGCCCATATTGCGTTGGTTGTGTGTTTTCGTGAATTATTATTGGAAATTATTCACTCACTCAGCTTCACGTTGTATCCCGCACATGGCATGGCAGGCAGAAGTTACTTGGGAACCTCGCGTGAAGACAATCCGTTCCGATCCTTACTATAATATATATATATATATATATATATATATATATATATATATATATATATATATATATATATATATATATATAAATCGTAAATAACAAAGAAATATATGGCAATATGAGATGATCTCACATCAGCATGTCGTGGCGCAGCGGCTCAAGCGTGTGACTGTAACTGACTTAATGTTTCTTTGAACTTTGAAGTTAATGTTTCTTTTCTTCGCTCTGGTACCAGGCAAAACGCAGCGTTGGGTTTCGCCACTCAACACGCAATGCCTCAAATTCGGCGGAAAGTGGGGAACGGAAGTGGAACGGAGTGCCTTAACACTAGGTTTCCAAGTTCCCTCTGCCGACCCTGCCATGTGCGGGATACAGTGTGAAGCTGAGTAGAGTTGATGACGAGCGAGATGGACGCTGTTTCCTGCATATATAGAGCATTGTAGGCAGAAAAAATCTACCTATTTATCGTCTAATTTTCAAATTACAGAAGTCAATAAAAACGTGAATTTAACTAAATCACATAGTAAATCAAGAAGAAAATTTTGAAATATATATAATCTATGCATATTATTATTATAGCTTATTAATATTTTTTAATAGGGAAAAGCTGAGGAACTGAAAGATTTGTTAAAATATCGTAAAACAAACACTTTTTTTATGTAAATATCTTTAAGTATGTGTAATCCATGCGAAAGAAGCCACGAGCGGCACACTAAACTAATACAAATACATTTCCTAATGACATACAGGTTTTTTTTATGGACGAGACACGGCAAACGAGGGAACGGGCCATCTGATGGTAAGTGATCACCGTCGCCCACGGCCCCGTGTTACTCCAAAGGAGCTACAGGAACGTTGCCGGCCTTTAAGGTAGATGGGCACCGGGGCCCGGCATTACTTAATGCGAAACGCAGTGACCGAAGCCACTACTTAACGCCGATTTTAAATGCCGGGAGTGGTAATAATCCGGTCGAGTCTGCCCATGCGTGCTGCCATTGCTGACAACGTGACTCTCACGCACATACTTTAGTCGCCTCTTATGACACCATCAGTACCAGGGTGATCCTATTCTAAGCCGGAATCACACGGCTAAAAATATTTTCTAATATTCTTGAGATTAGCGGGCGTGGTGTTTCCTAAGAATAGTGAGATAACAAACAAATAAATCCACATTATTTTTTGTTTAGAAATCTAATTTATTTATTTTTATAACTTCTCACTTCACGCATACTATCACGGACAGAGGGAACTTGGGAACATGGTGTTAAGACACTCCGTTCCGTTTCTTTACTATCCACCGAATCTGAGGCATTACGGTGTCGCTCAACGCCGCGGTTTGCCTTGCTACCAGAGCTAAATTAAAATATTAAATATTTCATTTCCTCGAGTGTACTCAAATTCACAATTATTTGTCATATAAATATATATTTCACAAACATGGTCACTCAATTACGTATAATACAATCGACTTCAAAGAATCATAATCGTCACCGTTATCGAAAGCGCGTGTGCATTTCATAGTAAATAACTGTTCCGTCGGACCCAGCGTGAGTCTGACCCTTGATAACTTTAGATATAAGCTCATTAATAAATTAAATACGAATTTTGATAACACATTTTTTAGAAAAACTTTTATTTTTAGACATTAATTAAGCAACTGTGGCATATTTAGATAAATGTTTTTGGTGTGACTGGAGTTTTGTAAGCCCATATTGCGTTGGTTGTGTGTTTTCGTGAATTATTATTGGAAATTATTCACTCACTCAGCTTCACGTTGTATCCCGCACATGGCATGGCAGGCAGAAGTTACTTGGGAACCTCGCGTGAAGACAATCCGTTCCGATCCTTACTATAATATATATATATATATATATATATATATATATATATATATATATATATATATATATATATATATATATATATATATATATATATATATATATATATATATATATATATATATATATATATATATATATATATATATATATATATATATATATATATATATATATATATATATATATATATATATATATATCATTTTTTATGGAACGAGCCTAAGGGTCACCTGATGGTGGTGAACGATAACGATATTTGTTTAAATAATTACATAAGTTATACACGTAAGCATAAAAATAGCCACAAAATTTCCTTAAGTAACTCTAATTAATAATTTTTTAAGAAATTGTTTACTTTTATCTTAAACACGAAGTATCTCGAATTCAGGTGGGGGGAAGCGGAGAACTGAGTGTCTTGACACTACGTCTCCTGCTGCTGACATTTATGTACAATATGTGCATGTCACAAAAAAATACATACATTTATCTTTTTATTATCATTCATTTAATTCAAATTTCGTGGAAAATGGTGAACGGAACGGAGTGTCTTAACACTAGGTTCTCAAGTTCTCTCTGCCTACCCTGTCACGTGCGGGATATCTCGTGAAGCTAAGAGACTGAGTTGAATCCAAGGTGTCGATCGTCATCGGTTGTCTTATTAGCGAGACGCTGAATAAGTAAAACTTCAAAAAATAAACTTTCAACAAACAAGAATCGAACCTACTTCCATCAACAAACCGCAACACAACAACGTCACACCATAACGTATGTCAATCAAAAGTCAAATATAATAAAAAAAATCGTCTACGAATTCCATTACGAAAGCTATGTAAGTAACTAATAAAACAATTCGTAGACACGGGCTGCCAATTGTCGGCTATGTTTTAACAAATTGGTGGCGAGACTTCCGTCGCCGATCCATTTACGACTTCCAAGTAGCTTGTTATTCAAAATTAAATATATCGAATCAATCAATTGAAGCCGTTGTGGCGCAGTGGGGCAGCGTAATTGGCAATGTTAAGGTAGTGGGTTCGATCTCCACGTTTTATCTTTACTAAAATTATAAAGCTGAGCAACGAGAAGAGAACAAGAAAGCTGAAGTTTCATCGCTCATAACTCAGGAACTAATGGTTGGATTACAAATTCTTATTGTATTGGACAGTGAGGACAGTGAGGACCATTCGTGAGGTTATATAAAAAAAACCAAAAGCTTTTATCGTTCAGAAATAGCGAATATTGATAAATTGTTGAATATAAAAAAAATAGTTATGTAATTTATTAATGGAAAGAATAAAAAAATATTGTAAATTTATATGACAGGGAAATATTTTTCAAAAAGCAAGGTTAATCGAAATCTCATATATAGATATGTCAAGGTTCAAAATGTAGATTCTCAGTTAACTTGACTATTTGATACCCTCGGCATTGGCTACATACAAAAGATTTTTAATTTCACAGTATATCCTAAACATAATGATAAAACACACCGTTCTCCACTTTTTCGAGAAATTTCTGAGACATAAATTGCACGTTAATTAACAGAACTAGATATCTCTCTTTCTTTTTAATCACAATCAGGAAACTTAATAATTTGATTCCTACAACTGGGAAAGGACACAACCGTAGTTGCAGTCACACGCTTAGTGTAAATATATTTTTTTTAAAGTTATTTACTATACCATTAATGCCCACATTTTAACTGTTTCATCATATACTAGCTTTACTAGGCTAAGTAATGTAGTTGATAAGTTCAAAGCCTTTAAATGAACTGAAATACCAAAATAAGCAGTAGAAATCAGGATTACTCTAATTTTACTACACTTTCAATTATTGAAACTATTATATACTTCTAACTTGAGGTATGTCGAACGCAACATGTTGTGGGTTCGATCCTGACTCTAGGAAATATTTTCAAACATATATATTCATTTATTTATTCAACAAGGTAAAACGCGGCGTTGAGCGCCGCCACTTAACACACAATGCCTCAAAATCGGCAGAAAGTAGGTAACGAAACGGAGTGCCTTAACACTAGGTTCCCAAGTTCCCTGTAACTACCCTGCCGGGATACAGCGTCAACTAAAGAAATTATTTCTAATTATTTTATAGCACACGCCACGTCTACAAAAAAGAAGTGTACACTCGATCTCTCTAATAAAAGGTTAATAGACCTATATTTTCTACGGCATTGACACACTGACATGTTCTGCCGATGCGTGTAATGTAAACGATGTATAATTAATCATATCGCAGAGACCTCTGACCCTTCATCAATTGTTATAGGAATTGCTAATATATATATATATGATGTCATTAACATCATTTGTGCTTTTTAGGTATAATTTTATTTAAATAAAATTTTGCCTAAAAAGCACAACAGTTAGGGTCATACGTAAGCTGTCACTCTTTTGGTTGATCTTGATTATGAAAATTCCTAGAATAGGAAATTATTTTGCTATTTATTCAGCCCATTGTGGCACAGCGACACTCTCTGAATGAACTATTTTCTTTTCCTCGTTATAATAACAAGAAAATGCGCGGCGGTTAGTGTCTCTACTCAATACGCGATGTCTAAAAAAGTAAATGGACGGAAAGTGGTGTGTAGATGATGGTATCTAAACAGACAGATACTCTGATTCATGTACGTAACAGAAAAATAAATGGTGTAAAATTTAAAAAAAATATTCAAAAATATATTGAATAGAATTGGGCATAGACAACCCTTATGGCCCCGTCTGACTTAAGCCCTTCACAACCACGACATTAATCCTTAATAATTAATGTTGTAGAATTTTATTGAACTTTTCAATATACTCTTCTGTATTTTTACTACTGTTTTAAAGTGTTATTCCACACTTAGGACAGAAAATACTAAACTTAAATTTAAAAAGGGTATAAAAATTTTGAATGAAGCAGGATTTGAACCCGCGCCTCTGGAATACCGTTCCAGCGCTCTGACCAACTAAGCCATTCGTTCTCACCGAGCTCCGTCGAAATTCTTATACGCTTGTTACGCGACGGAGCTCAGTGAGAACGAATGGCTTAGTTGGTCAGAGCGCTGGAACGGTATTCCAGAGGCGCGGGTTCAAATCCTGCTTCGTTCAAAATTTTTATACGCTTTTAAAATTTAAGTTTAGTATACTCTTCTTTTTTATCCTTTTAACTCTTAGGCTCATTAGATTAGGGAGTTACTTGCTAAATAGAAGTCTGAGCCAAGGTAGAGATAGGGTGACATATTCAAAATGCTACTATTATCCCCTTAAATTGTAAAAAAGGGTTCCGTGTCCATTTCAGGATTTTTAATTTGTCTTAAAAGTCAACAAACTTATGTGTTTGGGCAAATGTATTCATTATATATGAAGTTAACTATTAATTATTAATTTTTATGTGTAAAAGCAAATTCTCAGTATTTGTTCAATTCCATTATTGTAGGTCTACCGGAAATACCCAACAAATACACAGTCAACAAGCTTAAGATAACGAACGTATACACTCATTTTGTATGGGATGAACTGCGAATATAATTTTGTAATGATTATTATATCAAACTTCATCTTTTACTTTATTTGTTTTTCAAGTTCACAACTGTATAAGGAAAGATTGGGCGGCAAAAAATATGTCAAATCCAGCAAAAAAGAGGCATAAACACTTGTTTTATTATTGCATTGACTTAGAAGCTTTATCCTTTTTATACTCCAAGCCCGTAGATCTGAATATTTAATATCAATTTCAACTTAATGCCTCCACGCGAACTCGAGATTAATGGTTTTGAGAAACGGACAACAAAGTGTTCCTAATAACGTTTTCCTTTTTTTAAGAATGGAACCCTAAAAATTTATATATAAATAAACTATATACAAAAATAGTTGTATATTTAAAAATAAAAAATAAATAACTACTGACCTTACAAAGTTTTACAACATGTACTTTAAGACTGAATGCGCCAAAATTTATGTTTTTATCAGTTGCACGCTTCACCCTGCATGTGTATTAGAATAAGAGAACCTAGTGTAACTGTACGTGTACACTGTGTTCATCGAATAGGAATATATCAATCATCAGTTGAGGCCTGTCGTGGCGCAGCGGCACAAGCGTGTGACTGTAACCGACAGGTTCTGAGTTCGATCCCAGTCGAGGAAATGAAAAATTTAATATTTTCAATTTAAATATTTAATGTTTCATTTCTTCGCTTTGGTAATAAGGCAAAGCGCGGCGTTGAGTTCCGCCACTCAACACGCAATGCCTCAAATTCGGCGGAAAGTGGGGAACGGAAGTGTCTTAACACTAGGTTCCCGGGTTTTTGTTCCGCATTGCAATGTGCGGGATATATGTAATTCTTATAATATTGGCATTTATATGAAACTTAGAAATCACGAAAATTGTGAAGATTATAAAAATGGTGTTTTTCAAAAACTAAAATAGCTTGAGGCCTGTCGTGGCGCAGCGGCACAAGCGTGTGACTGTAACCTACAGGTTCTGGGTTCGATCCCCACTCGAGGAAATTAAATATTTAATATTTCCCTGTCTCGTGCGGGGTACAGCGTGAAGCTCAGAAAGAAAGAGAAAAAAATTGTAGTAAGATAAAATATTTTAAACATTACGTATTGATGTAGGTAACTAAATAGAATCAGGTAACACGATAGCATCGCAGAGGACACGGCAGGCTATTGCCCTCAACACTGATCTCGTATTCAGCACGGACTAGATAATAGGTAGATAGGTACCATTACAGATATAGTAGGACGAACCGGAATTTGAATATATTATACGCTAATATAATTATTCTCTTATTAATTTATAGGTGGGGTGAATAAAAACTTAACGGGTGTAGATTCGATTTTAACATTCATCGTCATCATCACTATATAGTCTATACATTTACTCACTTATGTTCCATACATTTACTTACCTACTTGCTTAGCTTCACGCTCTATCCCTCACATGACATGGTTCCCGCACGAAGCAGGGTAGGCTGAGGAAACTTGGAAACCTAGTGTTAAGAAACTCCGTTGCGTTCACCGCTTTCCGCCGAATTTGATGCAATGCGTGTTGAGTTGCGGAACTCAACTCGCTTTTTTACCAGAGCGAATTAAATAAATTAATAAATTATTAAAATTTATAATATTAAATATTTCATCTCCTCGAGTGAGGCCCTCGACCTATCGCGTTTAGTCACATGCTTAGTTTCTCTGGGCCAGCGCAGGCCTCGACTCAGTCTATGCGTTTAACATGTATTATCATAGTTGATAGTAAAAAGCGAACTATTTCTAGAAAATGTATAAGTTAGTAATAATAGGCCAGCCTTAAGAATTATCTATTAGGGGAAAAAAAACAGCGAATATATGTATTTATACTCAAAAAATACATATAAATGATTATTTAACAAACAATTATCAGTTCTGGAATATTAACAGTTATTTCCGAAATGTAACTGGTATTTACCTTGAGTATGACAAATAAGTGATTCAAAACGGACTTCGATACATTACCGTAAAAGCTTATGACGCTTTGTTTATACGATGACATTATATAAATATAAACAATGACGAAGACTTTTGTATTGTCACTAAAAATATTTGGACAAAAAAATACTGCATGTTGGAGTGTTTGCTTAAAGTTAAAACGTAATGATGGTAGCGGGTTCAAATTCATTCTATCTAAATTAATACCAAGTGGGACACGGGACGGAATGTCTTAACACTAAGTTCCCAAGGTCCTTCTGCAGACCCTGCCATGTATGTGCGGGATACAGCGTGAAGCTGGAAAACATATTATTTATTCATTAATTGCGTGATTGAGATCGTGGGGAAGCGTGGGCATATTGTTTAATGGTAAACGCAACGTTCGTAACTTCAATTTTCACTTCATGAAATGATTTGTTTGACTTATGATCCAAATCCTTAAAAAAATCCTGCTCTGATATTCAGCCCATTGTTGAATTTAACTACTCAGCGTAATGTCTAGATTTCAAGCGGAACACGGGCAACAGAATGTCTTAACATGATGTTTTAACACCTACCATGCAGAATGAATATATTTTAAAATATTTAATATATATTTTACAATAAACAGTTAATTTTGCTTCTTTTTAAATACCTAGCCTTTCCTTTAATATCGACAATTTTACGTTAATGTTGCCATAATTAAAATGAAAATAATATAAATTATTTTTTGGAGTCAAAATTATAAATAAAAGACTAATACTTCTCGTCATATGCATATAATGTATATAAATATATTTCAATACTTTAAACATCTATAAAAATATTTTTTGATATCAACTCACAGTATCCTTTTAAAGTGCATATTGTTAAGTTACAAACCAATTCGCCGGTTCACCTAACGGTACGAGCGACATCGATTCACACCGGTTTCCTTTTGCTTTTATCTTGTTTTTTCCTTGACTTAATGTATTCAAGCAGAAATAAATTATTTACTATTTACATTTGTTAATATATCTTTTAGTTTTTTTTTTCTCTTTTTTATAGCTTCACGCTGTATCCCACACGAGGCAGGGTGGACAGAGGGAACCAGGGAACCTAGTGTTAAGACACTCCGTTCCACTTCCGTTTCCCAGTTTCCGCCGAATTTTGAGGCATTGCGTGTTGAGTGGCGGAACTCAACGCCGCGCTTTGCCTTATTAGCAAATGTATACTGTAGATAACCAGAGCGAAGAAATGAAACATTCAATATTTAAATTGAAAATATTAAATATTTCATTTCCTCGATTGGGGATCGAACCCAGAACCTGTCTGTTACAGTCACACGCTTGTGCCGCTGCGCCACGACAGGTTTCGTCATTCACTAATATTCCTATAAGATATTTTCTAGTAAATCTTCCATGTACAGACAGTGATCAGTTAAAGATTTATTATAAGTATAGATAGATGCTACTTTACATACGCATATACCACAAAACTTGGCTGTCCCGCATAATATGGAAAATAATAAATAATGAATAATTAACACTCATAGTAATGTTAATACCCGCATCTCAGCTTATTTTATCTTGTTTTCAACCGAATGGATTAATGTATTCAAGCTTTCTACAGTTATTCTGTTTCACTGTTATCATGTAAAATATTTTAACTTAGGAATGAGGTTAATATAAACGAAGAATTCATTTCAACCTCATTCAGAAGATACAGATTTGTATATTATTAAATTATGCTCTAAGTTTTCTGGTGCAGAGACACAAGCGTGCAAATGAAAATGCTACAGGTTATAGGTTTGATTCCACCTGATGAAAATAATTATTTTATATTTTCATTTTCTTGTTCTTATAACGAGGAGAAGCGCGGCGTTTAGTTCCGTCACTCTATACGCAATGCCCGAAATTAGGTCGAAAATGAGGAACCGACCGGAGTGTGTTAGGAAAACTAAGTTCTCAAACTCCCTCCGCCTAACTTCACCTACACTTTGCCATGTGCGGTTATACAGCTTGTGGTTAAAAATATGTATTTTACAGCTAAAAATGTAAAATTAAGCAACATGAAGATATTTTTTTTTCTATCAATATATATATATATATATATATATATATATATATATATATATATATATATATATATATATATATATATATATATATATATATATATATATATATATATATTTATGTGTGATTATACACAGGTACGTACATCTTAAACAAGGAAAACGTCAGATCGAATAAGCAGAATCTGTGCCACCAACACAGCTATAGAGCAAGCATACATAAAGTTCAGAACAAGGGATCGTTGAATAAAACTTATAGAACGTACAATGGATCTACAAAGTGGGTCGCAGATAAATAAATGATCGTTTCAATTAAATTACTTTGGATAATTTAATTGAAACGATAATTTACAAATACAAATAGGACGTTAAAACTAAGAGGCCTGTTGTGGCAGGGGCACAAACGTGTGACTGTAAAAGCAACAGGTTGTAGGATCGAGTGTCAATCCCGACTCCAGGACATTAAATATTTAATATTATAAGGCAGACCGCGGCGTTGAGTACCGCCGCTCAACATACAATGCCTCAACGTTGGCGGAAAGTGGAGAAATGGATGGGAGTGTCTTAATAATGGGTTCCCAAGCCCCCTCTGCGTACCCTGCCGTGTGCAGGAAACATTGTCAAAAATGTTGTAAAGCTATCTTCTAAAGCTACCTAAGAATATAGCTACAAACACATTGGACCTTTTGTTAAGACACTCCATTCTCTCACTTTTCAAACCATTACATGTTGCGTACTCAATTACTAAACGTCGTATTTTGTAGCTAAGAGAAGAAATAAAGGTGATATATATTTATATGATGAATCCCCCGAGTAGGGACCAAACTCATAACTATATTATATTTAGTTATGGGTTTGGTCCCTACTCGGGGATTCAGTCATTTCAGTCAGATATTAAATTAAGACCAGTAAACTCTTCTCCATATGATTTAAGCTAGAGTCTTTAATCGTAATGAGAGGTCACATTATTAACGAGCCCTGTCGTGGCGCAGTGGTCAAGCGTGTAATTTTAAACGCGGCAGATTGTAGATTCGATCCCAATAGAAAAAATGATACAATTAATATTTTTAAATTAAATATTTAATATATTCATCTCATTCTTCGCTCTGGTAACAAGGCAAAGCGCCACGTTGACTTAAACCAGTCAACATTCAATGCCTCAAATTCGGCGGAAGGTGGGAAAGTCTCACTTCACTAGGTTCCCAAGAATTTTCGGCCTACCCTGCCATATGCGGAATACAGTGTAATGCTAAAAGAAAAAGTTATTAAATCATAATGAAGAAAAATCGTCACAAATGAAGAAAAAGAGATATTTTTCCCTTTAAGCAAGGCATGCCGTGTGATTCCGGTTTAGAATAGGATCACCCTGGTACTGATGGTGTCCTAAGAGGCCTAAAGCCCTACGTGTGGGAGATTCACGTTGTCAGCAATGACAACACGCATGATGAGACTCGACCGGATTATTACCACCCTCGGCATTTAACACCGACGTTAAGCAGTGGCTTTGGCCACTACGTTTCGCATTAGGTAATGCCGGGCCCCGGTGCCCATCCTTATGGGAGTAACGCTCCTCTAGCTGTAGCTCCTCTGGAGTTACACGGGGCTGTGGGCGACGTTGATCACTCCCAATCAGGCGACCCGTACGCTCGTTTGCCGTTTTATCTATTACAAAAAACATAAAAGTTCGAACAAAGAGTTAAAGGATTAAGACACTCCGCCATTGATCAAGACATTTCGTGTGAATAAAAGACAAAACAATAAATTGTTAAAATTAAAAAAAAAAACGTTAACCAATGTGTAGATGTGATACCCTGTATGACATCACGACAGATAACACTGTATGAATGAAGGCGACCCCGACCTTAGATACTGACGTATTCGATTAAGGAATTCTGTAGCCTATACAATAATATAATTTTCAACTGTTAATATTGAGGCCTGTCGTGGCACAGAGTAACAGGCGTGTGACTGTAAACGATAGGTTCTCAGTTCGATGCTTACTCGAAGAAGCGAAATACTCAATATTTTTAAATGAAATAATCTTTCTTCGCATTATTTTCTGGCTCTGGTAACATGGCAACGCGCGGCGTCGAATTCCGCCACTTAACATGCAATGCCTCAAATTTGATGGAAAGTGGGGAACAGAGTGTCTTAACATTAGATTCTGAAGTTCCCTTTGCCTACTCTACCATGAGCGGGATACAATGTGAATCTCAAAACCAAAAATAAATATTTAATTTTAGCTTCACGCTGTATCCCACAAATAATTTTAATATGCAAAAACGCTTATTAAGCTTTACGTTTTATCCTGTCTAACCTTAATGCTGCGGTACTGAACGCTGTACTTTGTCTTATTAAAGCGTAGAAATAAAAATATTCAAGATTTTTTTTATAGCTTCACGTATCCCGCACGAGGCAGCGTAGGCAGAGGAAACCCGGGAGCCTAGTGTTAAGACACTCCGTTTCACTTCCGTTCCTCACTTAGAGGCCTGTCGTGGCGCAGCGGCACAAGCGCGTAATCGACAGGTTCTGGGTTCGAACCCCAGTCGAGGAAATGAAATATTTAGCGGCTGCCCGCAGCTTCGCCCGCTTAACTACTATCTTGTTAATAACATTAATACTTTTAAAAGACCATCTATACATTGGAAACTAAAATTCCGTCCGTTATGTAACTTTTTAAATTTTTAACCGATTTAAGTAAAATAAACACCTAATGTTAAGGAAAGGCCAAAATATAATGATGAAAACTACTTTTCAACTTTTCAATCTGGTTAGCGTTTTCTGAGATTCAGAAACGCAACGCACAAACGCAAATACGAACAGTCCTACGTTAGTGCCGTTGCGCCACGACAGGCCTCTCATAAATATATAATAAGTAATAACGTCTTTGATTTTCGCGGTTGTTACACATTTAAATGAAACACTTTTAACCGGATTAATCGCGTATATTGAATGGTAGGGAGAATAGATATAACCCTAGAATGATCCGCGAGGCTATTGAAATACAAAAACATCCTAATTTCAATAGAGAAGATGGTTGGAAATTTCCACCACCTGGGACCCACTCTTAAAAAAAATAAAGTCTCAAACACACCACAACCAGAGGAGACAGTAAGCTCATTCTGCAAGAATCCAGGGCAGTACGCGAGGCAATTAAGGAATCGTTGGCGGTAGTTTTATATAATAATTATATCAAATGAAAGATAAATGCTATCTCAGTCTACCCGTGACCACGGACTACTGCAAAGTGTTCGAAACGTCGAGTTTCCAGAAAAATGTTTACCATTCAATATACGCGATTAATCTGGTTAAAAGTGTTTCATTTAAAATATATTAAGTATTATATGAATTCCCTCAATTGAAAACCAAACCTTCCGAAACCACGTTAACAGTCAAACGTGTTCTACTGTGCTACAATAGCAATAAATAAAAATAAAAATAAAGTACTTATATAGTCCCCATACGGAACGGAGTGTCTTAACACTAGGTCGCCAAGTTCACTCTGCCTGCCCTGCCATGTGCGGGATACAGCGTGAAGCTGAGAAAGTACTTATACATTGAAATTATATCCGTAACAATAATATAATTACATTAAACTGGTGCAAAGAGGATATCATTTAATTGTCTCTCCCATAGTTTCATTATTTCATTGTTACATCCTAATTAACTATGTAATTATTAACACGCATACTTATATAAGGGTCATTAAGAAACCTAAGGTGGTTAACGTTTTTAAATGGAACTGCTACTTATTAGAAAACGTATAAACATTTTGAACGAAGCGGGATTTGAACCCTCGCCTCTTGGAAGCCTTTCAAGTGCTCTGACTAAGTCATACGTTATCATCTAACTACGTTGAAATTACTATTAGGGATCAGTAGATTTTAACAGACTTTCGCGACCTAAAGTTGTTTGTAAATGTTATTCATAAAATACTTTTAACTTATTAAGAGTGACATTTAATACTTCAAAAAAATACAATTTTTACAAAACGTAGCGGAAATTGAATCCGCGCCCCTTGGAACCATCCAACCGCTCTTACTAAGGATGCCATTGTTTGCTACATTTGCTACATATATGGAGTGTTAGATGATGACACTTAGTTCTCAAGATGAGTGTTTTCCTTAAATCGATAATAATATCATGATTATTAATAAAAGTGAGGTGCTCAGATGATACTTAGTTCTGAAGATGAGTGTTTTCTTTAAGTCGATAACACTTATAATAACATAGAATAGATATAATGTTATATATATATATATATATATATATATATATATATATATATATATATATATATATATATATATATATATATATATATATATATATATATATATATATATATATATATATATATATATATATATATATATATATATATATATATATATATATATATATATATATATATATATATATATATATATGTGTCATTATATGTATTTAAAGTGTTTTTCCTACTATATTGTGTACATGGCAGGGTAGGCTGAGGGAACTTAGGAACCTAGTGTAGACACAAACACACGTTTCGTTCCCCTCCTTTAGCCCAATTAAAGGCATTGTGTGTTAAATGGCGGAACTCAGCACCATGCTTTGCCTTGTTACCAGGGTGAAAAAAAAACCTCGAGTGGGGATAGAACCTACAATCTGTCACGTTTAAAGTCGCACGCCTGTGCCCCTGTGTCGGGACAGGTTTCTATTTTTTTATTTATTTAAAGTAAGTAATATTAATTCTATTACACTGTCCAGGTATATTTAAAAGATAAAATGTAAGAAAATAATATTTATTTTAATATAGTTGATATCATTTTATTAAGTACAACTTTTACCTGTGGCTTTGCTTTCGTGATCAAAGTACTGACTCGTTTTTATATAGTTTCATACAAAATGACACATTTACAATGCTCGGGCCATTCTAACTGCAAGTATAGTGGGTTAAATTGACGCAATTATCATAGTATAATATTTCTCATAGACTTTTTAATAAATGTAATATACAAGACAAACTTAACATTTGAACCAGTGGTTCCTGAGATTAGGGGTTATAAACGTACTAACGTATACATAAATTGTAGCAGTATAATTTAGATTTAATAAACGTGGTGTTAAGTATTAATTCAGACGTAAAGTTGAGAAAAATAAAGTTATGTTGCGTGTCATCATTTCAGTTAAATGTATGTACTTATCATATAAATAATAAAAAAGGAGTTTCACGCTTTCCCGCATAGCAGGATAAGCAGCAACCAAGAAAGATTGAAAGATTCACAATAATACTTTCTAAATTGATGGAAATTGTATATAATAGATCGGTTCGGTTCGGTTCTTTAATTATGGCGTTCCGAGCGTGCCAGTTGAGCACATATCACTTCGCCAATGTCACGTTGAATGGAGAAGACACGAAGGAGGTTGTACGGTAGAAAAAAATATATTAAACAGTAGGAGTATGCATATTAAAAAGAAGATCTAGATAAAAATTGCCTTCACCTATAACAAAAAAAAATAATAATAATAATTTATATATATCATAAAATAAATATATACATTATGTACACACAAGGTTAGTAATAATAAATATATAATACAGAGGTGTTAGTCTACAATTTAATATTGTTATATCTAATATATTTACATTGAAATTTACATAATGGACTAAACACAAACATTAACAAACATTGAACATTAAGGGGACGGGGAACTTTGTGAGGAAGGACATCGTATAAGGGATGGATTAACTTGGGGCATGTAAAAAGGATGTGAGAAGGGGAACCGTCGTCCAGACCACATTCACACAGTGACTGGTCCCTGACCCTGATCTTAGCTAGGTGTACAGGTGTGCTCGCATGTCCAAGGCGCAAGCGACAGATGGTCGATATTATCCTCCGTTCAATAAATTTTTGAGAATAAAACCATGGCCGCCTGGGGATATTAGGTTGGATCGCAGCATAGAACTTACCTTTCTGGGACTTTGACATATTCCAAAATTCAGACCATGACACATCCAAATGAGTTAATGCAAGTGACAACAGGTCCTGGGCCGAAATAGAAAAGTGATCCAAATTACCACACTGGATGGCTAATTTTGCGCAAGAGTCTGCAGATTCATTCCCACTAATTCCAGAATGCCCTGGAATCCATGCCAAAGTAACAACCAAACCCTTTAGATAACATGAGAACAGTTCTTCAGGAATCTTTAAAATAATCGAAGACCTTAATTTACTATGAAAGGGATTTCTCTTTACCGCCAGTATGCAGCTTAATGAGTCAGTAAAAATAACGGTCTGTTTAAAGTCATGGGAGAGTGTGAACCGGATTGCTTCTAACAAAGCAACAGCCTCTCCAGTAAACACGGATGATTCGGGAGGACATTTAAATTGTAATATAATTTTGAATTTTGGTATCCAGCATGCTGCACCAACACAGCTTTCCTTTGAAAGCTTAGATGCATCTGTAAAGATAAGGATATGATTTAACCAGTTTTCATTTACTATGGCTTGAAACTTTGTGTTGGTGTCAGCAGCTCCCTTGGTTAGACCAAGATTTGTGATGACAGAGGGGTGATGTACTAAAGCCTTATAAGGTGTACAGAATAAAAGGTTAACAGGATAGCGAGACAGAGGGTGAGGAAGGGAGGTAAATTTAAGGTAGCTAACAAGCAAGTAGGGAAGCGGCTTTGCACGAGGAATGAGGTCAGCTAAGTCGGACAGCTTAGACCACAAAGGATGGGAAGAAGACTGTAGCATTTTACCAACAAATCGGTCAGATAAAAATTGACGACGGATAGGAAAGGGTGGATCAACACACTCCACCTGTAATGCGTTGGTAGGGGAAGACTGCATTGCACCTAAAATAATTCGAAGGCATTTGTTCTGAATTCTATTAAGTTTGTCAGTAGCGGCTTTATTAAAGGGGTCTAAAGTAAATAGCCCGTAGTCAATATGACTACGAATTATTGAATTGTACAGTAGTTTTTGAGTAAAAGGGTGTGCACCCCACCACACACCAGACACAGCTCTTAAAGCATTAATACCTTTTTCACATTTTTTGCTGACATGTTCAGCATGAGCAATTCCGTTCAGTCTTTTATCAAGTACCATGCCTAAGAATTTAACACTATCTGCTAATTGTATGGTATCATTACCACAATAAATTTCAAAATTAGGAGTAACTCTCTTTTTGGAGAATACTACCGCCCGACATTTCGCTACTGATAATGCCAAGCCATGGCCAAAGAGCCACTGGTCTAGATAGTGTAAAGCAGTATTTAAACGATAAGTTATGTCCTCCACAGATTTTGAGCTATAGTAGAGGACGATGTCATCAGCGTACTGAAGAATATTGCAAAAACTACTGACAGACAATTCGAGGTCATGAGTGTATAAGTTATACAACAGAGGACTAAGAGCAGAGCCTTGAGGTAACCCCTTCCAGACTAATCTGGAAGGTACAGTAAGAAGCGGATGTTTCACAGATATCGATCTGCCGGTTAGCAGATTACAAATGAAATGAGACAACTTCGGCGGGATACTCAGCTGTTGCAGTTTCTGCCTGAGTACCGGAAGAAGGACATTATCATATGCAGACGCGACATCTAAGAAAACTCCAACTAAATACTCTCCTTTGGCGAAAGCTCGTCGAATGTCTGTGGTAAAAACACTGAGACTATCTGTGGTACTTAAGCCCTTTCTAAAGCCAAATTGAGAGGGCGCTAAGATATTTCTGCTTTCCACTATCCACTCCAGACGATTTTTTAAAAGCCGTTCCATAATTTTTGATAAAGCAGATGCGAGGGCAATGGGTCTATAGGAATTGGGATCCGAAGGACATTTTCCAGGTTTCAGGATAGGAATGATTATTTGGGATTTCCAAGGTAAAGGAATATTGCCTGATTGAAAAATTTCGTTGATTAAATTTAAAAAATATAGCTTAGACTTCTCATTTAGTCTAGCAATAAAAGAGTATGAGATACTATCCTCACCTGGGCTAGTGTCTCTTAAATCCGTTAAGACGTTTTTGATTTCTTCAGACGTAAAACAAGTGTCCATTTCATCCGAAGATTCAATCAGTGGGAAAACAAATAAGTCATGAGGTGGTACAAAAGGGGGAGCCAATTTGTTAGCAAAATCACACAGCCACAACGAAGGATTATTGGAATTAGGACTGGAATCATAGTTAAGAGACCGGCGAAATCTCCTAACATTTTTCCAAACGAGTGAGGAAGGAGAGCGAGGACTAAGGGATTCACAAAAATTGGCCCATCCAAGTTTTTTCTTTTTCCTAATCAACTTTCTAAACTTCGCATCTCTGCGTTTGTACTCAACAAAGTTCTCCATAGTCATACAGACTGAGTATGACTCCTCGGCAGATGATCGCCGATTGACAGAATCAGAGCATTCCTGATCCCACCAAGGATTGAAATGCATCCAATTCTGAATGGAGTGTTTTCTAGGGATGTGTAAGTCAGCCGATGATATTCTCAAAATTAGAAGACTCAGGAAGATTGCCCAACATGCAAGCCACAGAGTCGGCGTACTTATTCCAGTTGGCTTGTTTTAGATTAAATTTAGAAGAAGAATTAAGAGAGGAGGAAGGAGGGGGTCTATTATGCATTGAAATAAGAATAGGGAAATGGTCACTATCATGGGTAGATGATAAAACAGACCATGATAGCTGGGAAGCGAGAGAAGGGGAGGAAAGGGAAAGATCAAGAGCAGTCCTAGGATTCTGATTTGGATTAACCCTACGAGTCGGAGAGCCATCATTGAGAATGCAAAGAGATACATCATCAATCATGTCTACCAACGAAGGAGATAACCCATCACAGTAATAACACCCCCACAAAGAGTGATGAGTGTTAAAATCACCTAGGACCAAGACAGGACTGGGGAGCAAAGAGATAATAGATTTAAGCTCAAGGAAAACAGAGGAAGAAGGATGAGGGATATAAACAGATAGGAAGGAGATATTGAAAGCCCTCACAGCAACAGCATTAATCTGTTGGCTGTGAGGGGGGAGAGGGATACAGGAATAAGGAGAGGAGTGCTGGATGAGGATAGCACAACCTCCATACCCGTCATTTCTGTCCTCCCTTAAACAGGAGAAACCTGATACCCTAAAGCGGGAATCAGGCACCAGCCATGTTTCCGAGAGGGCAATAATGACAGGGTTGTACAAAGAAATAATATTAAGTAATTCGTGCTTTTTGGCACGAATACTTTTACTATTCCATTGTAGGAAGCTCAGTGCTGCCATTGTTTAGTATTTTAAAAATTGTTAGTAAATTTTGGGCAACGTTGGACGGTATAGGAAGTTCATCAGCGGTTCTGAAGATACTCACAAGGGTTTCAGTAAGTGCAACCAATAGATCTTTTCTAGATTCTATTGGACTGTCAACACCTTGGTTTAGAGCGCAACCATTAGGAAGGGACGACGGACATTCGGCAGTTAGGGCTTGATGAGCTTGACTATTATATCCCTTTGCTAAAGGAGCTCGGGGACGAGGAGACTGAAAAACAGTCTTTTTATATGATCTGTTATAGGTAGGAACAGGAGGAAATTTAGAAGGAGAGGGAACTGCATAGGTGGTCGGGGAGAACATTCCCTTAGCCATATCCGCATAGGACTTGCGAACAGGAGGAAAACGAGCGGAAGCCTCTATATACGAAATATACTCTTGTGACATGGTAATTTTGATGGACTGTTGCCTTGCAAACTCAGGACAGTCCTTGTCAGTAGCGAAATGTTTGCTTTCACAATGTAAACAATAAGCATTTTCCCTATTAGTGTCACATGCTTCACCAGTGTGGGACTGAGAACACTTGTAACACCTTGGCTTCGATCTGCACTGTGATTTAATGTGACCAAACCGACAGCAATTTAAGCACTGGATAGTGGGAAATTTATAAGGTTCAACTGGGAGAGAGGAATGGTAGGAAAAGACCCTTTCAGGCAACTTTTGACCACGGAATGTAACTACAACAGACTGAGTCGGAACCCATGTAGTCACACCCTCGCTTACACATTTTCTATTTAGTCGTCTTGCTTTCATCACTTGTATACCACCTGAAGGAAATTCCAAAGAGTCTACAAACTCATCAAGCGAAAAGTCAACTGGGACATCTCTTACAATACCCATTCGAGTTATATTAAAAGTAGGGATAACTGCCACATACTTACATAGACTTAGAATGGGATTGGACATAAACAAATTCGCTGCAGTAGCTGTTGAGAACTCAACACTGACTTTGTTGCGACCAACACTTTTCACACCATCGCTGGTGATGTTATTTATTTTGTTGATATGTAGAAATTGGCCAAACTTGATTGCTTTGATAGAAGTCCCAGCAGCAGGGTCTGGGGTTTCCCTCGACACATGCACTATAAAAGGGCCTTTGTCCGAATCGAGATAGGATTTAGGGCTCTCTGATAGGGAAGGGTGTACAAATAAGTTTTGGATTGACGGAGTAGACGTAGCTGGGTCTATTATTGTCTTCTTAATCGGTTCCGCATTATGTAAAGGTGGGTCAACACCGTGCCTTTTTCTTGATGCAACCTGAGAGTCACATTTGCCACCACCAGGATCAGGGGGATAAGGCGGATGCGGATCAGCATCCATTTTAAAATAAACTAACCTAACTTACCTTACAATTAGCTAATGTAATGGACAAAATACTACAAACACTCACAACAACCAAACACCTTAATAAAACCGATCTCCTTTTTAAGAAACCGCACTTTTAACTCAAAATATATATACAAATATCACTTAAATAAGAAATCCTCACAAACACGTGTGTTAACCAAAACAAACGTCAGCGAACCTGACTGACAGATACTAGTTTCTCTACAAAATCTTAGGCCAGTATTTTTTTTTCATTTGATTGAACAACTACCTAATCTATCTCATATTTTTAGTCTGTACAATTGTTTTTTTTTTTAAACTGACAGGTCATATTGGTATAAAAATTTATAATATTCTATATCTTTAAGAATAACTCCACAATAAATATATTATTAGAAAGAATAAATCTATATAAAGCGTGTGACTGTAACTGACAGGTTCTGGGTTCGATCCCCGGTCGAGGAAATGAAATATTTAATATTTTCAATTTAAATATTTAATGTTTCATTTCTTCGCTCTGGAAATAAGGCAAAGCGCGGCGTTGAGTTCAGCCACTCAACACGCAATGCCTCAAATTCGGCGGAAAGTGGGAAACGGTGTGTCTTAACACTAGGTTCCCGGGTTACCTCTGCCTACCCTGCCTCATGCGGGATACAGCGTGAAGCTGAGAGAGAAATAAATTAAATATTAAATTCATTGTAACTGGACATTGGATAGAACAAATTGGTACTTTTTGCTTTACGCTGTAATTCTAGAAAAGGGTCTAGGCAGGTTAGTATGTGAAATCCGTTATAGTTTAAATTGCACTTTGGGAATTGATTTGATGTCAAATAAAAATAATTAACCAAAATTTATAAACAGCTCTTTAACTCACAACACATTATTTGGTAGTTATCATTATATTCACAAAACAGTTTACAGTAAAGCAAAATTAAAGTCAAAATTAATTAATAATGAAATCTTTCCTAATTCGGAGTATGGCAATATTAGAAGAAGAATAGATATATTAGGGCTCATGAAGTCAAGTGTTACATCTTATATTTTTTAATGATGATGAAACGAATTTTTCGGTAATGACCTAATGGGAACGGAGTGTTTTACATTAGGTTCCCAAGTTCCCTCTACCCTGACATATTCGGAATACATTAAACAAGAGACTAAATTTTCACTAAACATAAGTCAAATTTTTCGTGTGCCATTTCTATGTTTTTATATTGAGGCATCATTATGTTGGATCTGATTCTTTTGAGTATAAAAAAAAAATACTATTGAAGTTGGTTGATGTGGTTCAGGCGAGTGTCTTACAGCATTCACGATGGTTGAGAAAATTTTCACACTCAGGGAAGTAAATTACGATCATTACCCCGCTCTAATTAGACAAAGTGATGCGTTAGGTTCCTCTAATTTTAGCGGAACCTAACGAGCGCAATGTCTAAAAAATTTCACGGTAAGTAAGCTCTGACTATTTTCAATACTCTACAATTGATAACAACCTAAATGGATAAGAAATAAATTAAGAAAAAAATAATCATTATTTATTTAAGTGTATACAATTGATAACGGCGTATACGTGGTGAGTGCGTATTCAATTCTCGTTGAGGTTTTCTTTGGGCTCAGAACAAAAAAAAAATCATGATCGAATCCAATAAATACCTAAGTTTGACGATGGAAATGTACTAAAAGAGTGAACTTAAAGAAATCTTCACTATTCTTAAATAATCCTTAACCATAATTATACAGGGAATGATAATTAACATAATTATACATTTTATAAAAAAAATATTTGTATATGCTGAAGGTATGTTATCAAGCCAGGTTATACGAAATGTGTTTTATTTACGTATTCAACTGCAGTTATCTTAATTTTATTATTTTGTTATTGAATATTTCTTTATAATTACCATATTAATGAATGTTAATAAATAAATCAATGTTAAAATTATCTATTAATGTATGCTTTATGTAAAACTTTTTTAATTGTGTTTGTTTTGAATATAAGTTAATGTTGAAATGAACATAGAAAGACAGATGAAAGTGTAATATTTTGTTTTCATATAATATTTTATAAAAAAATAACATTATTACGAAATATGTATTATAAAAAATAAAGTAAATGGTTATTAACAATTGTAATTTTACAAAAGCTTACTACCACTTACTAATTTTTACTAATCACTATGTATATTAAAACCGCTAATTAAATATATTTTCGACGGAAAAAATGCAATTTCTGCATCCATATTGTATAGATTCTGTTTAAACTTACCGCTGCCTTCACTAAAAGCCGCCAGGTACACCATAAAGCTGGCTATCACTATCCACTTCATTTCACTAAATCCTTAAATTAATCACGACACAAAAATTAAATAATGTACGGGTCGCGCGACCACTTCCTATCGCGGCCTGAACTCTACTGAATGAATACTGATCCTTCTTATTTCTTAATAATCCAAACCATGAAATACGACATACAGCCAATGAGTTTTTAATCATCCTCTTTAAACCTGATTACGCGGTATATATTTTTTTCACTAAACTGATAAAAAGATAAAATTATTAAAATTTTTAAATTTTTATATTTCTTTTCATAAATAATGTAGGTATCTAATCGAGTTTGACAGCGGGCGTGGTTATTAATGACCTCATAGAATTATTAATTTGATGCCACTCCAATATTTACTAGTTCATGAGATGCTGAGAACATGATACTAGAGCAGAAAAAACAGATAACGTATCTAATTATAGAACAAAATTAGTTATTTCCGGGTCGTTTTATTTATTACAATCTATTAAAATGATGCAATATATTATATTTATACTGTCATTTCTTATAAATATTCATTCGTTAAAAGCTTTCGCTAATTATTTTTAAATTTGTTTTTTATTTAATGTAAAAAATCCCTTCTCCTACAGTCGCAGGCTTCAAAGGCAATGGTGAAATTAAAAAATATAAAACCGCAGCTAGCAACAGACTGGCCAGTCAGTTTGAAAACAAGAATAAAAGCGGGAAAATGCGAATTCTAAATATAAACGCTTACATTCCGAGGAGAACAAGAACTGTCGTAAAAAGCGCAGTAAAGTTAGAGATTTGTGCTTATGGTGCGACGCGATTAATATTTTGCACGATCTCATTTATTATATTTTGAATAGATTACACTATTTTATTTATTTTATTTATACATTTATAAGATCCACTAGTGATGATACAAAATAACAAAAAACAAAAATAACAATAAAAAACTTAATGACTAAATCCACCATCTATTAAATGTAGAGGTATGGTTGCTAGCCATATTGTATAAAAACTTTATTATTAACTATATATTATCCTTCTATCATTATTGGTAATTATGTTGTTTTTTGTATACTAAAGTAAAGTTAGGGGAAAATCTTTATTTCCTAATAGGCCTGTCGTGGCGCACGTACACAAGCGTGCCACTAAAAGCAACAAGTTTTGGGTGTATCCCCATTCTAGGAAAATAAATATTAAATATATTGACTTGACTGGTAACAGTGAGGCCTGTCGTGGCGCAGCGGCACAAGAGACTGTAACCGACAGGTTCTGGGTTCGATCCCCAGTCGAGGAAATGAAATATTTAATATTTTCAATTGAAATATTTCATGTTTCATTTCTTCGCTCTGATAATAAGGCAAAGCGCGGCGTTGAGTTCCGCCACTCAACACGCAATGCCTCAAATTCGGCGGAAAGTGGGGAACGGAAGTGGAACGGAGTGTCATAACACTAGGTTTCACTTCCGTTCCCTCTGCCTACCCTGCCTAGTGCGGGATACAGCGTGAAGCTGTAAGAAGGAAGGAAGGAAGGAAGGAAGGAAGGAAGACTGGTAACATGGCAAAGCGTGACGTTGATTTACGCCAATTAATACGCTATGACTCAAATTAAGCCGAAAGTGGGATATGAAACGGAGTGTCTTAACATTAGGTTCCCAAGTCACCTCTGCCTACCCTGTCATATGCGAGATAGAGCAAGAAACAGAGAAAAGCTTTATTTCCAATCTTTAATGTGATGAATTATTTATTTATTTATTATTTATTTATTAAACAAAAAGCTTATAATAGATTGTTACATACATAAGGTTAAAATAATTTATGGAAACGGTATCTAAGCGTTTCTTTTGACTTTGAATAAAAATATACTTAACATTAGTATTTATTTATTTGAGCTTAAATTATAATAAAATAGTTTTATTATAACGTAGATTAAGTTATAAAGGTAATAATAAATTTGCAAATATTTTCTTTTAAATTCATGCTGTTTAAATATTTGGTCTACAAAAGGTGGTAACCCTATCTATGTAAAGGATAAAATATGTATGCCTGATTCATATTCAGACAGCTTCTGAGCTAGAAGATTCTATTAAATAAAACATTGATAACTCAATTTTAAAAGCTAAAATTATCTTAATATTTTTTTTTATGTGGCTTATTTTAATATTTTTAATTGGGCTTTACAACAGTGATTGGTTCAAGACCTCGGGGTCCAGGAGGACGCTACGAAGAAGGAGGAGGAGCGATTGTGAGTACATAATTAGATGATTAAATAACGAGTTTGTTCGTAATATGAATTTGCTTGTTCTTAAAAGCGCTTACCTTCGTAGAATTCTTTTGTCAGTTTAAGGTTTTGATGTAGATCCACGTAACGTACGTACACCACCATCTACCAACAGAAGGAAATGCTGTAAAGGAATATACTCTGGACTCGCAAGGCAGGCGCGGATCATGTGTGTTAGGGTGACTGCATATGTCTTGTTCCGAAGACGCATTTTACTCTGTTAATGTTTCTCCGCAAATCAGCCTCTTATTTGCAAGTCGTTTAGTTGCATCGCACCATGGTAACTCAACTGTGGCTCCACTGGTGTTACCCTGGTGGGTGGCAGTGATCACTTACCATCAGGTAACTCTGACGTTTGTTTGTATTAAAAAAATATTGCTCATGGCATACGTGGCTTTGTATGTCAGAAAAAAACGTGATGTATAGTTAGAATGGGTTACTAGATTTAGGGGTTATTATCGAACTTAATATTTTAAATAGAACAGACAACCAGACAAACAGATCAAAATTTGCAAAATTACTATTTTGGGCCATATTAGATACCCTAATAAATGTCCCCCATAAGATTTTTTTTAAATATATCTTCCATGTACAGACAGTGATCGGTTACACATTTACTAAATATTGTCCATGAACGTACCATCGTAATCGTTTCGCACATTAAAACGAACAACAAAAGCGCGCCTTTGACGACGCCGCCGCCACGATCTTGTTTTGAGATACATCAGTGATGCAGACATCTAAAATTGGATTAGTGAACTTTCAAACATCGTTTTATATTCTAAAAACGTTACTAACACGTTTGTATATATATATATATATATATATATATATATATATATATATATATATATATATATATATATATATATATATATATATGTATATATATATATATATATATATATATATATATATATATATATATATATATATATATATATATATATATATATATATATATATATGTGTTGTTATATTAGTAACCAACTTTAAAAGAATGGGAGTTAGTAATTTTACATGTATGTGATGTTCTTGAAATCGGATTGCATAAATTCGAATAATAGCGACCCGCCGCGAATTAACTATTCAATTTTCTAATCTCAATTACTTTCTTGTTCTAATAAAATTATTACTTTTATGATAATTTAATTTCATTTTAATGAATGAAACTCTAGAATTAAATATTTTAAATCGACGTCACTTTGTTATTTATAAAGCGATTTAAGTAAGACAAGCACTGTATGCTTAAGACAGGTTGTGAAAATATAATAGGAAAACTGCACTCAAATCTAGTCAGTCTTTCTGAGATTATCGCGTCCAAGCGCACAGACAATAATAAACTTCTCTACAATTTTTTTTTTAAATATATCTTCTATGTACAGACGTAGAAGATATATTTAAAAAAAACTTATACAGTGCAGATGTTATAGATTTATTATAAGAATAAATGTGCAATTCACACTGTATCCCGCACATGGCAGGGTAGGCAGAGGGAACTTGGGAACCTGGTGTTAAGACACTCCGTTCTATTTCCGTTTGCCGTCAAATTCGGCGGAAAGTGGGGAACAAATTGTGTGTTTTTCCATAAATTTCTTAAAATCTTAGAAAAGCTGGATCAAAAGAAGATCTTTTTTATTTCAATGAGCAATATTCCAACAAATTTGCTATTATTCAGAAACAGTGTAACAAATTAATTTTAGTATTTTTTGAAATACATCTATGCAAATATTTGTGGGGAGGACAACCTACAATATTACGTATCAACTTACGCGCCACACATTTGTAGAACGGCCTTCCCGCGGCAGTATTTCCATGTCCATACGACATGGGTACCTTTAAAAAGCTCGTCTACCTCCACCTCCAAAGGCCGGCAACGCACCTGTAGCTACCCTGGTGTTTCACGGGGCCGTGAGGGACGGTGTTCACTCACCATCAGGTGACCCATACGCTCGTTTGTCTTGTCCTTTCCATAAAAAACAAAATACTGTACTTACATGTCCCATCGGAAACTTTCTACCACTTGGTCCCAAAGCCCACTTATAATCTCATAAAGTTTACGCATTAAAATTTACAAGGCAATCTCATTCTGCAAGAATTCAGGGCAGAAAGCAAGTCATTTAAAAAATCGACGGTGGTAGTCGTATTTTTTTATTTTTTTTATAGCTTCACACTGTATCCCGCACGAGGCAGGGTAGGCAGAGGGAACCCGGGAATCTAGTGTTAAGACACTCCGTTCCACTTCCGTTCCCCACTTTCCGCCGAATTTGAGGCATTGCGTTTTGAGTGGCGGAATTCAACGCCACTCTTTGCCTTATTACCAGGGCGAAGAAATGAAACATTAAATATTGAAATTGAAAATATTAAATATTTCATTTCCTCGACTGGGGATCGAACCCAGAACCTGTCGGTTACAGTCACACTCTTGTGCCGCTGCACCACGGTAGTCTTATATAATAATAATGTCATCTGTCATTTGCCAGTTTTAGAAAAATGTAAGTACTAAACTAAATATGTAATTATTTCGGTTAAAATAGCCTTATTTAAAAAGATTTAGTTAATTGTTTAACTTTACCCTGTATCCCACACATGGTAGTGTAGGCATTGTGTGATCAGTGGCGTGGCTCAACGCCGCGTTTTGTTACCAGAGGATTTTAAGCAAGAAATGAAAATATTTAATATTTTATTTCAAAATATTATTTAGTTAATATCTTCTAGTGGGGATTGAAGCCACAAAATGTCGCATCCACAGTCACAGGCTTGTGCCCATGCGTTACGTCAGACCTGGATTGTACCAACTATATCCATATATAGTTGAAAATATCGGAGCGTTAATAACAAATGTATACATTTGTAATTCCCAAAATATATATATATATATATATATATATATATATATATACATATATATATATATATATATATATATATATATATATATATATATATATATATATATATAGATATTATATATATATATATATATATATATATATATATATATATATATATATATATATATATATATATATATATATATATATATATGCATATACAAATATATATATTTTATCTCGTCTTATGTTCATATTTTTTGGTACGACTGAATACCTATTTTTTAATAAGAAACCACATCACGTTAAAAGCAGTAGGTTGTACATTTATTTCCTACTAAAAAAGAATTACCGGAAAAGGGAAATGATTTACTAAATTCATCACTCAAATTGTATCTCTAATTAATAAGGACTTACCTCCATAAAATATATCATCTAGCGAACCTTTGCGAGATATACGAATAAAAATAAAACATAAATATATATCATACATACAAATAAATATGTCAATATACATACTTTTTTAAATATAATATGAATTCCGATTATGAGTCCATATTTCTCAGAAACAATTATCTATCAACAATTTCACACGTGATTCCATTTACGTTTGGCGGCTGGCGCCAATGTTTCCCATAAATATATAGCATAGGCATAGATAGCTAATCGTACCCGTCTGTTTTCCCAGGATGTTCCCACGGCTATCTGAACGGGTTCCGGTTTATATCTCTGCTATATCCGCTTTTGGTTCAAATCCTAATATTTATGTGTAAATTGGCTGATTCACAGCGCGTTATATAAGATAACTATTACTTTGACATTTTATTCTCAGCTTCACGCTGTATCCCGCACATGGTAGGTTAAACAGAGGGAACTTGGGAACCTAGTGTTAAGACACTCCCTTCCACATGCGTTCCCCACTTTCCGCCAAATTTGAGACATTGCGTATTGAGTGGCAGAACTCAACGCCGCGCTTTGCCTTGTTACCAGAGCTAAGAAATGATACTATTCAATTTTCAATTTGAATATATGAAATATTTAATTTCCTCGAGTGGTGATGTCACGATAGGTCTCTGTTTACCCTGTGAGCGAGAAAATGAAATATTTATATTTTTGGCATTTTATGATAAGTCGAATTGCATGTATAAAAATTTTAGGTCTATGTAGTCCAGCGGTATATCGTCTGGCTGTAAACAACGGTTGTGGATTCGATTCCAATTCGGAGAAATTAATTTCTATTTCCATTACCTTGCCCTCTCTTCTCTCAATATGATCAAGCAAATGCTATCTTTAAAAAAAAAACGAAATATGGGGTACTAGGTGAAAGAAGTGTCTTTACGCTATGTTCTCTGCTCTATACAAGATACAATGTGACGCTATTAATTATATTTACGACCCACTGGCGGTTTCGACGGCTGAAATACATTGTTTTATTTACTAATCTCTATTAAATACATGATTTAATGACAATTCAATTTCAGCTGCTTCTTAGTATGAATAAACATTTTTTTATGTAATAACCGACCAAAGTAAAATAAACACTAAGGGCCCGTTCCATCAGTAATAAAGTTTCAGATGGTAATCAGACAATTAGTGCTCTCTCACAGACCGAGGCCGATGATATTTAGAAGTCCTTCCTTAATATCGTTTAAAACCCATTTAAAAAAACATAACTATTCCATTCTGTGAGCAACTAATTAAATTCAGGCAGCTTTTTCTTTTTTTTCTTATTTTTGATATTCAAGTACAACAGCCACTCTTCACTTGTACATATGTATGTATGTATATAGAGTATATGTGTATAAATATGTATATGTGTATTTATTTATTTAACATACTTATATATTATTTATTATGCATGTGTAATATTTAATTTTAAATATGTATTTGATATATATGTATAATTGTATATGAATCTATACATATATTAGAATACTAAGCTTTTTCTTTATTATTATTATTTTTACTTAACGGCACTGTACTTTCCTCCCGCTGTTGGATAGTAATCCACTTCCATTGGTTGGCTGGAAGAGATTTCTTTAAGAAATAAGTCCACCTTTGCTAACTAGTTTTTAAGTTTGTATATCTTATGTTTTTTAAGTGCAATAAAGAATATATATATATATATATATATATATATATATATATATATATATATATATATATATATATATATATATATATATATATATATATATATATATATATATATATATATATATATATATATATATATATATATATATATATATATATATATATATATATATATATATATATATATATATATATATATATATATATATATATATATATATATATATATATATATATATATATATATATATATATATATATATATATATATATATATATTTTGTTTCACCATTTCCCTTATTAAAAATAAACTTTATAAACGTCTCCTATAATATTATTTTTAATATAAATATAATATTCCATGTACAGATAGTAATCAGTTACAGATTTGTTTTAAATATAGATGTACTTGAAATTAAAATTCAAATATTTTTATTCAAAATAAGAGGTTACAAGCTTAGTTTTTTGGACATCAAACAATTTACCACCAGTTAACTAAAGTTACTACCTCAGACCTGAGAAGACCGGCGAAAGAAACCTAGCGGGACATGTCTTTTTTTTACTAAAGCTTTACCTCATATTATTATAAGTGACAATGATACATTTGAAATAGCCTGGAGCGAATATTTAATTCCTAAGGCGTGTTATCATTTTTAAAATTGTTAATTCGGTAATAACCTTCAACACATAAACGTCTTTTGACTACTTTTTTTTAATTGTGAAATAGAAAATTCTCGGAAAACAAGATCTCGGGTTTTGCAATTCCAGAACGCAAGCCTCGAAAATTCTGCGGTGTATAAGAAAAGGTGTTTTGACAATAGGTACGTGTAGGTTCGTTAAGTAAAATAAAAATAGCAATATGAACAAGCCCAGGACTATTACATACCTCTCTCTCTCTCTCAGCTTCACGCTGTATCCCGCCCATGGCAGGGTAGGCAGAGGGAACTTGGGAACCTAGTGTAAAGACACTCCGGTTCACTTCCGATTCCCACTTTCCACCAAATTTGAGGCATTGCATATTGAGTGTCGGAACTCAACGCCGCGTTTTGCCTTGTACCAGAGCGATGAAATGAAAATATTAAATATTTCATTTCCTTGAGTGGGGATTGAACCCTCAACCTGTCAGTTACACGTTTGTGCCGCTGTGCCACGACAGGCCTATTACATATCTAGTTAGTAGATATAATTTAAGAAAATTATAAAAATAATTATTGTTATCATACACTTAGTGTAATTGTAGTATAAATTCCGTAGTATTCTTATTTGTTTCAATAAATTATAGAAAATCGTGATGTTTTTATTTCTTGTATTGCATTTTCCGAGTAATTTTCTTTGTGAACATTTAACTTTTGCGTGTTTATCGGTTGGCAATTTATTTTAAGTACATTTTAAATGCACCTACAATCTAGATCGCTATCTACTAATCGATACCAATAATATTCAGGAAAAACCACTTAGTATGCTTTGTAATTATGTAGTAGGGTTGTTGCAGTTCTTAGTTTTCTCAGAAAACGCGATTTTGATTTAACACTTCAAATTCTAGAGATAATAGGAAAGACATTTTCTTTTTTTTTTGAAGTAGACAAACTAAAACAAAGATTATGCGTCAATACAATGTGGAGCTTTAAAAATATTTTGAAAATAAATTTATATATTTTTTTTAATAATTCGAAAATTAGTAACAATTATTAATACTTTCCCATAGGGCGAAGAATAAATGAAAAAATATGCACGCCTTACAAAACTGTGTTGAAATCTGTTTTCTGGCCGTTTCTTAGATGTACAAAACACGCAAATAAAGAAACAAAAATTTGAAAAATCACTACTTTGGGGTACTAACTATTTCTTTAATGAATGTCCCATGAAAGATTTTTTAAAATATATTTTCCATGTACCGACAATAATTGCTTAAAAAAATAGAAATACCCCGATGAGTTTCTTCTTAGCTCTGAGGCAGTTACTGTAGTGAATCGATGGTAAATTGTTTAACGGTTTAAAAAATTAACATTGTAACTTCTTATTTTGATAAAAATATTTGAATTTGATTAGTTGCAGATTTGTTATTAATATAGATATACATTATGTAAGTATAAATATTGAAAGCCACAAAATTGAAAATATAAAATACTTACAAATATATTATAATGTACTTGTAAAAATTTATTAGTTTTTCAACGATTAATAAAAGTCACTTACTGCTTAGCTTACTTGTCATATATGTCATATGTGACGTTTTCTGTTTTTATACTGAAAAACTTGAATTGAATTGTTACTCTTTCTATAATTTGAATTGTTTTGCAAGTAAAATACATATTTTTTAACGTAAAAGATTAAAGTAAGATTTAATAAACATTTTAATAATGGAAGAAGGCAACTCAATAATTTACGGTCTAGAAAACCAGGTATACTAGGACGTATTTTGACAGTATTTTTTAATTGTTTAAAAAGTTTCTATTTATTAAACACAAAATAAAATATTTAAATTAAAAGAAATAATAACAAATTAATGTCTCATGTTATTTCATTATATTGATTTCGTTGCATTTGATTCCACCGTAAATCAAAGAAATGGCCGCTATAAAATTAATATAAAATATTAAGTGAATAACCAACTTTCTAAATAAATTTAAAATTACATACGATGTATGTTTTAGACGAGAGCTCTATCTCCACAATATGGAGAAAGTGATGCAATAAGATTTTTAATTGGAACTCAGAGCTTAAAACCTAATACAAATCAGGTTCATGTTGTGGAATTAGAAGAAGATACAGGAGCATTGCATACAAAGGTAAGAAAATATTATATAAAAAAGGAATTATTTTCCTTTAAAGCATCAACCTGCTTTACATGCATGCAATCTAATGTTAAGTAAAGTTACTCCATTCTTTATTTTACACTCAATTTAAAAGACACACAAGATGATACTCAACCCAGGGGCTAAGGCAAAGCCCTAAACGGTTAAGGGGTCCATGTAATTAAGGGACCCCATCTCATTCAAAGGCAATAAATAAATATAAGAAAGTTAAAAGTTCTATTACAAACATAACTATAAAGCTTAATAAAGTTTGTTTGAAAAAATGGATGTTATTTTTCATTGTATTAACTGTCAATTCCCAATGGAATGACATTTGAAAGGTAATGATATTGTTATTTTATTACTTACATGTTTGCCATTACCCAGCCAGCTCAACTGTCCCTTCTACCTTTTTTATGCTGTAACTGTTTTAATTCTTTGTAATATATGTACTTTATAAGCATATATTATAAAATTGATTTTGGCCGGCATATTGTGGCTCAAAAACTACAAAGTTGGAAGGATGAGAGTGCGCAATCTGTGTTGTTAATTATATAAATGAGGCCTGTTGTTACAAAGAAGCACAAGTATGGTACTATAAAATAAATATGACAGAATGTGGGTTTGATCCCCATTGGGGAAAAGAAAAGTAAAGATTGATAGTGTCTTAATGGGAGTGTTTTAGCACTTAAAATTCAGGTTACTAGAACATAAAACTTGTCGCATTTACAGATGTATGCTCATGCCCCATGCACCACAACAATCCACTTTTTTATCATCTATTAGGATGCTTTAGAGATATGTAGGTAGAATATATTTAAGTTTATTATACTGTAGGTATTTAAACATGATATTGGTGAAATATGGCATCTCCGCTGTTCACCTCACGATGCTGCTGTATTGATGACTACACACAGTGCTTACGACCCAGATACTAGTCAATGTACTATGGGTGTGTCTATCTTTAAGCTGCCTACAACTGATGTGAGTATTATTTTTTTTTTCTTTTCTACACATTGAATTGCCCTTACCTCAGTATTTTACACCAAAAGACAAAACATTGCATGTTTATTATTTTGTTGTAGATGAGGCAACATTCTAACTGGATTTTTTTTACATGGTTTTATTGTGTATTTTTCTCTTTTTTTCTTCTCTCCTCTAATGTAACATTGGCAAAGTGAGTGAGTGCTCAACTGGCACATTCAGAAATCCATAATTAAAGAATTGAACTTGGCATGTAAAATACTTAACACTGTGATATATCACATTGTTAAGTATTTTTTCCAGAAGAAAAATAGAAATAGCTTCTTCTTCTTAGTTTAAAAAACGACTAAAAGAATATCATATGACAGTTGAGAAATCACTTGAGAATCTTTATTGACAAATTTAATTATTACATTTCCTTTCCTATACTATATCTCCATATTTATATTATATTGTATGTTTGTATGTGTGTCTTTATGTATGTATGTATGTATATTGCCTATTGTGCTATGTTATCAACAATCTTGTAATGATTTTTTTTTGGTGTACAATAAAGAGTGTAAATAAAAAAAAATAGCTCTTTCCCACACAAAGACACATTCATTCTCCACTTTCCACCAAATTCTAAAGGCATTTCTGGTTGAGTGGTAGAATTCACCCTGAAAATAATATAAGAAGCATTTTTTTGAGCAGTGTTAACTCACACTTGGATAAAATCTTTGGTTAAAATAAGCTATATTATTAATACAACAGCTCATATTAAATTTTAAGTTCAATTTCTCTTCAAATATTCCTTTAGGTAATTCCTAAAGATTTAGATGATCTTAGTGCGGTACAGAGTAGAAATGCAGAGGAAATGGCACTACTGAAAACTATTACACCAGATGTAAGTATTGTTTTTAATAGAAGTAATACCTCTCTTACACTTTTCTTCCAGTTGTCCTAACCAAAGTCAGGAAATTTAACAATAATTATTTCCCAGTCTGGGAATTGAATGACCAATTATCGCTGTACAGTCGACACTGCATATTTATTTAACTATTTTTTAATTACTCAGCTTCACGCTGTATCCCGCACATGGCAGGGTAGGCAGAGAGAACTTGGGAACCTAGTGTAAAGACACTCCATTCCACTATCTGCCGAATTTGAGGCATTGCGTGTTGAGTGGCGGGACTCAACGCCTCGTTTTGCCTTGTACTAGAGCGAAGAAATGAAAACAGTAAATATTTAAATTTAAAATATGAAATATTTCGTTTCCTCGAGTAGGGGAAAAACCCACAACCTATTGTCTTTACAGGTCACATGCTTGTTTACCTGAACCACGATAGGCCTTAGATATAGGCTAGATTATAGTGTTATATGCTGTTTAATATTATTATCTTTCTTTCTTTCTTTCTTTCTTAGCTTCACGCTGTATCCCGCACGAGGCAGGGTAGGCAGAGGGAACCCGGGAACTTAGTGTTAAGACACTCCGTTCCACTTCCGTTCCCCACTTTGCGCCGAATTTGAAGCATTGCGTGTTGAGTGGCGGAACTCAACGCCGCGCTTTGCTTTATTACCAGAGCGAAGAAATGAAACATGAAATATTTAAATTGAAAATATTAAATATTTCATTTCCTCGAGTAGGGATCGAACCCACAACCTGTCGGTTACAGTCACACGCTTGTGCCGCCACGCCACGACATACCTCTATATTATTATAATAATCTGTTTCATTAACAGAATTTAATGCAACTCAACGCCGCAAACATATGTATATCACATGTTTTATTTCCAGAAACCTGAGGAAGAAATCCGATGTGCCGAATGGCATTCCTCAGATACAAACAAAATTGGTATAGTTTTGGATAATTATGTCAGCGTGCGAGACATTAACACTGGTAACCAAGTTGCCTGTATAGAGCCTGAAGGTAGGACCAGGTTGAAATTCACCGGCGGGAAATGGAGCTCACAGAGTAATAGCCAAGTAAGTATATATATTATTGTATATTTGTGTGTATGTGTATGAGGCATGTAGTGGCGCAGAGGTACAAACGTGCGTGCGTTGGGGGTTTGGTTCCCAGTTGAGAAACTGAAATATTTAATATTTTCATATTTTCGGTTTGGTAATATGGCAAAGCGCGGCGTTGAGTTAACTATTGAACGGGAACATTTTTATAACCACACTGTCAAAAATAAAATTATTTGAAAAGGAAAATATTATTATTTTTATATTGTTTTTTTTTTTAATTAACTAATTATCTGTATGTCGAGGCCTGTCGTGGCGCACCGGCACCAGCGTGTGACTAGAACTACTCGAGGAAATGAAATATTTAGTATTTTCATTCAAATTAATTTTTTAAAGTTTTCATTTCCTCGCTCTGGTGTCAAGGCAAAAAGCAGGGTTGAGTTCCACCACTCAACGCTCAATGCCTCAAAATTCGACGAAAAGTGGGAAACGGATGTGGAACGGAGTGTCTTAACACTAGGTTCCCAAGTTCCCTCCGCCTACCCTGCCACGTGCGGGATACAGCGTGAAGCTGAGTAATCTATATATATAATATAGGTTAATTTAATTTACAGTTTGCAGTATTACAAGATACGCATATAAAATGTTTTGATGTACGGACAGACTGCAACAAACCCGCGTGGACGGTAGATGGCGCTCACCGACAACTCGCCAGGGACTTGGATTTTAATCCTAATAGGTATTTTTTTTTTAGTCTCACTATGTACCTTATGTAGTAAAGTAGACATTTTATTTGTATTTTAAATTTTTGTGTCGCTAAACTAATTTTGAAACCAACAAGTCATAGTAGAATACAAGTCATAGTAGAATACAAGTCAGTAGAATACAAGTCATAGTAGAATTTTCTTCAAAATCGCGCTAAAGTGATAAGTGAAATTAGATTTATTTTGGTTGATTCAACCGAAAAGTTTTTTCTCTTTTACACAGTATCCCGCGCATAGCAGGGTAGGCAGAGGGAACTTGGGAACCTACTGTTAGACCACTCCGTTCCGTTTAAACTTTGCGCCGTAGTTGTACATTTTATATTGATTTATTAATTATTAAGTTGTAATGCTTCATTAATTATTTATTAGAACATTTATTATTATTTTTTCAGCAGCAATGAAAAAATAATAATAAATCAGAACTTAAAGCGACGTGTTGAGTGTTGTAACTCAACGACGCGCATTTTGCCATGCTGCCAGAGCTGAGGAATAATAAATACTAAATTTAAAAATGTATGAAAATTTGAACGAATCAGGGTTTGAACCCGCGCCTCTTGAAAACCGTCCAAACGCTATGACCAACTAAGCCATACGTTCTCACCAAGCTACGTTGAAATTCTTATATGCTTGTTACAACTTATTTATATTGTTAGCATACATTATATTTTTTACGTTTTTAAATTTAGTATTGTTCTTTCCTAAATGTGGAATAACACTTTAAACATATGAGAAATGATAACATTAAAAAAATAATTTCTTCGGGTAGGTATCGAACCCACAGCCTGTCACGTTTGCAGTCGTTTTTGCTTTTACGCCACGATAGGCCTTAATTTATTATATTTTTTCCACAGACAATTTCATTTGGCAAGTGCAGGTGACGACGCGGCGTTAAACATTTGGGACTACAGGAACGGGAAAGAACCAATCTTTAGCAGATCTGATCATTCACATTGGTATTTTTTTTTATTTAGTCATAGATAATAAAATATGTACTTTAATTTTTGACCATAGATTATAAAGTAAGGAAAAATAAAAATATAAATACAGGGTGGGGCAGAGTGGACTCCCTAGTTTCAATCAGTCGCTGAAGAGCGCGTGCGCGAGTTATCGGAGTAGGAGAGGTTTCATGTGGTGGGAGGAAAGATGCCATTGTTAGTTGTCACCGTGCCGTGGACTGGTGAGCATCGTGGTTTTGTAGTCGAGACGTTCTTTAAAAATAATGATAGTGTGGTGGCGACCCAACGTGCATTTCGTAGACGGTTCGGTTTGAATCGTCATGACAGTGTTCCCAATGCTAAAACCATAAGGAAATGGATTACAAGTGTACGGACGACTGGATCTGCTCTGCCTAGAAAACCAGTCGGACAAAAAAAGAGCGTGAGGACACCAGAGAACATAATGGCGGTGAGAGCGTCTATTGAACAATCTCCATCGCGCTCTGCGCGGAAACATGCTGCTGCTCTTGGAATGTCGGCCAGAACGGTGAGGCGAATTTTACACTCAGACCTTCATTTACACCCGTATAAGATGATGGTTGTTCAAGAATTGATGCCAGCAGATTTTGTTAAACGTAGAGATGCTTGCAATGCAATACTGGCTTCTTCACAACCCGGCACTATTCTGTGGTCGAGTGATGAGGCACATTTTCACCTATCGGGCACAGTAAATAAGCAAAACTTTCGATACTGGGCAGCTGAAACCACGAGCTCTTCACCAAAAACCTCTTCATTCTCCAAATGTGACTATGTGGTGTGCTGTGTCCTCCATAGGCATAATTGGCCTCTACTTTTTTTGAATCGGGAGGTGCAACCGTTACTGTGAACGCTGTGCGCTATTGTCAGATGTTGGAGAACTTTTTCTTCCCCAGAATTGAAGAGTATGGTGAGGAAAATATGGAAGCCTTTTGGTTTGAACAGGATGGTGCCACGGCTCATACCGCCCTTCGCTCTCGCCAACTTCTGCAAAAACGGTTTCCCGGCCGCTTGATCTCATTACGAGAGGATGTTTCATGGCCCCCTCGCTCCCCCCGATGTAAGCCCATGCGATTATTTTCTTTGGGGTTACCTCAAATCTGAGAATCTGAGTTTACAAAGTTCGACCAAGGACCTTGGAAGCCCTTAAGGAAGCAATTGTTGATGTTATCACTGGAATACCGCCAGATATGCTGCGTAGAGTTTATATATTTTAAATTAAAGTATATATATTTTTACAAAATATAATATTGAAAAATGCGTTTAAATCTGGTTATCAGTTTCTGAGATTAGCGCGTACAAACGCACAGATAAACAGACAAAAATTAAAAAAAACACTATTTTGGGGACTGTTACATAAATAAAGGATGTAATAAGATTTTTTTGAATATATCTTCCATGTACAGACAGTGATCAGTTACAGATTTATTATAAGTGCCTATATACATATATAGATTCACATGTATTCCTATATACTTAACAGGGTATGGACAGTAAGATACAATACGTACCACGAACAGTTATTGCTGACAGGCAGTTCTGATGCCAGAGCCCTACTGACAGCGGCCGCCAGCATCTGTGAGCCTGACGACGACGAGAGGAAGGGACAGGTGTATGTATTTCAAATTAACTTTATTTATCATGTATAGCGGGATGATCTGACAGAACTCCGTCTCAGTCCGTTAATTTTGGATATATTTAATTAGTTGAGGCCTGTCGTGGCGCAGCGGCACAAGAGTGTGACTGTAACCGACAGGTTCTGTATTCGATCCCCAGTCGAGGAAATGAAATATTTAATATTTTCAATTTAAATATTAAACGTTTCATTTCTTCGCTCTGGTAATAAGGCAAAGCGCGGCGTTGAGTTCCGCCACACAACACGCAATGCCTCAAATTTGGCGGAAAGTGGGGAACGGACGTGGAACGGGAGTGTCTTAACACTAGGTTCCCGGGTTCTCTCGGTACCCTGCCCCGTGCGGGTTACAGCGTAAAGGTAAAAAAAAAATTATCAAAAAATATTCTGAGTGAAAATGTAATTATTTTAGATTAATCTTTACGGTTTGTAAAGAGTTAGTTATTTTACAGTTTGTTGGAACATATACATATATATATATAAACATTAGCTCAAGTAAAAATGGATACAGCCTCTCGTCTTTACAGTAAGATACTGATCATATCTACCATAAGGAATTTAGAAAACTATAAAAAGATAATAATTAATTCCAGTCTAGAAGACGGCGTCCTACAGTCCTACGAACAGCACGAGGACTCAGTGTACTGCGCGGAGTGGAGCGCCGCCGAGCCCTGGACCTTCGCCTCGCTGAGCTACGACGCGCGCCTCGTGCTCTCGAGAGTGCCGAGGCACTTTAAATATAGGATTTTATTATAATAACTAGCTACCTACAGCGGTTTTGCCTGCTGGAATTATGTATATATACTAATTTAAAGTTTTGTCTTTCTGTTATTATAATGACGTTATTACTTTTAAAACAATATCTATACATTAGTAAATAAAATTTTATTTAAATGAATAAAAAAATTGTAGCAATTGTGTTGATCTTAATATATTTAAATTAGCATAACTTTCTTTCTTTTTTTAGATTAGCGCGTACAAACGCAAATACAGACAGGCATTTTTTTTACATCACTCTTTTGGATCCTGTCGCATTAATATACATCCCCTTATACGTTTTGTTTTAATATATCTTCCATGTACAGATATTGATGGATTAAAGATTTATTATAATATTAAATATAAACTGAAAATTATATATATAAAACGGGAAATCTTATCTGTGAGCGCTACTTTTCTTTACTGCAACACTATTTCTTGTTCTTTAAAAATATATATAGAACTCTTTTTTTTTAATATTAATCACGAAAATACACGAGTACTTACGATTTTTTGCGGAAACATACGAACACCCACGAACAATGGTCACTGTCGTTGGAGGTCGCGAATACTAAGAAGTAATTAAATCTCATGCTACATATACCTATTTATATATTTTTAATATTGATTTTCTCAAAAGAATATTTAATTTTTTTTTTCATTTTAGTAACTTTTCATAATATCTAAAGAAATTAGTTATAATGAAATGTAACTATTTTTTTTATTTATTAATTTAAAAATAAAAAATGTCTTTTGTATATACATTAAACATTCCTTAATATATTTATTTTATAGAGAATGAACACATTTATTTACCCTTTTTTTATAAATAAAATAACACTCTAAATACGACAGGTTGTGGGTTCGATCCCCACTCTAGGTACTTAACTATTTCTTCATGCATATCTTTGCTTTGGTGACAAGGCAAAGTTACAAAAGGGCATTCAACTCCACCACTCCACATGCAAATTTGCTGAAAAATGTGGAAATCAATCTGCTTACCCTGCCATGTACAGAATACAGTGTGAAGCAGAAAAAAAAAACAAAAATACAATAAAATATATATTTATTTACATTTAGAATCTCTCAGCGACTCGCTTGGCGACATTTCTCAGATTTCCATACACTTTCGACGGCGGCGATCCCATGATCAAGTTGCAAATGGCTCTCCTTGCTAAGGCAATATTTTGGTAACTGCCTAAAATATGAATTTTTGAATCGGCCAAGACTATTCTAGTTTTCGTTACATTTTCTATAGTAAACTTAGTGCGGCCTGCTTTACCGGCCAATCTGCCTATAGCTCTGCCTAAATGATCACCCTGTAGAGTCTTCACATCTTTTATCTCGAAAGATTCGACAAATAAATCATCTAATCGTAGTAAGGCTAGAGCATCTTCAACATCAAATCCGTAGATGAAAGCCTGGAAAATGTTTTATTAACATATTTAATTATTCTTGTAATATTTAAATTTAAACAAGTCTGAAAAATGGGTTCCTTAGTTCCTTTAGCTTATACTTATAAAGAAAACAAAAGAAAAACAAACAATATTGCTATGTCAGAATGTAAAACATTAAATAGGATTTCCTATAGCAATGGAAGCTGCTAGTGTTAAAGATACAGTTCCCCACAAGAATTATCTTAAATTTCAAAGTCATTGCTTGTTAAAATTTGGAATTGAATACCATGTTTAATCTATTAGAGTGTGGAAATGGAAATTAGTTTCCACAGAACAGAAATTACACTAACATTCATTGTGTTAACATTCCAAGAGAAATAATGTTTTATGTATTCGGCTAAATAAAGTATACTTACTTTAACAAAATCTGCAGCTTTTTGTAAATTAGCTATGTCTTTAGTTTCTGGTCCAATTTTGATTTCCACATTACGACTTTTTGTGTTGAAACGCACTTGGAGCAGTAGATGTTCTACAATTGGTGTGAAGATTTTTAACCAGTTTTCTCTTAATGGTGTGTATCTGTTAAAAATAATTAAACATGTTTTTAACAAATAATATTTAATTTGTTTAATGTTATTTTTCACTGTAGTAGTACTATTTTAAAAAATATGTCCTATGCAAATAGGACTGACCCACCGAGGAATCCATATCTATTTCACAGTTGTTGATCAATGGTAAGTATAACTTATAAAAGCCGATAAACTTAAGTTTGAATTTATTTTATATTTAATGAACTGCATTTATAAGTTTAAAATAGTTTTTATCTATATATATATGTGTGATTATTCCTTTCCTGGTACATCAAGTTCTTATTTATAGCCAAACTTTTTATATTAACTATCTTAATTCTATGGGTAATAATATCTAATATCTGTAGGGGAATACCCCTAACTAATAAGTTAGCAGAATTAAAATTAGCAAATTTATTCTATGAGTTTATATTTATATCGAAGTTTGTTCTCTAGTGTAAAGAACATGCGGCCATAAAAAATAATTAAATTTAAAGGTTATACCTGTGAGCTGGTACAGCAATTTTCCTCATATTTTCTTTACTTTCATTTGGTTCTGCATTTCTTTTCATTTTCTTCAGTTTAGATCGACGTTTTCGCTTCTTTCCCGCATCATTTTGTTGTTCTACGTCCATACCTTCACCAGATTCAGAAACGACCTTATTTTGGACATTTTTTAGTTTTATAGGGTTTTTGGCAGGTAAAAATTCGTCCACATTGATATTTTCTACTTCCATTTTGTATTCTTGTAAGTAGATATAAAGATATTAAAGGAAAATAAGGCGAAAATTATTATTTTCTTGTTGTTAAATAATCTTCACATGGTCTTTGAAGTTGACCACAGATAAAAGGAAGATGTTTACATCTGTCAGAAGTGAAGTAAATAGAAAATAGTAAGCACTATTAAATTGATAAAAAGTAGAGTGAAATAAAATAATTATATTAAATTTTAATTAGTATTTGCTTATAAAAATCAAAAATATTATTTTTTGTTGTTTTTAATTGATCTGTTTTAATAAATGATATGAAAAAATTTACGTAAAAATAATGGAACGCTTACGTCAAAATAGCCAATAGAGGTGTTATGTCATATCTCCTAGTTGATTTTTTATTATTATGTACTAAATAAAGGTAAGGGAAGTAAAATGATAGTATACGCTAACAGGTTAACGCATTAAAAATAATTTATGAGTAACTTATCACGTTCTCAATTTTATAGGTCTTCTTGAAAATGGCGACACTTATAAGATGTGTGAAGATCCCCGTCCAGGGTGGTAAAATAGCAGGATGTACCATCGTTCAGAATAGAACTATAATGGGCAAGGCATTGAGAGAATCACTGCCACCGCGTCCGCCTAAACCAGCACCATTTGACTACGAAAATAAAAACTACGGTTGGATTCGCAGTCTCTTCGACCGAACCACACATAGGTTTGATGAAAATACTAAAGTTTTAGTCGTCGAAGGTCCAGTAGCAGCTGGTAAGACGGAATTCGCTAAACAGCTGGCTGAAGGTCTCGGTATGAAGCATTTCCCTGAAGCCAACATGGATATTCACTATGTTCGCCCCAATGGAGTCGACATTCGTATGTTCGATAAAGATATACCTGAGGATACCAGGACCTTTGACCATGTAAACTTTAACCTTGCACCTAACCATCGTCTTGCTGGAAACTATCAGATCATGACATACATTGCAAGATATCATCAATATATTGATGCACTAGCTCATCTTTTGAACACCGGACAAGGAGTCATTCTAGAAAGGTCGCCATATTCTGACTTTGTATTTTTAGAAGCAATGCTTTCACAAAATTACATAAGTAAGGGAATTAAATCTGTTTATTATGAACTGAAGGCGAACACAATTGAGGAGTTGATGAGACCCCATCTTGTTATTTACTTGGATGTACCAGTGGATAAGGTGTCTATTTTCAATATTAACCAATTATTTTATATTAGGCTGTTTAACATGTGTTTGACCCCCATTTTCCGCTCAATTTGAGGCACTGCTTAAAATAAGAAGTAAAAATGTCTTATTGCTAGAAGATTGTCAACACTTGTGGGTTTAATTTCTTCTCAGGGTGATCATTTATTTTCATTTGCTAGCTCTGGGTCTTACCGATCCATAGTGTTGAGTGACATCAATTTCCACACCATATCATGAAAGTTATGATGGTGCATGCAGTTTGAATTCTTTTTTTTTTAGCTTCACACTGTATCCCTTACATAGCAGGGGAGACAGAGGGTACTTACTAATCTAGTGTTAAGATACTACATCCAGTTTCACCACTTTCTGTAAATTGTGTGTTGAGTGGTTGTACTCAAACCACTGTTACCAGAGCTAAGAAATGAAACATTAAATGTTTAATTTGAAAATATTTTATATTTCATTAGGTTTCAAATTAGAATACAAATAGTTAATTTCAATTTCCTTTTCAATTAAACAATTTTATGTGCAGTTATTTTTTTTTTTTTCGATAAAAGATTTGTTAGTTTACAAATAAGAAAAACAACTTTGCCTTGTTCTTATATAAACAATTTAATATCAACTAGTATAATATTAAACAATCTATACATATGTTATAAATATAATTGAACTGTCACTTCCAAATAACTGGGTGGCCTTTTCCAATTTATCACATAATTATACAAAAATATATATTTAAAAAAATTGTATGAAAATTGTCCGTCTTTCTGTTCGACTCTTATGACTAAAAGATAGAGGAAACCATATAGGGAAAACCTAAGGGTGTTTTGTTATTTTTTTTTTTTATGTATACTCAAGGTACAAGAAGCTATCAAACGCCGCGGCTACAAACATGAGGTAGAGGGCAAAGCCCTAACTACGCCTTTTCTAACTGAAGTTGAACGTCAATACAAGAACAATTATCTACGGGACATATCAACACACGCGGAGCTCCTGGTTTACGATTGGACTGGTGGTGGTGAAGTTGAAGTTGTGAGTATTATTAGAGTCAACTTTACACTGTATGCGGCACGTGGCAGGGTAGGCAGAGGGAACTTGGGAACCTAGTGTTAAGACACCGTTCCACTTCCGTTTCCCACTTTTCTAAATATTTAGTTAGAAAATATTAAATATCTCATTTCCTCAAGTAGGGATGGAATCCACAACTAGTCGCAGGGCAGGCCTCAATTGTTTTAATAAACAAAGTATAATGCGTAATTTTGTTGAAAACAAGAATGAAGAATGTCGAAAAGAATTGGGGATGTCGTCTCGACTGTAAACGCGTCCATTATGGATACGCGGGATAGTGACATATTTTCCAAGTGGCACGGAGTCTAATTCCGCTAAGATCACATTTTTATAGGTTTTCCAAAAAAAAATATTTTTTTTCTTCTGTAAATCTTATTTGTTCTTGCCTTTTTTCAGCATTTTTGTAGCGTGTGATACTAATTTATGATATATAAAATATTTCCATTTATTTTATATTAATTAAATGTTCAGATAGTTTATGTCAATCTATTTTTAGATATCCATTTAAAATCGCTATTCCTGCCTTCGCGCTAGAAGGAACTTGAGAATCTAGCGTTCAAACAATCAGTTTCATTCTCCAATTAATTTAAAACATAAAATAATATTTAATAATAATATATAATTTTTTTATCCGCTTAATAACTTGGCAAGGAGCTTAAAGAAACCAGTATTAACATCTGGTATTAACCCGTTCCATTCCTCAATTTCGAGTTGTTTAAGTTGAGAGACGGAACTCAACGCCGCAGCCTTGTTCCCGAAGCGGTAATATGAAATATTTACTTTCCTCGACTAGGGATCAAACTCACAACCTATCGAATTTTCAACCACACTCTTATGCCGCTTTGCCTAGACGGGCCTTAATGATAATAATAATATAAATATTTCCATTCAATTCCCAGGTAGTAGAAGACATAGAGCGTCTCAATTTTGATCAATACACTGAAAGAGAGGAACCCAAAATGAAGGACTGGCGTTTGCCAAGAGAGATGGAATGGGCTGAACAGCGGGCCCTGTATACAAATTACAAGAACTATCTGATGAACCTGTTCAATATACCAAGATTTGATGTACCGGAGTTGGTGACCAATGCGGATGATAGCTACGCTAGAGATACGGTATTTATTTTTGATATTTAATTTAAATAAATATTAATGAATATTTGTATTTTAAAAGCGTAAACGTTTTCTATTTCTTTACATTTAGTTTTGTGAACATTTTATTGGTTGTTTATGTTTATTATTTCATATAGTTCTTTTGTCTAATGTATTTTAATGGTGTTTTATTTCTTCACTTCCTACATATTAATGTAGGAATTAACGCCATTTTTGTCTTTACATAGCAAAAAAAGGAAAATCGTTCACTTTTGAAAGAGTCACTATCTGGTTCTCACTAAGGTTCTATATACATATTATAATTAAAAAAATGTATATAAGGTTTACAAGGAATTGAACCTGCCCTTTTATTACAAACAACTCTGCCTTATTTTGTCTTAAATATAAAAAGAAAATAATTTTTGTATACAATATAAAATGTTATTTATAACAATAAAAAAAAGTTTATTTTTTAATTTTATATTTTTAATCTATTTTAGGTTATCTATGAACATCCCGCGTTCCACTACGAGGTCGGGTACCAGGACAAGGAGGGTAACCTACTCAAGAACAAAATGCCCAAATACACTGAACATATATAAATGAATACAGTGTAATGTAGAAATATTGTAAAATATATATGATATGAATAAAATTATTATGTTGGGATGTAGTTTTATTATTTTTTAGCTTTATCTAAAGAAACCTGGGACCCTAGTAACAACACTACATTCCCTTTAATCTTTCTGTTGAATTCAGACATTGTGTGTTGAGTGGCGGAACTAAACGCTGCCATTTGCCTCATTGTCAGAGAGAAGAAACGAAAATATTAAAATATATTTATAGACAGAATGCTTATATTTGAGTGTGAATTAAACATTTTCTTTGCATAAAGATTGAACAATTGAACATTTCTAAATTGTGCAATTCTCATAAAACCATCCATATTACCATATATATATTTTTTAAGTTATTAAAAAAGAGTAAAATGAAATGCATTTTTTAAAAAAAAATCATTTTATTGTAATAAAAATATAAAACTACAAGTGTTCACAACAGCACCTCACTGCCTCATACAATAGTAAAAAATAATTATAACAAAAACATACTCAATACATAGTATAATCAGTTAAAAAATAAAAAAAATGTTTACATTTTGGCAAAAAAAATATTATTTTATAAAATAGTATTACAAAGTTTATGGAATGTCAAAATATTTTAAAAATTCTGTTGTTAATAAATTATATTAGAAATGTTAATTTTATATCGGTTATTCATTATTATCATTTATAAATGCACTTTACACAGAGTATACATGTCACTTAAAGTTTTAGTTGAAATCATTTTATATTATCTTTATTTTATGTTTACTTTGTAATTTAGTATAAAAAAACATATAAACATTATATTCAGTTTTACACTGTATCCCGCACGTACCATGATGGTAGGCAGAGGGAACTTGGGAACCTAGTGTTAAAACACTCCATTCCGTTCCCCACTTTCCGCAAAATTATAAGCATTGCGTGATTAGTGTAGGAATTTAATGGCACTCTTTGCCTTATTACCAGTGTGAAGAAATATTCCATTCCCTCGAGTGGGGGTCGAACCCACAACCCGTCACGTGTTTACAATCACGCGCTTCTGCCCCTGTGCCACTAATACTAATAACCTCAAGATTTCCTTGTTACGTAAATAATGTAGATAATATCATTATTAACAAAAAGAATGATGAGTCTCAGGTTACGTTTTATATTTAATGAATAAACAAACATAAAAATATTTTTTTAAAAATATTATCATAGTATTTTTTATGTAACGTTGCTAATGAAATACATTCGATTTTTTTAATATAAAATAATAAAAATTAAATCAATTTAAACGTTAAGACAAAAAAATCCAATAAATAATCACAATTAACAAAAAATCCAGAGGTCATCAACATTTTATTTTAGTACAAAAATATATATAGTTACTATTCAATTTATTACCTGTATTCATGTTAAATATAATATTTCATATAAGACAGTATATAAATAAACTATGCAATCCAAGAAATCACTTACTTCAAAGAACAAAAAAGAAAAAATGTTAACAAGAATATAAAATTCCTTGAATTAAATAGTTTATTTACTTTAATATAAATTTATCACATATCTAACAAATACGGCGAGTCCAGCGCGCCGAGGCCGGCCGCCACTCCGCCTTCGTTCGCGTCCGCTAATTTAGTTCTGAGCATGTGTCCAGCTTGACGGTTACAGTAGATCTTATCTTTTGTGCTAATATAAAAATATAATTTTATTATCAGCTTCACGCTTTAACCCGCATATACCGGGGTACCTCAGTAAAAACTTATGTTATAACACTGCATGCCTCCTGAACTGCTCAATTTTAGAGGCGAGGCAAGTAGCAGCTGAATGGATCCAGCATCACGCCGTATACCACATGACGGAGAGACGTATCATGGGTATCTAGAGTTTAGACACTCCCCTTTGTTCCTACTTTTCATCGAATTTGAGGAAGTGCACGTTTAGTGCCGGAGATGAACATCACACTTTGCCTTTGCTTTGTTTATATATGAGCAAAGAAATGAAATTATTATATATTTTAATTGAAAATATGTATTGAATAATCCACTTTTTCAGCATGTGACCAAGGTATAGTTTGTGGGATCGAACCCATTTTGCCTTTACGCTACGACAGGTGTTAGTGGATCCAGCTCCTGAAACTATCTTTTTTTTATGGAAAGACACGGCAAACGAGCGTACGGGTCAGCTGGTGGTAAGTGATCACCGCCACCCACGACTCTGTGTAGCACCAGAAGAGCTACAGGAGCGTTGCCCGTCTTTAAGGTGTATGTGCACCGGGGCCCGGCATTACCCAATGCGAAACGCAGTGGCCGAAGCCACTACTTAACGCCGGTTTTAAATGCCGGAGGTGGTTATAATCCGGTCCATTCTGTCCATGCGTGTTCCCATTACTGGCAACGTGACTCTACCACACGCACTTTAGTCGCCTCTTACGACACCATCAGTACCAGGGTGATTCTATTCTAAGCCGGAATCGCATGGCATCTTGTTATCAGAGCGAGACAATGAAAATAATTAATTCCTTCGAATGGGAAATTGTCCCCTTCATAGTCACACTATGCACTGCGCAACGATGGCTTCATGTCAATATACAGGATTTTTAGGATATGTTGCAATCATATAATATATACTTAGACAAAATTTATATACAGTTGCATGAAACCTTTTTATTTAATAGAAATTTGGTGAATTATTTCGCAATATTTAATTTTAATTTGTAAAAAATAGGAAAGAAAAAAAATAATTTTAAAACGTACAAAAGTTAGGACGTAGCGGGATTTGAACCTGCGCCTCTTGGGAACCGTCCGTGTTGAACAATTACCATGACGTCCAAGTTGTTCAGGGGGACTTAATATGTACTTACCCGATAATAACTCCGAAAATGCCCAACTCTGAGACGAGGTCGGTGAGCGGTGGAGGCACCGCCGCGCCGGGACGCACCACATACCCCGATATCTGACAAACGATCAAATTAATAATTATATATCTCTCAGCCCCACGCTGTATCCCCAACATGGCAGGGTAGGCAGAGGGAACTTGGGAACCCACTGTTAAGCCACTCTGTTCCACTTCCGTTCCCCACTTTCCGCCGATTTTGAGGTATTGCGTGCGTACTGGCGGAACTCCATGCGAAGAAATAAACACATTAAATATTTAAATAGAAAATATTAAATAATTCATTTCCTCGAGTGGGGATCGGAACCCACAACTTGTAGTTTACAGTCACATGTTCGTGCCGCTGCGCTACGACAGGACTCAAGTAATAATAAATTAATTATAGAAATTACATATTTTTAAAAATATTAAAATTCTAATCAAATATGGCCGTCGTCGTCGTAGTATATTCAAATCCTCGCTCTGACAATAACATAAAGCGCGGCGTTGATTTCCGCCATTCAAGGCAATACCTCGGTAATACACCGGTAAGTGGCGTTTCGAAGGTGTTCGAATAAGAACTGAGAGTGTTAACGGTCCCCAGATACACTGATGTGTCATAAAATACCACAATATATATAATATTTGACTGCAATCGTGATGAATTGCGTTTAATCCCTATTAAATATTTATTTTTAAAAAAAAAAAGAAAAATCAAAGGTGGTAATATCATCTAGTATTACAATTTAAAGTACAAAATTTACAAAGTACCCGCCCCAAAATAAAATAATACCGTTGTAACGTAACAGGCAAGTAGCGTAAGATTAAAGACACTTAATTGGGTGGTTGGTTCGAGGCCTGTCGTGGCGCAGCGGCACAAACTTGTGACTGTAACCGACTAGTTGTGGGTTCGATCCCCACTCGAGGAAATGAAATATTTAATATTTTCAATTAAAATATTTCATGTTTTCATTTCTTCGCTCTGGTACAAGGCAAATGCGGCGTTGAGTTCCGCCACTCAACACGCTATGCCTCAAAATTCGGCGGAAAGTGGGGAACGGAAGTGGAACGGAGTGTCTTAACACTAGGTTCCCAAGTTCCCTCCGCCTACCCTGCCATGTGCGGGTTCGAATAATGATATTTGGATGATTGATGGTACAATGAACACACCAGAGGCGGTAGTATCCTCTCCATGAGTATGTAGGCGGCGCGCTCGCGGCTGTGGCGCATGCGCAGCAGCGCGTCGCGCACGTCCGCGCCGTACAGGTTGTTGCCGCCGCCCTCCCTCTGTGGCTTCAGAACGAATCTGCGAAGCAACTTAGCTAGTTACTATAGTTCATTATGTATAAATTAAAGTGGACTCTCTAGAACGAACGAATAAAGAAATATGTGATACGCAACTAAGTGCTCGCAGTTTATTCATTTCATAAATTTTGTATGTTTTTTTTATTTCACTGCACGTAAATTATATATTAAAATATAGCTTTTTCCACATTATGCTTTTTAACCGCCATATGCTTTGAATAATATAAAAAAAAGTAATATTTCGCAAAAATGGCTTTACTATGTGTTTCAGCTTGGTTAATGACGTGTAATGATATGTCAAAAATCAGACTAACTCACCGCAGAAGCTGACTATTAATAGTGAGTTAGGTAATTCACCATTGTGTATAATAGTTACAGTAAAGAATGTGCGTTCGCTCTTTAGGTCTACATGTACCAGATTTAGATACGGAAGCATTCAATTCTTATTTTTAAAGCTTTTAGCTAAACGTGTCGTTTGATGTCTTCCACACCAACTTCTACCTACCCTGATCTATAGACACACGGAAACTGCTGTAAAGCTATTGCATAAAAATTTTTCAACTTCACGCTGTATCCCGCACGAGGCAGGGTAAGCAGAGGGAACCTAGTGTTAAGACACTCGAGAATTTGAGGCATTGCGTGTTGAGTGGCGGAACTCAACGCCACGCTTTGCCTATTGTAAGATAATAAAAATGTTCAAAATATTTTTATTATCTCACACTACTTGTAGGTTATTTCGGAATATTTTCAAAAAGTCATTAAAAGTTCTGCTATATCATCGATAGATGGCAAAACTAAAAAGTATCACCGCTGTGCCGGTCGGAGTGGGAGATGATTTTCCTTACGGAATTTCTGAAATCGGTCTCCACGATAGAAGCTATGCATAAAATATGCAATAGTACATAAAAAAAGAACCTGCAAGAGTAGATCATAAAAAAAAAAACTTAAAAACTCACCGTTCAGCATCAGCCAACGCCATATCAATCGCTCTCTCTCCACTCTCATCAAAGTCCAATGAATAGAGGCCCGTGAATATATCCCTGACCTTCCCGGTGGAGGCGCCGGCGCCCATGAACTTCTCCAGAACACCCGGAGCTGCGAGAGCTTGCTGGACTTTCTTTGTACCAGCCAGTTGGTAATGGATTGAAGGGCATTTTATTGCACTGAAAATAAAAAAATGTGAATTGTGTTTACATCAATTTAAATATGACCTGCACTATGCTATTAGAATATGAAAAGCGGTATTTATTTCAATATGTGCTAACCAAGAAAAGTAAACATATTTTTTTTATTTACTATTTTTTAAAGTGTAATTCCACACTTCGGATAGAAAATACTAAATTTAAATTTAAAAAGCGTATAGAAAATTTAAACGTAGCAGGATTTGAACCCGCGCCTCTTGGTATCAGTCCCAGTGCTCTGACCAACTAAGCCATACGTTCTTATCAAGCTACGGCGAAATTCTTATACGCTTGTTACAACTTATTTATGTTGTAAGCATCTCTGTAGGGAAATTTCTACAAATTCCCGCTACTCAAAGAAATTGGTAAGAATAATCGTTTGGCAAGAGAGAATGCTATATATAAGACAGATTTTTTTAGGACACAAAATACTAAACTTAAATTTAAAAAGCGCATAAAAAATTATAATTAATAATTATATATGTTATTACATAAACTGGCATCACATTCAATAGGTAGATATTAAATTTCAAAAATTTTTAAATGAACATATTTTCTGTAGGTACGAAAAGGTAATTTGGGAACTTAACTGAATTCAAACCGAAGGTAACAAGGCAAAGCGCGGCGTTGAGTTCCGCCACGCATTACGCAATGCCTTAAATTCAGCAGTAAGTGGGAAAATGTCATGTCATGTGCAGAATACAATGTGAAGCTAAAAAAAAAAAAACTACAAACTTATATACATACGTAGATCTCTCAACTCGCAGTCTTGCATCCCAATCTCTAGTGGACGGATATTGAGCGGGTTCATATCCAGACCTGTAGTACACTACTGCTATAGGGTGACCATCTCTATTGAAGGAAAAACAAAACATATTAATGAAAAAATAAATCAAGCAAGTGATTCGGATCGATTCCTGCTCAAAATACATGTATTATTTTCATTTTCTTGCTCTACTCTACTCAGCTTCACGCTTTATCCCGCACACGGCAGGGTAGGCAGAGGGAACTTGGGAACCTAGTGTTAAGACACTCCGTTTCACTTTCGTTTTTCACTTTCCGCCGAATCTGAGGCATGGCGTGTTGAGTGGCGGAACTCAACGCCGCCTTTTGCCTTGTACCAGAGCGAAGAAATAAAAACATTAAACATTTCAATTTAAAATATTTAATATTTCATTTTCTCGAGTTGGAATCCCGAACCTATCGTTTACAGTCACACGCTTGTGCCACTGCGCCACGACAGGCCACAAATTTATTTTCTTGCCATTGTAAAAATAAGCGTGGCGTGGAGTCCCCACCTTTCAGAGTATCTTAACGTCAGGTTCCGTGTGCCCCGTTTAGTTAGGGAACTGAACGGGGGTGTTACGCATATAGCGTCTATTCTGCTATAGGAGGGATATGCCATGATATTGGCGAATCAAGATCAATAAAACTTACATCATGAGTTGTTTTTTATCATTCAAACATGTTTCTTCATATATTTCATTTAAAGTCTTTCTGTATATCTGTGAAAAGAAAGATAATAAAAAAAATACACAATTAATAAATTGTTATAAAAAACATTATATCGTTTTTGTATTTAGAAGATAATTAAAAATTAAGTGTTATTTATTTGCGTATAACATCTGACTATAGGCTCGATGGTAGTGGGTTCGATCTCCACTGGGGGAACAGATTATTACTATTTTCCCAAACCGGTGAAACACACAAAGTAGCTTAGGGTTTCATCACTCAACACGCAGATTAACAAAATTTTGGCGGCTGGCGGGGAACATAGTGTCCTAACACTAGTTTTTAACTTATCTATATCTATCCAGCTATAAACGAGATAAAAACTTTTTTAGAAATGAAATATTAAATGTCTTTATTTGTAAAATAAAAATATTAAGTTTCCTGGACTGTGAAGCCACAACCTATCATATCACCACAGAAATTAACAGATGAAAATTATCCTTTATCTATGAATTCAATATATAAAAAAAATAATCCTGCCAAATGCGGGAAAAAGCGTGAACCCAAAAAAAAAAACAAAATCTAAACAAAAAAAACTTACCATAATATCAGGTCTCTTTTCAAATATCTCAAACTCATGAAACCTCTGATCGCATATATTATAAGAGACTTCTTCAACTACAAACAGTACGACCGCTGACGGTACACCGAATAGATCGTACGCCTCTATTATACCCGAGCAAAGACCGGAAAGAGCACGGTTTTCTGGCATCTAATGAACAAAAATCGACATTAAATGGCTATTTGAGACGTCAATTAGCGATTAATTAGAATTAATTAGTAATCATTTGTACTAGATTGATATCAGATTTTACAAAATTAATGTTAAATAACGTTATTCTGACTGTATATTTAAAAGTATATTCGCAGCTATTTTATAATTTTTATAAAAAAAGTAATATATACTAAACTTGAAAAGATATTGTGGTTTTAATATTTTTACTATGTTTTAAAGTGTTATTCCACACTTAGGACAGATAAATATTCCACACTTAGGACAGATAAATATTATTCTCTCTTGCCAAACGATAATTCTTACGAGTTGTCTTTGGGTAGCGGAAATTTGTAAAAATCTCCCTACAGAGATGCTAACAACATAAATAAGTTGTAACAAGCGTATAAGAATTTCGACGGAGCTCGGTGAGAACGAACTGCTTAGTTGGTCAGAGCGCTGGAACGGTATTCCAGAGGCGCGGGTTCAAATCCTGCTTCGTTCAAAATTTTTATACGCTTTTTAAATTTAAGTTTAGTATATTGTGGTTTATTAATGAAACCTCAATAAATTAATTAAATTCATAAATTTCATATTTCATACATTTTTTAAATCCCAAATATGTATTATTTTTGTAGCTATAAAAAATGATGTCAATCATCAGTATACAAAAAAAAAAACAAATAATCCAAAGTAGCAAAATATTTTTTGGAAATCTTTATAATTTTTTTAGGTTAGGTTTTGTATACAAAGACATTACAAATTATATATAAATATAACATTTGACATTGTTAATAAATACAAATCTTACTAATGGCAACATTGTTTTCAATATTTTTAAACAAAAAATAAAACAAAACTTACATCTTTAATCATTTCACTGTGTCCCAATTGACGTAGAATATAGCTGAAATAAAAAAAAACAACAAAAAATTAAAAAAAGAAAGTTTTTGTCAAAAAATAATAACTGTCACTTGAATATCACAGATTAAGTAACAATTATTATTTTTTAATCATATCTTTTTTAATGTAAACAATCAAAATTAAATACATTTAATACATAATCAAACATTACACTACATGCCACGAACACGACGCATGCTAACAATACAATACAAAAATAATTCAATGACGAAATATTAAATACTTATTATTATGACAATTTCATTTAAAAAATATACATTAAATTAAAAAAAAAGGTTATGAATAAAAAAATAGTTTAAATAAAAAAAAAACGTTCAAAATAGTTGAAATAACATGACAGAGAAAACTCAGTATTAGGACATTTTTTTCTCCACTTTCCGTTCAATAATACCAAGGTAGTGTAGGCAGAGGAAACTTGGGAATCTAGTGTTAAGACACTCCGTTCCTATCAAAATACCAGTGTTGCCAACTTTCCGCCCCATTTGATTAATTGTCTGTCGAGTGGCAGAACTCAACGCCGCACTTTGCCTCGTTACCAGAAATGACAATTATAAATATTTCATTCTCTAGAGTGATGAGCGAACTCATGCACGAATGCAACGTTAACAGTCGCAAGCTTCTGCCCCTGTACTACAAATATTATATAAAAAAGCACGATTTACCATATATTAATTTAAAAAAAACTCTCACTTGAGGCCTGTCTTGGCGCAGCGGCACAAGCGTGTGACTGTAAGCGACACGTTGTGGGTTCGATCCCACTCGAGGAAATGAAATATTTAATACTTTCAATTTAAATATTTAATGTTTTCAATTCTTCACTCTGGTACAAGGCAAAAGGCGCTGAGTTCCGCCACTTAACACGCAATGACAATGGGGAACGGAATTCCGCCACTTAATTCGGCGGAAAGTGGGGAACGGATTGTCTTAACACTAGGTTCCCAAGTTCACTCTGTCTACCCTGCCATGTGCGGGATACAGCGTGAAACTGTGTTGAGTTGAGTATACTCTCACTCGGCTCACTCAGCTTCACGCTGTAACCCGCACATGGCAGTTAGCAGAACTCGGGAACCTAGTGTTAAGACACTCCGTTCCAGTTCCTATAATCGTAACTATTTAATAGTTTGCTGCATATTTACTTCAATGAAATTGCCACAACAACGTAGACAACGTTATACAACTAACGCCACAATAAATACATGCTATTTTTTACTACAATTATTATATTATAACAATTTGAATTTACAAATTGAAATTATAATTTACAGAAAAAAGATATTATTTTAATTTTAAATTTAATTGCCATTAATTATTTATTCATTTTGGTAATTTTTTATCATCAAAATGTCCTGACACTTAAGATATTGTGAATTATAAAAGTTTGACGAAAATGTATAAAATATATAAAAATATATTTTCTCTTCATGTTCAATATATTAAAATTGACTAAAATGGCCGAGGTACATACTATAAAAAATATACAACGGAATTAATTATCATATCGATAATTTATCTATCCATAAACACGTAGCCACGAGATGCATGAAGAAAAAAAAATAAAATAACATTTGAAAGATGTCTACCCTAATCCATTCACAAATCTATAATTGGACAAAATTATCATTAAAAAAAATATAAAACAATTAAAAATATATCGATTTCGACCGACAATCCAAGGTCAGGGAACATCTCTCAAGTAGGAAACAAAGAGGACTAAAGTCGCTTATATACATGCACGCCAAACTTTTTATTTCTACTCTCAAATCAATCTTTACATCTAAAGAACCTTTAAAAAGCCACAGATTATAAATCTAACCAAAAGCATGCATAGATAAAATATTTGGTGCAAGCAAGATGGCGGAAGCGTGCATAGACAACAAGCATAAGTGAGAAATGAGCGCGTGATGTTATAAAGCAGTCACATGAGAGATGTTGACTGATTGCACGGAAACCGTTATGGGCTATGACCTTTGTTAATTTGAAGAAAACACATACAAATGTTATATTAAATATATAATAATAAATAAATATTTTTAGCTTCACTCCATATCCCGCATGTTCCCCACGTGTTGAGTGGCGTAACTCAACACCGCGTTTCGTCTCTTACTAGAGTGACCGACCTCAAAACATTACTCATTATTCAGCTTCACGCTGTGCCCTGCACATGGCAGGGTAGGCAGAGGGAACTTGGGAGCCTAGTGTAAATATCCACTTTCCGCCAAATTTGAGGCGTGTTGAGTGACGGAATTCAAGGCCTTGTTACTAGAGCGAACAAATAAGAATATTAAATATTTAAATTTAAAAAAATATTAAATATTTAATTTCCTCGAATGGGGATCAAACCCGCGTTCACATGCTTGTATCCCTGAGCCACGACAGGCCCTAAAACAAATCGTCAAATAAGATACATATTTGTGGAAAGACATATTAAACGATTTTAAATAACAACACTAATTAAATAATTAGTAACAGATAAACAATAACAATCCTAAATATATTATGTTATCTGTGGTTAATCAAATTAAAAGGTTTTAGCCCATCGCAGTGTCGGTACCGAAACATGGCGGGAAGGTTCGACGTCATGGCGCCGAAACTCGCTGCCACGGTGTTAAACTCCACTTGTTTAATTTTGTTGCACTCCGGCTTTTGCATCAGGTAGTCCGATCTGAAGAGGCCAAGGCTGAGCGACTGGAATATTATTAATTTTGTCCAATTATATGATAATATTGAGTAATATAAAATTTTCAAAAATCGTTTTTTTTTATATATTAGTATATACAGATTAATAAACAAAGACAATAGATTTTATAAATAAATATTTAGGGCATAAAATTTTAATAAAATTAAGTTGAATACAAACATTAAAATCCCAAACCAAATATGTTGCTATCAAAGTATTGTGTTTAAGAAAAATTTATTACTGTGTATGTATGTACAATTAAATTTGATACTCCATCACCATTATTGTGTATATAAAACTATATTTCATACAATATACTATATAAATACATATAAGTAAATCACAATACATACATAGTTATAAGTAGAAAAATATGGCCCTAAATTATTCAAATAAAATTATAACGGAGACACTGTATCTTTAATTCTTCCTCACTTTATTAAACGTAAATAGATTTTTCTGTATAAATTAATAAAAAAAAAACATATTCTAAAATAAATATAAAAAAAAAAACATTTAAATTTTAACTGCCGCCATTTTTTACCACATGTATAAACAACACAAAGATCATAGTTATTAATCCTTAATAAATACTCGCACAATGCACATGCACACGCTTCACTTACAAATAAAAAAAAAATATTATAATTCCAATATACTTAGCGTTCCAGAATTATTATATAATATTTTGCTTATAAAAAAAATACCTATAACATTTTACCTGTCAAACCGGGAAGCTATTTAATACAGATTTATAAAACATATACTATAATTATTACATTCTTATTTCTTTACAAAAGCAAAAAAAAAAAAACATAAATTTATTACAATTTCATTCTATTCAAAAGCAATAATATACATTAACCGCACAATCTACTATGACAAATGGATTGCAAATAAAACATTGTAAACAATAGACAATAAGAATCACCTATCAACACTATATATTTATTGATTAATTATCTGTGACAATTAGTTATATTCATAACCCATTTGCTAATATTTAAATTATGTTATTATTCAGTTTGCATTTAAATTACACAAAGTGAGTATCAACTTTTATATAATATGCTACTAAATATTAATTATCATTTTGTTCGTATGTTATCAATTAAATTACTTGAGAATTAAAAATATTACAATACACATAACATTGCAACAATATTTGTTTTTCCCGCGTAATGGTAGACCAGATTTTTCGAATCACATTAACATATTTTTTTATCAAAATTATTTGTGCCAGGGATGTTAGGGATGTAATCGATATAGTAATTATCGATTTCGGCTATTAAATAACAAAATTATTATTAGTTATAATAATATAGTATCGGATAATGTCGATAGCTTATAAAATACTTGTTTTTTTTTAATCATGTTATTGACAGTTTGTAAAATTTGCTGTATATTTTTTTCTAAAAAAATATTGTTTTTATCGCTACTTCGTACTAAATACTAGTGTGTCACCAGACGGCCAGATAAACCTGTCAATAACAAGCCTCATTTCAAAAATTACAAAAAATGCTTCCGGTTAAGAATCACCTTAACATCCCTGTTCTATGCCAATTGAATTAAAAATCCATTATAAAATCTGGCGTTCATTTTGAATGCAATGCTATGAACTACCTCTGTATTTCCCGCGACACAGGCCCAAGATGGCCGAAACCGGAAGCTATACTGTTGATCTCCACTTGTTTCCATGAACAATATGGCGTATGTTTGGCACATTGGTTCTCTGTGTGTGGACATCTTGACTCCAGCATGATGTCCGACCTCAGCATGCCTAGCGATATCGGCTAAGACGACAGATTTATAACTAAACTATAGAGTTTTACGTTGCCGCCTATATATTTATTAATAATATGTATTATGTGTGTGTGTGTGTGTGTGTGTGTGTGTTTAAATAGATAATATGTTTAAATATTTATACTATTAATAAAAAGATTATATATTTCTTATATATATTATTTGATTAACTCCTTAAGCTCTTAACCTTTTCGTCGTTTTTACAATCTATGTCTTAAAGTTGTCTGGAAGAGATTTTGATAACGTCGTCTCAAACAATTTAAGCATTTCTTTTTTTATTTTTAATCTGTATTTAGTTATGGGTGTACAATAATAATCATAATTATTATAAAATTTTGATCTTAACATACTCTGATGTCAACGTTCATACATAACGGTTAAATTAGAAATTAAATTCGTTCTGCATTTTATCTGTTCTTATATTAAAGTAAATTAGCAAAAGAATCATCTTATTTTTATATAAAACTAGTAAAATAGCGGGTTCGTCCGTTTAAATTTGTCTTTATATAATTGTCAAATTATACAAAACCCTTAAAGAAATTGCTAAGCTAATAAACAGCTGCACCACTGTTAAGTTAGATAAATCCATTCAGTAATTTTTGCATGAAATTGGAACAAACATCCATCCATACTCACAAACTTTAACATTTATAAAGTAATTTTGATAAAATAAAAGTTAAAATGTTAATACGATATAATATTAATCAATAATATTTTTAAGAAATATCAATTATTATAAAGGGCTGTTAGATTTAATGATAAATAATAAATAGATTCTTACCTGCGCAATGCCTTCTTTTCTGACCTTTACCCATATGTCAAATAATTTCGCTGTGAATTCGTCAACTTGGAGAGCATTTTGTAAGGTATGTTCCAGAAATTCGTCATCGTGTGCTACCTGCAATATGTTACCTTGTTAAATGTAGAGTAGACAGAGGGGATTTAGTGTTAACACACTCAAGTTACCCGTTTTCTTGTTACCAGAGCCAAATATATATTTTTTTAATCAATTCATTTCTTTGAGTAAAAATGGAACCCATAATCGTAAACGCTAAGCTGCTGTGCATCACGTCTGTAATACCACTATATATAGGTACATGAAACAATGGTGTAAATATGTATCTATTAAACCAGTAAGTAAGTAAGGTTTTCTAAGCTTTCGCACGTTGTTTAATCATTGATAGAACAAACAAATCAAAAGCAAGATAATGCTAAAAGCTTAACATAGATCTACAGCTATTTGGACAGCAAGTAAAATACACGTTCCACTGAGTTGCTTGCGCCGGTTCTTCTCAGGTCTGAAGCAGTATCTTTGGTGAACGGGTGAAAAATATTTTAACCTTCAAAATAAATGGGGCCAGTGACTTTATATTTTGAATAAAATATTTGAATTCGCTACGTTTTGTAGAACATTGTACATTACATCCAAAGAGGGAGAGAGAGATATTATTTTAAGACTTTCTAATATATCTTTAGAGTTTTGTGACACTGACATGCCGGAGTAGAGAACTCTGTACTACTATTCTCTAATAGTAAGTGAGTTATTGATTAAACGTCCGCTTATTACATATATTATTAGTAAACTGACATACGGTACAGAATGTTTTCATTTGCATTTCCACTCCCGATTTAAAATGTCAATAGCCGTCATTTTGTCTCAATATAGAGTAAAAACTAGCGTTATAAGATTCCATTCCAATTAAAACATTTCTAGTCCACTATATTCCTCTGCATTGTGGAAAAAAGCGTGTTGAGTGGCAGAAATTAACGCCACACTTTGCCTCTTTATCACTCTCACTCACTCAGCTTCACGTTGTATCCCGCACATGGCTGGGTAGGCAGAGGTAACTTGGGACTATAGTATTAAGACACTTCGTTCCACTGCTGTTCTTTACTTATCGTCGAAATTGAGGCATTGCGTGTTAAGTAGCGTGCGTGTTAAGTAGTAAACCATAACCTGACAGTCACACGCTTGTGCCGCTATGGCACGACAGGCCTCTTTATTGGAGCGAGGAAATGAAAGTATTAAATATTTAATTTTCTTGGATAGGTATCGAACCTAAAACCTTTATGATTACATTATGACGCTGTATCATTGTGCCACTGCGGTCTCTAACAGTAATTAACATAATATTAATAATTCCTTCTAAGATTTGTGCCCTAAGTAACTACAGCAAAAAAATAATGAAAAAAAAAACATACCTTATGCATGAGTTCATTTAATACAGGTTGCAGCTCTATGGCCTTGTTAAATTCTGTGCGGGGAAATGGTGAGGGAAGAAGGACAAATGGTGCGATCTGAAACAAAATGTCAAATATCATGTTTGAAGGAAACTACCTAAGTAGCTTTTGAGGCGATGCCTGTGTAGTTTCAGAACTCAATGCTGCACTTTCCCTTTCCTTTTCCTTTATTTCCCAGAATGAGAGATGAATGTGAAGGAACATACCTCCGATGTAAAGATTGGGGATGTATCGAAGTCAGCTGAGTGTGAGCATACATCAAACAAATCCAACCAATACATCAGGTTTGATACACCCCACATATTCGCTAGGGAGAATAGATATATCCTTAGAATGATCCGCGAGGCTATTGAAATACAAAAACATTCTAATTTCAATAGAGAAGATCTGTCATTCTTTTTTTTTTTTTATGGATAAGACAGGGCAAACGAGCGTACGGGTCACCTGATGGTAAGTGATCCGTTGCCCACGTCCCCGAGTAACTCCAGAGGAGCTACAGGGGCGTTGCCGTCCTTTAAGGTGGAAGGGCACCGGGGCCCGACATTACCTAATGCGAAACGCAGTGGCCAAAGCCACTACTTAACGCCGGTCCTAAATGCCGGGGGTGGCAATAATCCGGTTACTGGCAACGTGACTCTACCGCACGCACTTTAGTCGCCTCTTACGACACCATCAGTACCAGGGTGATCCTATTCTAAGCCGGAATCACACAGCTAAAAATCTGTAAGAATCCATGGCAGTATGTGAGGCAATTAAGGAATCATTGGTGGAAGTTTCATATAATAATTATATCAAACGTCAGACAAATGCCACCTCAGTCTGCATGTGATCACAAACTACTGTAAAGTGTTTGAAAGATTTAGGTTTTCAAAAAATGTTTACCATTTAATATACATGATTAATCCGGTTAAAAGTTTTCATTTAAATTGTATAACAATCACATAAATCAAAAATATTATATTTCAGTTTAGTCATGATATAAATAAACATAAAATAAGTTGACACAAAAATCATAGTCCATTCCTTTCAGTGCATTCCTTTTATTAAGTAATTATATACAAATAAAATCTACATGTGATAAAATTAATTACCATTGTATTTATAGTCCATTTACTAACAATCAATGGCATCACTAATTACACTATCAATTTTTAAATAACTTAATGTTAAACAAATTAATGTATTATTAATTTCAAAGAAAATATAATTAATCAAATAATATTAGTTTTGTGTTGAATTTTTTATCACAGCAGTCTTAGCAGATGTAATTTGATAAGACTTAGTAAACTACTTTCCAAGTTTTCTTTCAAGTTTTTAATGCTTTTACTGCTGCATACAATGTATAAGCAGCAGTGAAAGCACTGCACAACTCACCACCACACTGTCTACTATTGAAAAAATGGTAATAATTGTCCCCCCGAGAGGAGATTGAACCCACAACTCCTATATTTACCACTAGTCTGTCCCATTTCACCACAAAATCAAATAAATATGGAATATATCTAATTGACAAGAGTTTCCAAGATTAATCTTAAGAAGCTGATTTCTAATTTGAAATGATGCAATAGTAGAAAATATTTAGCCTTGCAAATGAAACAATCTATAATGAATTACAATATTTTTTCTAAGACCATTATGGTATACAGGCATGGCACATCTTAATGTCAATGTGATGGTTGTAGGTTCGATTCCTACTAAGGAGAGTGGGACTTATTTTCATTTCTAAAGTGACAATTAAATCACTAATACAGTAGATAGCATTTTATAATTATATTTACTTAATAATAATTTAAATTGTAAATAGTTTATTTATTCATTATTTCCAGATATTTAAAAAACAACTATCTAACAATTTCAGAGGTTGTTGTTATGCAGAGGCATGCACACATTGCGAAAAATAGGGGCTTGAAATATCTAATACTTTTATTTCCTCCCTCTGGTAAAAATTTAAGAGAGTTGCTGGGTTCTCACTCAACATGCAAAGCCTCAAAAATAAGGCAGCAAGTAGAAACTCTAAGTCCTCCCTTCTAAAGCTGCAGCTTAATAAATCTGATTTAAAATAAAAATATAGAAAAAAGTAAATCAAAATAGACATTTACTGTTTTCAGTAATATTACCTGTATAGCATCTTTTGTGAAGTTTTTCTTATCTCTCATACCAACACCGTGCATTAGAGCCCAATCCTTGGCCTTTTCTATCACAGTTACTAATAATTTGTGTTCCACAGGCAATGGGATACATGAGGCTAGTCGAGCTTGGGTCATTTTGAAATGTCACTCACTAATTCAGCATAAATTCACTTTAAATGTTGAAGAGTAATTATGTTTTGGAACTAGACAATAAGGCTATAATTTTTCTATAAAAGACAACTGACTGTTGAAAAACTATCCGAAATGAAGTACAAGTGTCGATTGACCACTGACAGTGACTGCTGAAAATATTTATAGTAATGTCACTATGACGAATGTAATTATAAAATTAAATACATAAATAGTTTCTGATATCTGACATTGACATTTAAGAAATTTTTCAATACTATTAAATGGGGTGAATTGAAAAGATATGATATTGGGTGTTAGTGACTGAATAAACAACTTCTTACAAATCAGTACAAGGTGGTTTGAATGTATGTGTGGACTTAGAATGTATGGGAATTTCCGCAGTGGAGCGCGTTGTGTAGATTGAGTTCTCTTGTTTTTGAGAATTGCAAAAAGATAAAACGTAGTTAAAACTATTCAGTTTATTTTTTTATCTTTTATTTTAGAACCAGCTTGATTTTCACGTAACGTATTGAATATTAGTTACCCTTATTTAAAGAAGTGAAAAAAGCGTAAAGAAAAGTTGCTACAATAAAAATCCAGATATTTATTAAACAAAAAAAAGATAAATATTTATGTGCAACAGAAACTCAAAATCTATACCATCTATATAACCTTGTTTGGTTAATCCTACTAGCAACAAATCATCATTTTTTTTATCACGCTTTAAGCAACGATAGTGGTTTTTAAAAAAAAACAAGGCGTACGTGTGCTGCTTGCTTAAACGACTAAAGTTACATACATATATTTCTTCTAAAGATATCCCCAAGTAAAGTTTTTTTTTTATATTTTACAAATTACAAAGAGTAACATTATTAAAACATGTCGTGGCGCAGCGGCACAAGCGGCGATTTTCATTTCTTTGATCTGATAACAAGGCAAAGTGCGACGTTGAGCTCCACCACTCAACACGCAATATCTCAATTTCAGCGGAAAGTGGAGAACTGTAGGGGAACGGAGGGTCTTAACACTAGGTTCCCTCTCCGCCTACCCTGCCATATGAGGCAAGCAACGTGAAGCTGAGAAACAATATTTTACATGCTATAAAATAGATTGAAATAGATTGGATGAGCCGACCGTGAGAAGGTTACACGTGAAAAATGTAGCCGGTACAATCTATTTGTTTTATTTAAATTGTGCTTGTTATGTTTTTTCGTTTGCTTACATTTTATTTTTGTATTTTGTGATAGCTATTTGTTTTATTTAAATTGTGCTTGTTATGTTTTTTCGTTTGCTTACATTTTATTTTTGTATTTTATTGTATTTAATTTTGTTTGTATTTTGTTTTACTGACATAGTTATTAATTAATTCTATTGCACTAACCAACTATGGAACCAACTATAGCATAGTTGGTTACAACTTGCTTGACAATAAAAGATTCTAATTTTAATTACCAGCATTCGAAGCGTGGTAGTAATTTGTCTTTTGATATGGCAGCATTGTAATTTGGCATCTAATAATGAAATTGAAAAAAATGTTTCAATTTGCAAATGGCCGAAGTATTGTTTGCTTGCAACAAAGTTAAACAACGTTACCTGTCCTTTTGTTATATTATATCATTCATTTTCCTTGTTTAAATTCAAATTTCTCTTCTTTATAACTAATAAGAAGTAATTTGTCGGATCAAAGGAGACAGATTATCTGTTCTAATTAAAGTGTATAATGAAACTATGCTATTTAGTAATATTGTAATACAAATGTGCTTTGCAGTGTATTGTAATTAAATTTAAGTTTAGTATTTTCTGTCCTAAGTGTGGAATAATACTTTAAAAAAATAGTAAAAATATTAAATAAACAGTATTCTCTCTTGCCAAAGGATAATTCTTACGAGTTTTCTTTGGGTAGCGGAAATTTGTAAAAATCTCCCTAAAGAGATGCTAACAACATAAATAAGTTGTAACAAGCGTATAAGAATTTCGATGGAGCTTGGTGAGAACGGATGGCTTAGTTCAGCCGTACTCAACCTTTTTTTTACTAGGGCCAAAAAACGTTGCAGTCATGGGATCCCGGGCCGCAAGTGAAATTATTAGGTCATGAGTAAATCAAAGGTAACGATGTATTTACTTTATTAATAAAAAACTGTATTTTAATGCGATATTTGATACTGTGAACACTTTTTCACAATTTTATCAAGATCTGGCTTCTTGCTACATGCTACTCTTATTACATCATCCAGATGAGAATCTGTGAGTTTATTTCTGTATAGATTCTTTATGTATTTCATTTTAGAAAAAGAAGATTCGCACACATACGTAGACCCAAAGAATGTTAGTAAGATTTGGGCACATCTTTGTACGTTTTTATATTTTTGGGGAACAATGCTCCAAAACTCTACATATTCTCTGTTCTCCCTTTTTTCTTTAAACACGACTTCTAGGTTAGTGTCGTTTTTAAAATCGATAAATTCATCAAACAATTCCGCGTGATTACAACTTAAAACTGAAGCCAACTCTGTGATAGTCGTTGTTTCTAAATGCCATGGATTTTCTATAAGCAACAGACATTTTTTTGTTTTTCTTAGATCTTGGAACCTTTTTTGGAATTAGTTTATTAATGCCGTTATAAAATTTGAAATTATAGTGCAATTATCTTCCGAAATGTTAATACCATCTTCTGTAGTTTTAATAACAGTTGGAAAATTGTGCAGCTGTTTGTTCTGGATTTCTGTGTGATAAATACTTAGCTTTTCCTCAAATGCAAACACTTTATTTGCCATATTAGAAACTATGTTATCTTCACCTTGTAAGTTCCGATTGAGTTAAATTTTTCCGTAATATTGCACAGAAAAGCTAAAAGACACACCCATCCATCATTTTGTAATTCAGGGTACACTTTATTATTTTGGTCTAAAAACAGTATTATTTCATTGCGTAATAAGAAAAATCTTTCCAAAACTTTACCTCTACTAAGCCATCGCACCGAGGTATGTAAAATTACGTCGTTATGCTCACTTCCCAGTTCTTGCAGAAGGCTTTTAAATCTTCTGTGGTTCAATTCTCTTGTTCGTATAAAATTAACAATATTTATAACGGTTTTCATTACAGCGTCTAACTCCGAATTTACAGCACACGCCGCCAAGTTTTCTTGATGTATAATGCAGTGAAATGTTATTAAATTGGGTAAATTGTATTTTTTCTTAAATAACGAAATAAATCCATTTTCGGATCCAATCATCGAAGGACAACCATCTGTGTATGTACAGATGGTTGTCCTTCGATGATTGTGAACACACGGTTTTTCGTATATCAATTCATTTTGTTCTAAAAAATTACAAATAGTATCAAGGTAATCTGTGCCTCGCGTTTGACCTTTCATTGGCAGGAGTGTCAAAAAATTTTCATTCATTAAATTGTGTTCTGTACAATATCTAACAAACACCGAGCATTGCGATGTTGATGAAATGTCGGTGCTGGAATCGAATGCCAAACTAAAAAGCTTACACTTTCTTAGGTTGCCTAATATCTCATCACTAATAAATTTAGAAATGTCTTCGATTCGCCTCACACAGGTTGAATCCGAAAGCTGTAGTTTTTTTATATCAGAAAGTATTTGTTTTTTGTTACTGTATTTATCAAAAAGTATATCAACAGTACTAACAAAACATTCTTTTATGATTTCTGCATCGGTAAAGGGTTTCATATCCTTACCAAGAATGTAACAAATTTCATAGGATGCCTTGGTTACCGCTGAGTCCTGTGATATTGCCACGGCCATTGACTTTTGTTCTTGATACAATGACTTCTTTAAAAACATCAATTTCTCATTTCTCAAAGCCGAGCCAGGTGAAAACGCTTCGTCGAAAGATTTATGTTTTGTGGTAAAATGACGCGCAATATTGTATTTCTTCAATATAATACTTTCACGACATATCAAACAAGTAGCTGCATTGTTTTTGTTCGGCACAACAAATAATCTGTTTCCCACTCATCTTGAAATAATCTATTTTCACTTGTAATTTTTCTTTTATACTTTGATGACACTCCTGACATTATGTAAAAATTGCAATAACAGTTTTCACTAAATAACAACAATTACTTGCAATAATTAAGAGAGATTAGATATGTAAAAAAATTCAAAACACGTTACGACCGACTAGTAAACAAAGCACTTAGGCTATGTTCCGATATACACTGTGAGCACTGCGCAGTGGTCTCAGTGGTGAATAATTCGTTCCGATATGGACTGCCTGCCTGAGTATAATGCTACAGTACCCTAGGGAAATGTATGACGTCATAAATCACCGCCATTTTTGCACTGTGAGCACTGGCATTTTCGAGGTAAGGTACTCCCAGTGCTTTGGTCACGTGATCACAAAGTTGTCGAGGGTTGTATGTAGTTAACACCAGTTATTTATTTACAAATAGAAGTTTGTGGTTAATTGTATTAATTATTAACCAATTAATTTAATTTAATTAATTATTTCTCGAAATATATTTTTTAAAATTTAATTACTGTACTATTATTGATTGCAAATAAAATATTAACTTTAACTATATATAACCTTTTTTATAGGTTTACAAATATTTGTAAAAGAAATACTTTTTGAAACATAAAAAGAATACTTACTAATATCTGAAATTTATTTAAATTATAATTAAATTCAACATTACATATTTTTTATTTTAAATATTCAAAACAATAAATTTTCTTATTTAACTGAGAACGTTTAAGCAAACATTAAATTAAAAAAACATTAGTTTGAAAATAGCGTGAAAAAACAAGAACGACAGTATACTGGACCGCGTTTCGTTTTAAATAGTAACCAGTATAACTGACTATAAAGAAACGACATCACAGTATACTAATTTGCCGTTATACTACGCAGTGCTCACAGTGTATTTCGGAACATAGCCTTAGGTTCATTGGTAGAAAGGGGATTCCCATCCTGCGTTCTGTCTCGCTCGCGCAACCATAGACTACAATAATAGGCTGCGTTCAATTTTTGTTCCGAATCACTCTTTCTCTGATAGGCGCGAAATTCCAATGGGCCAATCAAAAAGGCCTGACGGGCCGCATGCGGCCCGCGGGCCGCACGTTGAGTATAGCTGGCTTAGTTGGTCAGAGCGGTAGAACGGTTTTCAAGAGGCGCGGGTTCAAATCCCGCTTCGTTCAAAATTTTTATACGCTTTTTAAATTTAAGTTTAGTAATACATATAAATTGTTAAAAGTGTTATTATGCAATAAAATAAAGTATAAGTAATAAAACGAATAAACGTTTTATTTCAGTATTTATATTTTATTATTATGATCACAACAGAAATGATTCACAGTTTCAAAATCATTTGGAAGTATTGATGTTAAATTTAATATTTCCCTGGTTTTGAAAGAGTGAATCATTCTGATTTTGCATAATATAATGGTTGTTTAAGCCAAATGTGGATATTGCCGCCGAGAAATTTGGCGGATTCGTTTTGGTGGAACTACAGATGGTGGCAGATGGTGGCAGTAGTTTCGTTTTTTGTCCCTCATTTTTTTAGTATGAAGTCAACACTCTTCTCGTAGGGTTAATGTGCTCTGTGGTTAGCACCGTGAGCATTGTCGCTATTTTTACGTTTATTTGACGTTTAATATATAGCGTATGTTTTGGATGACGCATGTGGAGTGAAATTTAGTTTTCATTTTTCTTTATGAATATAGTTTTTTTTTGATAAATTAACGGTTTAAGTAGATTATTGTAATTTGTTTGTGATAAATTGGGTGGTGTTATGTAGTAAATGTTTATTTAATAGTGGTATAATTTAGGTAAGTTTTTATTTTTATTTTTAATTAAGTTTGTGGGTAGGTATGGATAACGACCGACCGCCTGACCCTCCGGATTCTGGGGGTCTACAATTTTTGTCTTGTGCGGTTAGCCAAGCAAGAAAACGTCAAGGCGATAATGATATGGTGGCTGATACACCTAAAAATAATCACTGACCCGGCAACCGCCACTACCTCTATCCAACACATGTATGTTCATCCCAGTATGACTGATGGTCCTAAATCATACAGAAATGATGATAAAGGTCCATTTTTTGTTCATGTCTCCCGAGAAGTCAAAGATCCATCCTCAGGAGCTCCTATACGGGCTATAAAATTTGGACAATTCTTACATCGTATCAAAATTGATTCAATACTCTGGTACAAAAATATTGGTAGAAATAAAGTTTCAGTACAGTTTAGTTCTGCTCAAGCTGCTAATATTTTTTTAAATAATACTTTCCCTGCTCTAGCGAAATATAAGGCAATTATTCCTATGTATAATATAACACGAATGAGTCTAGCCAAGGGAGTGCCAATTGACTTTTCAATGCAAGAATTGTTAGATTCTCTTGTGCTTACTTCAGGCTGTGGCGCAGTAAAGAAAGCGAGACGCCTGAACCGTAAGACTGTTTGTTAGAGAGTTGTTACTTGGGTTCCAACACAAACCCTAGTAATAATTTTCCGAGGACAAATGTTGCCAGAGAGAGTGTTTAGTTACAGTTCGGTTTTAACACTGGAACCATATAAATTTCCCACTATACAATGTATGAACTGTTGTCGTTTTGGCCACGTTAAAGCGCAGTACCGATCGAAACCTAGATGCTATAGGTATGCACAGACCCACAATGGAGATTCATGTGATATTACAAAAGAATTATCTTCATGTTTATATTGTACAGCTAAGCACTTTTCTGTTGATAAGACTTGCCCTGACTTCTTAAGGCAGCAATCAATTAAAATTCTCATGTCTCAGGACAACATGTCATATATGGAAACTTCCTCCTGATTCCCTGCCGTTCAAAAATCTTATGCAGACGTAGCAAAGGAAATTGTTGTCCCTCCAGTATTGACAAATGGTAATCCTTCCCCAATACATACTACCTCCCATCTCCCTTCATAATGATCAGATTAATGCTGTAGCTGTAAGGGCTTTTGATATTTCCTTTAATCCATTTATACTCCTCATCCTTTATACTATCCACCCTTCCTGGTCCAATTTTGGTTATGGGAGATTTTAACGCTCAGCACACTTTGTGGGGGTGTTATTACTGTGATGGTTTCTCACCTTTGTTTGTAGACATGATTGATGATGTTAATTTTTGCATCGTCAATGATGGCTCACCGATTCGAAGAGTGAATCCAAATCAGAATCCCAAAACCGCTGTGGATTTGTCCCTTTTCTCTCCTTCACTTTCCATCCCATGGTAGTGACCACTTTCCTATCCTTCTGTCTCTGAACAATAGACCTATATCCTATCCTTTTTATAAACCTTTGCTTCCATATAACGTAAAAAAGGCAAATTGATCAGACTTTGCTTCTTCTGTCGATGACTTGGTTAACTCACTTCCGGATGTTACTGGTGGTGAGGGTGTAATTTTTTGTTATGAAAAATTTCTCTCAGCTCTTTTGATTTCTGCAGATCTCAACATACCTGAAAAGACTCTATACAGAATCAGTTGCCATCCAATCCTTTGTGGGATCAGGAATGCATGATTTTGTCAATCAGCGCTTTATTGTTGAGGTATCATATACAGCCTCTATGATAATGGAGAATTTTGTTAATTACCAACACAGAGACGCCTAATTTAAAAATATAATAAGAAAAAATAACTCGGCTGGTACAAGTTTTGTGAATCCTTAAATCCTCGTTCTTCTACTACTATAGTCTGGAATAATATTAAGAGATTTCGTCGATCTCTTAATGCTCCTCAAATCCTCTCTCAATGGCTTAACGACTTTGCAAGCAAATTATCCCCTCCCTTTGTCTTGTATTATGATTCTTTCTTAAAGTACACGCCAGTATTTACAAATGACGACATGGAAGCTCCCTTCTCCTTTGTTGAACTCATAACTACCTTAACGAATTTAAAAGATTCCTCTCCTGGAGAAGATGGAGTTCCATATTCCTTTATCCAAAACCTTAATGACGACTCAAAGATGTACTTTTTAAATATAATTAATGCAGCATTTGATTCAGATGTGGTTCCTGAATCATAGAAATCACAGTTAGTTCTTCCTATTCTTAAACCCAGTAAATGTCTCTTAGATCCTAACTCCTACAGACCAATTGCTCTTTCATCAACTCTTGCTAAAATTTTTGAACATCTATTAAAAAATCCTTTGGAAGACATAATGGAAAGCAGAAACATTTTAGCTCCCTCTCAATTTGGCTTTCGAAAGGGGCTAAGCGCAATAGATAGTCTCAGTATTCTTACGACAGACATTCGACTATCATTTGCCAAGAGCGAGTATTTAGTTTGGGTTTTCTTAGATATTGCTTCTGCATATGATAATGTCTAACTTCCGTTGCTTATGCAGAAAATACAACAGCTGAGTGTTCCTGCGAGGTTGACATATTCCATATGTAATCTGATGTCCGGTAGAACTATATCTGTGAGACACCTGCTGCTTACTGGTCCTCCTAGGCTCGTTCGGAAGAGTCTTCCGCAAGGGTCGGTCCTCAATCCTTTAATGTACAGTATATATACGCATGACCTCGATTTGTCAATAACTTTTGCAATATCCTTCAATATGCTGATGACATCGTCCTCCACAGTAGTTCAAAATCTGTAGAGGACATCTCTTTTTAAATAAATACTGCTTTGCATTATCTTGACCAATGGCTATCTGATCATGGTTTATCCCTGTCAGTAGTTAAATCACAGGTGGTGATTTTTAATAAAAAGCGTTCCATACCTAATTTTGATATTTTGTGTAATGATCAATATATTACAATGGTAAACAAAGTTAAATTACTAGGCATTTATCTCGATAGCCGTTTGAATGGATTTGCGCATGCTGAATATATTTCGAAGAAATGCGAAAAAGGCATCAATTCTCTTAGAGGGATGTCTGGAGTGTGGTGGGGATCACACCCTATATCTCAAAAGCTACTGTACCATGCTTCGATACGTAGTCATATTGATTATGGCTTTTTTGTTCTTGACCCATGTATTAAATCCGCCTCTTTAAATTTAGACAAAATTCAATACAGCCTTCGAATCCTACTAGGACCAATGAGGTCTTCTCCTTCCCACGCTCTTCAAGTATAGTGTGTTGATCCTCCTCTCTATTTACGTCGACAATTCCTTTCAGACCGTTTTGTTTGCAAATTGTTACAGCTCTCCTCACATCCTTTACTGTCTCGATTATCCCAACTGTCTGAACTTGTTTCTGACAGACCAAACGTATCATACCTACTCGATAGTTTTCTAAAATTTTCTAGACTCCCCAATCCTACAATTTGTTTTCCAATTAATCCTCTTTGAATGTAATTCTGCGAATGTGGCCTGGACGAAGGTTCTACTACTCATATCCTTTTTCCTGTCCTAATTTAATTCGTCCTATATACGATGTCCTTCCCCAAAGAGTCCCCCGTCCCCTCAATGTTCAGTGTTTGTTAATTTTTTTTGTAAATATATAAAGTATAATGGAATTAAACTGTAAACTAATCTTAGTACTGTAAGTAGGAAATAGATTATACTAACTCGATGTTTATGTAACTTGATTGTATATATTTAGTGCTGTCTCATTCTTTACAGTTGGTGGTATTTCTAATAATACTTTCTATTTTTTAAATCGTTACGTGACATTGGCGAAGTAAACTGTGCTGTACTGGCACGCCTAAAAGCCATAAAATATATAATAACATATCCTTCACGTCAATGTCACTATTGTCACTTTCCTCAATTGTGGAAAATTCTTAATACAAGCATCTTCACAAGCATTATGTAATCTTTATCGGTTACACCACACACTCCACTCATGGTTATATCAAAAAATGCTCTGTTAGCTTAAGTTTAACTTGTCAAATTCGTAAGTACGGTACTCACAACAGTGGTCCGAATTATTAGTCCTGCTAACATACGTTGGCGCGCTCACTAATATCGGACCGCACGTTAGCAGTGTAAGCGTCGTAAGCAATGTGAGCACTATTCGGACCACGGCCCAAGTGTCTTTAAGTTTTTGTAGGTAGGTATTACCTATAGTATTTATTTAATTCTAATAATTCTATACATACTTACATAGGTAAATCTCGTGGTAATTAAGTTCAATATCATATGTTATTCTTATTATTGTTATAAGTTAATAATATAAGTTTGACATGTTGAGTTTTTTTATAATTATGTGTAATACAACTTACCTGACTTTGCCTGATTACTTTATTTATTAAACAGATTTTATTAGTTTTTGGCTATATTTGTATGTATAAATGGAAGTTGCTTAGCCGTTGAGAGCTACAAACATTTTGTCAAGCCAATTTTAGCCTATTTTTTGGGCAATTATATTATCTTTTTAATTGACCAATAACATCTAATCCTCCCTTAGTTGACTGTTGTAGAACATTATCGTTAAAGGCTTATGTTTTAGTAAACTTATAGGATCAAAGTTATCATCATGATGTAATCTGGACATTTGAAAACCAAATGAGCGGCTAGTAACTCAGCTTCACGCTGTATCCCACACATGGCAGGGTAGGCAGAAGGAACTTGGTAACCTAGTGTTAAGACACCGTATCACTACCATTCCCCACTGTCTGCTGAATTTGATCCATACCGTGTTGAGTGGCGGGACTTGACGCCGCGTTTTGCTTTTTACCAGAGCGAAGGAATAAATAATATTTAATTTGAATATATTAATTATTTTATTTTCTCGAGTGGGGATCAAACCCACAAGCTATCGGTTACAGTCACGCTTGTGCCACTGCTTTATGACAGGCCTCACAACAGCTAGTAACATCAAATATAGATCAGAGATGAACTAGTAACATCAAATATCGATCAGGAACAAAGGGAAACTAATGAAAATAATGGTTTTAAACCTAGCTGCATTGTTTATTTTTTACCATGAGGTTCTTAAAAGAGTTTACTATTGAATGAACTAGATTAATTGATAAAACTAAAAAATATAATAGATTTAAGGAGTTGATTTTAAAGTTGAATGATTAAAACACTATAAATTATCTGGGGAGGTTGGTTAAAGTGAGCATCAATTTTGAAAAAACAGGCATTAGTTGAATTAAAGGAGACTTAGCTCAATTTTGTAAACACCTTTTAAGATACATAATTAGAAAAAAGGTTGCCATATTCTAACTTCAGTATAATAAAATTAAATAACACAAAAACATTGATCAAATTCTTTATTTCAGTTGTGTTTTTTAACAGCAGCAATATTTAAGCAATCAATAATGGGATGGGGAGCACCCTAGATATTAATTAATTAACAAACCATGTATGCTATTGTTCTTTACTTAATAAATAACTTGACTCTAATGAAGATTTAGATTATTAATTATAACAAAAAATATTATGGGGAATTGGGTAGCTAATAAGTAGAGAAATATAATTTAAATGTAATATATAATTCAGATGAATAAGGTACTTGAGGCACACTTTCAAGGTTTTTTTAGTATAGTAAATTATATGAATATTTAATAGTATCAAATAAATAATGTGTACTTGGGGGATTTCGAATAGGAGTAGTTCTCATGCTCTTATCTGTACGTTCTGTATATCTGTTCTGAAAACCTGTGTTTTGACCTCCATTTTGATTACATGAGATTTATAAACTATTTTCTTTTTACCTAATTGAGGCTTATAATCGAATCGATTTTGACTATATTGTAGTTTAGGACGAATTTGATTTTGTGGATGTATTTATATCAAACACTGCAATGCAAATTTATTTTATTTAGAAAGATGCATATTATTATTTTAATGTTAAGTTAGTTTCTTATTATTAAGGGTGATCCTTAGAGGTCTTATTTAAAAAGTTTGCTCAAACATTTTATTGATAACATTCCATTGATATATAAAGTGTACCTCTTCTTACATTATGCTTATAGCTTTTTGTAATGATTTATATTAAATATTGGTTGATTTGTATACAAATTCATGGTATAAATATCATATTATAATGTGAGCTATGAACCTATAAAATTTTGAGTTCGGCGGGCATTTCTTTCCATCTACTGTAATGGACTAGAGACAAACATTGTTTTATCCTCATTCATTTTAGACATTACATTGTTGATGGTCCCCACTTTCCTCCGAATTTGAGGCATTGCGTGTTGAGTGGCGAAACTCAACGCCGCGCTTTAGCTTATTATTTCATTTCTTCGACTGGGGATCGAACCCAGAACCTGTCGGTTACAGTCACACTATTGTGCCGCTGCGCCACGACAGGCCTCTATCAACAACAGCTTTTTTTATATTAGCCGCATTGTCAGTTGTAAGGCAAATGATTTTTCTAAAATATTCCATTCTGTTTCCAATATATCTTTCATTCATTTAGCTGAGCTAAATTTTCTGATGTATGGGCATCCTTAATTTCCCTGGTTGATAACGTTAAAGTTTTGAATTTGGCATCATAAATGAAATGAATCGTTAAGGTCATGTAACTTTTGCTGCTACCGGAGGTCCACGCGTCTGTTGTTAAAGAAATGTAATCTGTCACTTTAAATCTCTTGCGTAGCTTTTCTTGCCAAAGAATATTGCTCAGGAATTATTTTTTCCGAAAGAATCTTTCGTGGAGGTAGCTCATAATTAGGGTTAAGCGCACGAGTATACTCTTGAAAACCTGTATTTTCAACGACTTGAAGCGGTTGAAAATCAATACACCATTCTCAGTAACGCTTTATCCACATTTTTAGAGTTCACTTTCAGAGCTTGCTTGTATGGAAAGGTCATCTGAAGTTGTCGTTTACGTGGTGGTGGTGGTACTCGTGTCATTGAATGGGATGGGTCCTCGTTAACAAGCGTTCCAAATCTAGAAGTTACACTTAATAAATCAGAATCACTTTGAGTGGGTGGGTTAGTGGAAATATTGTCAATCTGAGTGGAGTAAATAATAGGATGAGATTTTTTTTCGGTGCTTTAACAAATTAGTTGTGTTTTTGAAGTCTTTAAAAACGGAGTCACAGTTTTTGCATTTTATTTTATCGCCGTCCACTTTCTCAAAACTTCAGTAAACGTTTTAAAACAAATACTTCAGTAAACGTTTTAAATGTTTCCAATGTGTTTCATTGAATCCATTATTATACTACTTAGAAAACTTACACTGAATGTTAATATCTGGCCTAGTTAATACTGACAGGTACATTAAGCTGCCTATTAATTGTTGATAAGGATAACTTATATCTGAATTGTTGTCCACAATTTTATTTAATTTTAAATTAATTTCCATAGGAGTATCACAACATAAACAATCTGACATATTAAATTTCTTTAAAATAGTTTCTATAAATTTCGTCTGCTCTACAGTAATACAGTTTTTATATACATTTATATTCATACCCAAACACTGTTTCATCTGACCTAAATCTTTTATTCAAAATTTTTCAACTAACTCTTTCATAAGTTGTTCATATGTACTCTGACAATTATAAAATACAAAAAATCATCTACAAACAATGCAGTATAAACTTTAATATTCTCGTCACTTTTTACGAAAAGACAAGGTTCATTATCTGACTTTTTATAGCCTAGTTTTAACAAACAATCCTCAACTCTAAATGTACCAAGCTCGAGCTGACTTCTTGAGACCGTAAACTGCCTTTTTAAGCTTTAATACTTTGTTATTACAATTTTGAAATTCTGAACATTCTGGTATTTCCATAAACACAGTTTCATCTAGAAAACCGTTTAGAAAAGCTGTTGGTACATCCAGGTGATTCATTTTTAAATCAAGTTTGACACTTAAGAGTCAAACTATAAGATAGATTCTACGTTTAGATTATTGTTAGCTTTAAAGCTAACAACAATCTAAATGTAGAATATCTTAAAACTGGTGAAAAAGTCTCATTAACGTCTATACCTTTTAACTGGGTAAATCCCTTAGCCACAAGCCTGGCTCTATAACGCACTTCATCTTTTTCGTTAAATTTCCTTTTAAACACCCACTTGGATTTAAGCACTGTTTTGTCTTTTGGCCTGTCCACTAGCTCCCAAGTGTAATTTTCACTAAAAGATTTTAACTCTTCTTTCATTGCACACTGCCATTGTTCTTTTTTAGGACTATTTGATATATCACTTACAGTAATTGGTTCACCTGTCATTTCCGCACACATGTTTGCATAACCATAAGTCTGGTTTGTGTCTCACACGTTTCTCTGGCGTAGATGAATCATACTGCCTGGAGACGAGATCACCCGCGTTTGCCCGTCCTAAATTCATAAGGAGTAGTATTTTCTTTAATACTTGCCGTTGGTGTACGGTTTTTAACATACACAACTGCGTTTACAGCTTCTGCCCATAGAAATTTCTCTAACTGAGCATCAAATAGGAAACAACGAGCTTTCAACTATTGATCTGTTGAATCTCTCACTTAATCCATTCTGCTCTGGTGTGTAACTGTTTGTTTTCTGATGTACTATACCACATTTCCTCAAATAGTTTTCCATATCAGAGGAACAAAACTCAGATCCTCCGTTATCAGATCTTAATGTTTTTATTTTCTTTGACTGCTGGGTTTCAACAAGTTCTTTTACTGTCTAAAATATTTGAAGGTTTCATTCTTCTCTCGCATAAAATAAACTGTGCACATCCTACTAAAGTCATCTATGAACAATAGATAGTATCTGGCGTTACCTATTGACATATTCTCCATTGGTCCACATATGTCGGTGTGACTCAGTTCTAGGACTTCATGACTTTTGCTTACACTTTGAGGGAATGGTAGCCTAGTTTGTTTTCCTTCACAACAAACTGTGCAACTGGCCTTGTTAGGGCCGCACTTCTCATCAAAACTAACACCTTCAACTGCTCCATTTTTCAATTTATTTAAATCAGTTGAATTGATATGGCCGAGACGTCTATGCCAAGTATTACTTGATACTTTTACTGCAGCTGCCAACACTTGCTCACATTTCACAACATTTAATCAGTATACACCATTCTTCAGTTTTGCCTCGCCAATACAATCATTCTGCGAGTTATAAATTAAAACAACCATGTTGATTAAATTCCACTCTGTTTCCGTTAGAAATTATTCTACTCACTGATAGTAAATTAGTGGTGAGGTTTGGTACATACAAAACATTGTTTACATTTATGTCGAAACTGTTACTTCCTACACATGTCGTAATCTGTAAGTCTCCTGAGCATTCAACAGGCACTATTGTTTTATTTGCTATGATAATTTCCTTAACCTTGGGTTGATAGCAAACATTTGACAACAAATTCACGTTGGAAACCAAATGAGTACTTGCGCCGGAATCCAAGTGCCAGTCGGTTTCACTGAACTCACTTGTGATAAAAACTGCAATGAATGCATTTGTCTTCGCTTTTTCTGTACGTGGGCATTGATTTTTATAGTGCCCATTTTTCTTGCACTTATAACAACGACTTGTCTTTGTTGTTGTATCATTATGGCCGCCATAATGGCTGCTACCGGCGCTACCAACACTAATACTGACAGTGCCCGAATTCGTTCGATTTCCGTTTCCGCTGCTGCCGCCATACTGTGATTGATTTCTGTAGCCGCCGCCATATTTATGATGTTTTTTTTTCAGCGATGAATGCACCTTCCGACTTAACCTCAAAACTCATATCCAACAATTTTGTTTTTATAGCGTCCGCATTATGTTGATGCCCGAGTGTTCGATTGCCATGATCATTGGTTCGAACTTCTCCGGTAATCCGGCTAACATGAGCGATCCTATCCACTGGTCGTTTATTTCGAAACCAGTTCCTTTCAGTTTCTGTGCTGTTTCAATTAGCTGGCTAACATATGGTCATCAAGTCGCAGTTTTCTAGACGCATATTAATGAGGTTTCTAAGCAAACTAATTTTACGTGAGTATCCAGAATCGTCGAACATATTTTTCAAGGTTCTCCACAATTCATATGTTGTTTTACATTGCTTTATATATGAACGTATATATGCGTATGTAAATACGCATCGATCGTAAGGATTACTTTTGTTTCGCCTACATATCTTCTGCTTTTTGAACCGAAGTAGCCGTTTCTCCTAATGGCTGCTTGATAGTGTCCGCCATGCCTTCCAATACTAACACGTTTTCCGCAGCAAAACACCAGTCGTCATAATTCTCGCGGCCTTTTAACTTTGGGACGTTTACTAAGTAATTAGTTGACATTTTAAACTTATTGCACTGAATTTTAACTGAATATATAATTTTATTTTGTGTCTGGGCCCATAACCTATTAAAACACTATAGACGGTTTGTAATCAACTGACTCTTTTTATTACAGATTATACATACATCATTAATACAGATTATATATACATCATTAGTTCACAACTAATACACCAGATGACGCTAGTGGTGCCAAATATTATTTTGTTATATTTATTTAACAAAACATACAACACCTCATTTATTTGATTGTATATCAAACAGACATGTTTCTTGAATACTACTCTATTGCCATTAGCTATGAGCTATATTACGGACAATAAGTTTGTTGTGCGATTAGGTGTGTGTAATACTTTTTCATCCTACTGAAAACTGTTCACGCATCTCATTATTTATGATTCCCCAACACTAAGTACAAAAACAGTCGTTTGATCGTTTGATTCACTACGATTTTTTTACTTCATGCACTGGTATTGATAATCGCCGCACTAAAGGCACTTACTTGTTTATTTGCTTTTATTTCAGGACATTTATTTTTGTAATGGCCAATTTTCTTGCAATTATAACACTTTATTTGTTTACTGCCGGTTGACATATCGTTTGATGTTGACATTTGTTTACGGTTAGTGTTGCCACTTTTTGACCGCTGTTGTTTTGTCCAAAATGCCAGTCTGTTCCAGTAGTGCCAACCTGATCAAGTAACTTCGTTTTTATGACGTCAGCACTAATGGCGATATCTGAGTGATCTATGCCCATTATCATCGGTGAATACATATTTGGAATCTGGAAGTTCATCCAGAAGAAATGCCTCAATCCATTCATCTGTTATTTCAAAAACCTGTCCCCTTCAATTTATATTTCGACCACTTGAGATACATAAAATGTCATAGATTGAAAGTTATCCAAATGTTATAAAATAATGTTCGAAGCAAATTTATTTTCCGTTCTTATCCCATGTAATCAAATAACTGTTTCAATTTGTTCCACAAACCGTCTACTGTAGTTTCACTTTTGATAATCACATACATATAACGAACAGTCAATTGTCGCTTGGCTTTGGCTTTCTTCATCTCAGTTTCACTTAAAGTAGCTAGCACATTTTTAATGTCGATGCCCTGAAGTAACAAGAAATTGATTGTTACGAACGCCCACGCGTCATAATTTTCACGTCCTTTGAGTTTCGGCACATTTGCTAAGTATCCAGAAGAAGACTTAATTACTTTTGTACAATAAAAACTTAATATTTTTGCAAAAAGAAGTCACTGGGCCCATAATGACTAAATTTCAAATACGACAGGTAGGTGCACATAATTTATAATAGATGGCGCTAGTAGTAATTAGAATGCATTATTTTGATATTAATTTAAACAAAATCTACTTTATGTTCCCCGCATATTGCTGTCTTACACGATGACTTTGTCATACGCCTTTTATTTGGTAAGAACATGGGCCACAGGCTTTTCTTTTTCTACTATAAGGTGCGTCTATAGATTGAATCAGGGTTGGCACGATTAAATCATTTTAATTAAAATCACGATTTAAATCGCAATTCAAATCAGATTTTAATCACTGATTTAATCAAATTTGTCTATTTTTTTTTACAGAAATCAACATAAAATCATATAATTTATTTTAAAGACTCGGTTCTTGTAAAAGGTGGTTAAATTTCAAGGGCCGATGTTGATGTTGAATAAAACACAAACTATTTAGGAAATTATTGAAATTTTATTTTATTATGATATATTGGTATTACTCAATGAACAATGTTACTAGGTATTCCAAATCGCTTGAAATTTTGTCTCAGTAAAGCTTGGAAATATACAAACATACTAGTTTTTGTTGTAGTCAAAAATACCAAGTAGTTTTGATTTTATAAGCATTCAAAGTTTCGAAAAAAATCGAGTCCCGCTAACAGCCACTTGACCGCCCGTGACGTCATTTCACAACGTGCCGCGAGGATCAAGCCGCCAGCGGTTATAGTAAGTGTAGCTTGCGCAGTTTTTTATTGTGTTTTCGTCCGCGTAATTAGTAATTACATTAATAATCTAATAATAGTAAATATTATTCGATTAATAAAATGGATGAAGGATTCGAAAAAGGGCAATCATATAATTTACCTAAAATAGATGGATTAATGGTTGCGCATTATTTAACAACAAACAGTGATTTCGTTGCCGCCGAAATGCGAGGAATAAAAATGCTAAGGTAAGCAAGTAAATTTTCCTTGCTACTACTTATGCTTAAATTGATATTTTTTCAAAATATCCTACTAATGTCGTAATGAAGAATGCAACTCGAATAGTAGAAGTACCTTACAGATGTGTTAAACCTTTTAATATTTGTGTTCACTTTTTCTAAAAAAATACATAAGGCCATTTTATTTTATTTATTTTTTATTGCAAATGTAGATGTTTGACATTAACCTTTTTTTATTTATTTGTATTTTTTACTAACTAAAAAAATATGTATGGCCAATTATTTTTATTTAAAACTTTTTTCAGATCAGCAAGGGACGAGCAGCTATGGCGATGATGCTATTGGTTATGTTCAAGTAAAAAGAGTAGGTGATGTATGTAAGGTTAAATGTAGAATCACGCCAGAACACCGCGTACGTACCACACCTTATCATTGTAGTTTAGAATGCAATGAAAAAGATCAAGAAGTTTTAAATGTTACTTGCGAAGATTGTGCCGCCAGTAGAAGTGGCTGTAAACATGCTATAGCATTTTTGATGTGGCTACATCGTCGAAGTGAGGAGCCTTGATCGACTGCTACCACATTTTATTGGAAAAAATCTAAGCTCTCAGGTATTGGTACTACACTGAAAATGATTAAAGCTAAAGATTTTGGTACACGTGGTATAATACTCCATGAAACCGGTCAGAATGGAAAAATATTTTTTGACAGGGTAGCATTAAAACTCAGAGAGCTTCAAATACAGTGTTCTCTTTCACATTTTATATGTGAAAAAAAAGAAGTTGAAATGGTGTCCATTCATTATTTACTTAATCATTTTAAGAAATCCTGTGTTGATTTTGACGTCGAAACTTTTATAAAATTTTGTAAGAACGAAATGACGGATTCAAGATGTCTTCAAGTAAAAGATAGTACAATAGCTCAATCAGATTCAAACTTGTGGTTTGAGATGCGCTACGGACGTATAACAGCTTCAAAAATGCACGACGCTGCTCAGTGTATAACAAAAGATGGCTCTTTAGTTGAACAAATATTTGGTGCTGTAAGTTTCAATGACATGAATGCTATCAAAAGAGGAAAAATATTAGAAAAGGATATAATTATAAGGGAAGTCGCGAAGATACACAATGTAAAGATAGTGGGATCTGGTCTTTTTTTTAAAACTTAGTGGCCTATGATTAGTGCCTCGCCTGACGGGCTTACTGATGACTGCGTTATAGAAGTAAAGTGTCCAACCAAGGAAAACACTTTTATAACATATTACAGGAAAGGTAAACTGGAAAGGAAAAAGAAAAGCCCTATTTTGTATTGCATACGTCGACTTTGAAAAGTTGCTTATAATAAAAAAATATTGTGATGATCTTTTTGAATAATGCGAAAAGTTTTGGAAGGAAAATATTTTTGATAAATTAATAAAATAAGATAATGCTAATGTAATATATTTTTATTAAAACTGTTTTGAATATTAACTATTTCACATGCAGAAATCACCACGGAATCTAGCAGGTCAACTTGTTTTAGATCTACACAAGCGTGTGGCAACATGAACTCAAAGAATCTAAGCCTGCCGATAGCTCTTTCTACGTGTATCCGTAACGCTGCAATTTTTTTTGTCTCCAAAACTTCTTTTTTGGTCGGTTTCGCTTTAGTGCACATGCTAGGAGGTCTGATCAGAGTATGTCCATTTTGTTGTAGCAAATGAGCAATATTTTTAAAACCTCTGTCTGGTAATACTACTGATCCTTCAGGTAAAGTTTGCAGAATACCACAATCTTCAAAAATTAATGAATCTGTTGCTCTGCCGCCATACCCGGGGGAAATGAAATTTATTAACAGGTCGGGTGTTACTGATATTAAATATTATGATATTAAATATTTTATTGTGTTACAATTTTTTATAATCCGACCACGTAAGAGATTGCTTGACGGCATCAACAGGCTTTTCAATTTGAATCTCAAAACAGTCGATAATGCTTTGAACGCCATTGTAATTTTTTCTAAATGGAATAGGTAGATTCATCTGGACATCGGATGAAGGTGGAAAGTATATAAGTGATTTAAGTACAAACGCTATAGCCGGAACAGTAATCCTTATGATTTTATGTTACTAAAATCTAGTCGACAAACCAAAATCCAAGGCCAAAATAGTATTAGGTTGATACAAGCGTATTTTTTTTAAAGTTATCATTATATTTCGCGGAGTACATTTTGTTGTTTCAGATAACATATTAATACAAAAATGGCATTCTTTAGGTAAACCTAACAATAGTCGAGGTTCTCTAGATATGGATAAGAGAGCAGCTTTTTGCATGTAGTTTCTAAAAAAAAGTGTTTCGTATTCCGGGTCTGAATCTGAATCTTCATGAAGATTATTATTCTTGATCAAGGTTAAAATTTTCATGTGAAGAGGCGTTTGAAGATGTGTCGTTCACACTAGCAAAAGACATTGCATCAGGTGAAAATATTATTTTCCTCTTATTTTTGATATTTTTGTTAGCAGTCATGGTTGATTTATGGACTACTTTAGCTTTCAGGCTTACTTGCGCTCCCTTACTTTTTTTTTAATATGTCTAAACACTGATCATTATTTCCAAAACTTAATGGATCTTCTATTACTATTTCATCCTGACAGCTAGCAAAAAATATCTCCTCAGGTTTTTCTAACGCCGAAGTTTCATCTTTATTTAATAGTTTTTCGAAATATTCTATACGATTACGTTTTTGCACTGCAGATCTCTGAGGTTTATCTTCCTATGTCTGTTGACATTTGAATTTGTGTGGAACTATACCCTGTTTTAGTTTAACTCTTCCCCCGACCAACTTGTATTTAGTATAGTTCTCCATATCATTCTCAACCTAAAACAAGAAAAAAAATATTAGCCATCTACACCTACCTAGCCTATGCGAGCAGAGCAGTAGGCACAGTCTAGTATATAAACTTGTATACAAAACAAATGATAACGTAAAACAGCTGCATTATTCTCAGGATATTATAATATGTAAAAACATGACCGAAAGTTCTGACACCAAAGGTTTTTAATCTCTGACCAGATTTTATATTTATAGGTATTAAATAAATATAAACTACAAAAGATTATAACTGTCTTAGGTATTCACGATCACTGTATATTGTAATCAAAATATTTTTAACCGGATTAATCGCGTACTTTTATTATTTTTTCATTTTTCCTGCTGATGTAAAATCAATGAACACGCGATTAATGCGGTTAGAAATTGTTTCAGTATAAGATGAAAATAATTATTATTACTTATGTACCTACATAAAATATAATCACTATACTTACGTCAAAATGGTCTTCACAACAATAAACTGTACTTTTATCCTCAATTGATCTAACCTCTTCATAGCTTTTATCCATTTTTTCGCATTTGAACATCCTTTGGAACTATAGAAAACAACTTTTCCGGCGAATTGGTAGTTGTACTTTTACATTTAGGCACAACACATGATTTCCTAGTATTTGGATTCGACATTTTTAAAAGTATTTAAGTATAATTTCGAGTTCCAGAATGAACGTGTTGTACGATGACGTCACACCTTCACCAGCAGCCCGCGTCGTGCGGTTACTACATCTTTTACTTCTAACTCGGAAACTAATTGACGTATCGAAATAATTCTTTGACTAGTACTTTTTAATTTTGACAGAGAATGTGGAGTGCTAATAATCAAAATTTGTTAACATTCTCCATTATGTATGGAACAAAATATCGGCCAAATGGGCGCCGTTGCGGCGCACTCGGCGGCACAACTCCATCCGAAGGTCCAAATTATCGATGACGCTGAGGCATAATGGAGGTTCTATGCCGTTAATGTGCCGAATTATCTCATCCTTTAGCTCTTAAATTGTTGCTGGCTTATCGACGTACACCTTTTCTTTCAAATAACCCCAAAGAAAAAAGTCCAACGGTGTCAAATCACATGATCTTGGCGGCCAATTGACATCACCATTACGTGAGATAACACGGCCATTGAATTTGTTGCGCAAAAGAGCCATTGTTTCGTTAGCTGCGTGGCAAGTGGCACCGTCCTGCTGAAACCACATATCGTCCACATCCATATCTTTTAATTCGGGCCATAAAAAGTTCGTTATCATCTCACGATAGCGAACACCATTCACAGAAACTGCCTGACCGGCCTCATTTTGGAAAAAGCCCGATGATGCCGCCAGCCCATAAACCGCACCAAACAGTCACTCTTTGTGGGTGCATTGGTTTTTCGACCATCACTCTTGGATTCTCATTCGCCCAAATGCGGCAATTCTGTTTATTGACGAATCCACTGAGGTGAAAATGTGCCTCATCACTGAAGATGATTTTCTTCAAAAATAGATCATCCACTGTTGCCATTTCTTGCCACTATTCTGCCCATTCAGGACGTTTGGAATGGTCAAGAGGCTTTAGTTCTTAAGCCAATTGCACCTTGTAAGCGTGTAAATGCAAGTCTTTATGCATAATGTTCATCAACGACGAGCGTGAGAGGTGCAATTGTTGGGCACGATGACGAGTTGAGGTGGACGGCTCTTCAACCACACTATCGCGAACAGCAGCAATATTTTCTGCAGTACGAGCTGCACGAGCATGCACTGGTGTTCGCACATCTTTTTGGCGTTTAAGTGTGGTTCACATTCAACATCGGCCCTTACAATTTAACCACCCGTTACATCTGAGAAATCGAAATCATTATTATAATATTTAAACAAAAAAACTAGCCTGCCAGCCTTTTCAATTCCCAGTCGGTTACCTAATTTACTGAACTAAACAATTCCAAAGGTGGAAAACACTCTTTTTACAGAAGCTGAAGAAGCTATCGCCCCAAATAATTGTTTAATCATTGGCAAAATCTTTGACTGCTCCTCTTCATTAAATATATTTTTCTGAGACATCCACCATTCTAATGGTGTCACATTATTTACGACTTCTTTTGCGAACATTACATTTTTAAATGGTTTCGATTTTGCCTTTAGTTTTACTATCAACGGTAGCAAAACTGAACTATCATAGTAATTTTGTGCTTCCTCTAATGCACATTCTTCTTCTTCATCTGTCAGTGTGAATTCCGTTTGAGTTGGGTCTAATAAAAATGCCAAAAAGTGACTCCCCAGTCACCTTCAAAAGAGATATAAACAAGCAATGACCCCCGTCATTGCTTGTTTATATCTCTTTTGAAACCTCGACATTTGGCCAATATTTAAATCAGTTTCTTCTCATTTAGTTTCAAGTTTTTTCCAAGCCGTTTCAGCAATCGACAGATTTGCATTATTTCTTTGTAAAGTATCCAGTGTAATAGATATTGGCTTCAAAATTTTCAGAAAATCTTCCAGTGCTCTCTTTTTGACCATGTTTTCAACTTTTGCTCTAATAACAGGATCTATAACGTCCCTGTTCTCTTCACACACTTTAACATTTTTACCGGTAAATTTCCAGGCTAATTGGCCGGCTACGTATAAAACAAAATGACGTCCTTCCAAAAATAGCAACCATGTTGGAAAAGTGGCGCGCGCGCGAGATTTGAATGTCTCATTTAATAGAAATAGGTTTTTTCATGATTATACTTCATTTATTTTTTAAGCATAAGTTTATTTATTCATATAATTTCTAAACCATGTGAAGCCAACCATGTGAAACCAACGCGTCGGGTTTAAATTTCTCAAAAGCATTATTATACAACCAACTTTTAATTTTAGTATGTGTGGTGGTAGTCCTGCAGCCGTTATAGAATTTAAGAATTCTACAGGATAGTTTAAAACATCATTATGATCGTCCTCAACCACAGCGTCAGAACTCTCATAAATTGTAAGCAGGACGGGATTTTTATTAGACCACTTGGTCGTTTAATTGTCCTTAAATAACTTTTATAATCATTCGTGTTAATTGAAACACCAAAAATATGCTCCAAAATTGAATTATCTACAATGCATCGCATAGTAGTAATGTGGTCGTTTCCATCTACATTAGCTGATCCATCGCCTACCTTTAATACCCATTGAGCAAACTCTAAATTCTAAATCATCGTGAGCTCTCATATTGAGTCAATTGAAGTTGAGTAAAATTTGGCCACATTGAAAAGTGCTTAATTGAAGCTTTTATAATATCATTTCGTGATCCGTTAACTACAACAGATAAAATCTGACGAAAATCTCCTGCAACTAACAATGTTTTGCCTCCAAAAGGTAATTTATTTTTCATTATACCTTGAAGGAGTCGATCAACTACAACAATATCATAACATTTACTCATAGGTGCTTCATTCCAAATGATTTAATGAGTTTCCTTCAATAACTTAGCTTCTGGTGACCCTAACGATATATGATACGTAGAATCTACATCTGAATTAATTGGAATATTAAATCGCGAGTGAGCTGTTCTACCACCATCTAACAGAGTTGCTGCAATACCAGAAAACGCTATGGGTAGGCATATTTTTTTTCGAGATCTTAAAATGTGTAAAATAGTTGTAAATAGAAATGTTTTTCCAGTTCCTCCTGGGCCGTCAAGATAAAATAGGTTTCTCTCTGTGGGATTATTCACAGCGTTTAGTATTGTATCGACCACATATTTTTGTTGTGGGTGTTCAATTTTTGGTATTTTTCATAGCTCTTTGTGTTCAATTATTGTTATTTTTCATAGCTCTTTCGGAAGTCCGAAATCTGTTAGTCTTTTTCCGTGGAATTTTAATGTTTCATCAATTTCTTGTAAAGCTAACTGTTTGGATAATATTTCAGAACGTGATCTTGTAGTCTTCGATAAAATGTGATGCAAACTTTTCCTAAAGAGCATTAGGATCAGTTACTTCACAAAATCCGCAAATTACGCAAACAGCTGTCGTAAATGCCGAGGAAGTTTAAAACCAATTGCTTCATCTAAACCTCTTTCCCATTCTTGAGTCAAATAGGAGTCCCCTTGCTTGCAGCTTCTCGAAATGAGTTGTAAATAATATTTTCATAAGTTCCAACCTTTCTGTAGCAAGTCGGCCCTTTGACGTGAAGAATAGCCGGAGATAATATCGTTCCCGATCAGAAAAGGACAACTGACAATTGACGCGCGCATTTTGTTTTAAAATTATCACGGTTTTTAAATGCGTTGGGTATTAGATACCAGGTATAGGGTTAATAGCACATTGAGGCAAACTCACAGTCATCAGCCCTTCTCGCGGTTCTATACTAAACATTGCTGGTTATATGGTGAGTGTTTAATGGATCCCTGTCCCTAGAGCTCGAATTTATATATATTCTTTATTGCATAAAATAAAACAAAACGAAATATACCTAACAATATAATAAAAGTTAACAATGGCGGGCTTATCTCTAAAATAAATCTCTTCCAGCCAACCAATGAAAGTGGAAGAGGAAGTCACGGAGTAAACAAACTATTAACTTAATAAAAAATAAATACATATCATACAAATATTTCATAAATACGCATATACATATAAAAATACGCTTATACATAGATAAAATTAGTAGTAAAATTAGCAGTCCACTGCTGGATATAGGCCTCCCCTTCATTTAGGGGCTTAAGCCCATAGCTGACACGCTGGGCAGGTGGGTTGGTGACAAGAGCAGAGCAGCTGAATTTATTGCACCGAAGGCGGTGCGGCTCGTCTTCAGTTTGTGTATTTGAAAGTCAGCAGTTCCAAGGTTATAATGGAACTTTGTTATCCTTTAGTCGCCTCTTACGATACACACGGGAAGAGAGGGATGGCTACATTTGTATTCTTTATTATGTGGCTATCATAACACCGTAGCCACTCAGTATGGACTAGTAATTGGTGTTTTTTATTTAATTTATAAAATTCGGATCTTGATGAATATGTAGCATTAACAATAATCACGTCCACTAATACTATCAATCGACAAATATGAAATAATCATCATGTTAATAAAAAAGAACATATTTTGTTGAAAATAATAATTAAATAAAAAGTTAGACATTGAGCACCATAGACCTGATTATAAAAAAAGTTGGTTTTTCCTATTTAATATCAGTAAGGACAACTATTTGTTTATTTGGATTTTGCAAATGGCTACCTTGGTTTCGATTTGCTAATGGACACATTTCTTATCGGCCTTACAATCGAGGCAGCTGAGTTCCTTCTAAGAACTTATTACTTAGGTCCTTTTAAGAACTGCTCCTACCCGATCAGGGGCAACTTTTCCATCTCCCGCTTTAGAGTAGTTCCATGTTATTCTCCTAATTTAATAAAAATCTTGGTAAATTTGTGTTATTATTAAAAACATGTACTTATTTCAGTATTGTGAAAATGGCGAATCAGATAAGAAATGTAGATAAGAAATGAATCGGTCATTTCAAAAACCTCATAAATCACAGAATTATAATTTTTCAGAAATCAATAAAAACTGTTTCATACACAAACAAATGAGTTTTAAAGGGCTTTTTAATGTTTAGTTTAGTATTTGATTATTAGAATTAATGAAAAAAACTGAAAAACAGTTCTTGACTTATGTTGTTTTAGCAAGGAATAGGTTTAGTGGTATATAATTTAAAAAAAACAATCATAGTATTCACATTTTATTGCTATTATAATTAAGAATTGCACTTCAAAATAATCTTATTAACATTTTAGATACATTAACTTGTTATTTTTTAATATTTTTATGGTACATAGTCATATTCTCCATCATTCTCATCTGGATTATTTTCAACAATTTCAGTTGGCCAGCTAAAAATGTTGTTATAAAATGGCATATGCTCTTCCAGAATGCTATCTTCAACTTGTTTTAAATCATCTATTTTTTTTTATTGATGGGCACTTTCAAATTATAGGCTTTAGTTAATGGAAGTGAAATAAAAGTTGTTATTATTTTCTTTATTAATGAGAACTAATGTTTGATCAATCCATCAATATATTCCTCGGCTATGATAGTTCCTTTTCTATCTGAATCATACTGAAAACTCATGTATGTCGAAGGAGCAAATGACTTTTTCTGGTCCTTTGGGACTTTTTTCCATAAGATTCAGGTGACAAACATGTTTTTTTGTACAAATTTGGCCACCATTTCTTAAATTCTAAAACATCTTCAGTTTTTAGTTCTACGACTGTAAATGTTGAGCTGGAGTTCGAAACCAAATCAATCTCCTGGGACGTAAATACGATCATGCTTTCGAATATTTTTTTTTATGACTCCAAAATCACGGTCATTTAGTAAAAAGGAGTGACCTCGTGTAGGAAAATACTGATAAACTTTTTCAAATCTTTTAGAGTCAGTCAAAGCCAACATAAATCTCAACATTGTATTATTTTTATTTTGACCGGGGCAGCTATCGAAATAAAGATATAAATACTTAATATTTGGCCCAATATTATTTTTTATATAATGCATCAACATTGAACAAACCTCATTGGCTCCTTTGTAAGCAATACCTTCATGATACATGTAAAATGTCGATTTGCCTGTTTTTAAATCCTTAATACCAAAACAGTGAACCCATAATTGCCGTAAATAAAAAATGTTTTGTATAGGTATATGTGGCAATGGTAGATTTTGCATCAAATCGAATGTTATCGCTGCAACATCATCTCGTTCTTTACAAAGATCTTGAACTGATGAAATTTTGTTATAAAACTTTTTGGCACGTCTTTTATGGATCATTAACTGAGCTACTACTGAACGTTTTGCATTTTCTGATAAGTTGGATTGTTTTATTTTTGTTGATAGTTCTTCGCAAGTTATACATGTGTCGACTGGTGGTCGACCAAATCTGAGGGAAAAGTTTTCATTAAAGTATTGCAAGCAAAATTTGTACTTTACATCGAGATCTGGATATTGTTCATTAAACATTGAATGCATTTTTTTGACATCCAATCGTGCATCAAGATTATCTATATCTTTCCCTGCATAATGTGTCTTTTTCCTAGGAAAGCAGAGGATGCGTTCGTGTATTTTTTGGCATATTTCAGGAGGCACTATATTTGCTTTCGGGTGGCATCCTCTTTTATCTATTGGACTCTTCCCTTCATTAAGCAAATCACAAAGTCTGCGAACTCTGGCTTCTGTAATTCCATACAGACTGATAAATGCTTTCTTGCAGACTTTAACTTTATCAGTTTGTTTTAAAACATAGAATTGAAAGACATTTTGCCTCTGTGTAGCATTTTCTTTTCGAGGACGCCTCTGTTTTATATCTGACTTATCAATAAATGTTTGAAAAAATATATCCTGCTCATTTTTGGTTGAAAAACAGTTCATTTTTGAAATGCAAAAGTCCATGTCATCTTGATTGAAATCCGCAAAACATTCCTTCTTACATCTGCAATATATTAGGTTTATATAGACCCCTTTAAAGAAACGTAAACTGAATAAAGGTTTATGGTAAACTTGCCTGCAATTTTCATCAGTAGGTCTTGGAGCTATTAGTTTTCCTCGATAATTAGTATGTGCCTGACCTTTAACTCTACATTTAATGTAGAGTGCAATTAAAGAATTAACTTTAATAACGTGCTGAATAAGGGGAACCAAGTGTGCCCAAATAGCTGTGCATCATGCTGCAAGCAATCGCTAACTGTGCAAAAAGAAAGCAGAGTAAAAACACCGAAAATAAAATTGTGCGTACACGCACGCCACGGAAGTGTGTAGACATTTATTGGCGGCAACCGCCAAAATAAAATGCCTGTACCTACTTCTTCAGCAAATTTGAAGGAGCATTTTTTTGCGAAAAATTGACATGTAGACAGACATGCTTCCTGAGGTGATAGACTGTTTTTAAAGGTTTTAATGCCATTACGTTGGAAATTAATCTTATGAACATGTGTTATTTTTCCCAAGTACGGAATCGCATTTATTACATATTTACTTGCAACATCTGCAGCCATTACAAGTTTAATTCCGTATTTATTAGGCTTGTTTGGGATATACATTAGAGTGGGTCATTATTGTATGAAGAAAATTTTTTTTTCTTTTCCTTACAGGCACAGTTATAAAAAGGTGCCAAATCATGACTGTAAATAAATTATGAAATTAGGTAGCAACAGGAATTTATCTTTTGCCTCCGGTTTCACGAGGAATTTGAGAATAATATAGCAAAAACAGCGTGCCCAACAAAGTTATACAAATCGATGTGGTTTGTAAATAAAAGTCATAAATTAATAGCAACTGTGTTTAATAAAAAGAAACTAACATAGCAAATTATAATAAGAACATAAAAAAAATAAAAATAAACATTACACAGAAGACTTTATTTAGCGGAAAAATCCTTTTTACTGTCGAATTTCGGCATAGCTTTCCTCGAATCAATCTGGGCTTTGATGAATCCTTCTCTTGATGTTTTATCACACAAAGTGGTTGAAGCTTCAGTCACAGCTCACAGCTTTAACAGCTCTTTCTACCGCTTGTGTGTGACAAGGAAGGCGTAAAAAATCCAAAGTTGTTTCTCCTTTTTGCTCAACATACAGTCTAAGATTTTCTTCGGTTACAGGTTTCAGTATCGGTGGCTCGGTGATATTTTCTTGCCAGTTCAAAAGATCATAATATGTAGACGCATTGAAATTTATCTTTGGTAACTGAAACAAACGCAATTTTGTTGATGTAGTTGATCTAGATTTCAAAATTCGTCGAGCAGCCAATTCACAAATATGTGGCTGTGAATCTGTCAACATAGCAAGTAATAGGTTTTCCGGGTGTGCAAAGTAGCTGTTTCTTTGTATTACTGGATCGATGATGAACTTTAAAGTTGTTGGTAAATATCTGCTTAGTTCGATGAGCTTAAATAAATGTCGTGATCCATCTTTACAACTTGGGTGAGTTTTTATATGGAACCACACTATAGCGTAAACTTTGACAATATACGTTGTAAGAGTGATTAGATTTGCAGAGGCATTTTCAGATGAAACATAGAGACGGAGAATCCTATTGGCTCGAGTAAGCCACCGGGCATGGGACATTTTACCTGGTGATTTGCTTGCTAAATCGCTAGGAAATATGCCTGTTGAAACTGCTTCAACTATTCTGTACAAGTATTTTTGATCAGTATTAATATCTCCAGCACAAAGCTCCGGTAAATTTGTAGGTATACGTTGAAATTGAGTAATAGGTCGTGTTTCGCAGTTTTCAAGTTCTTTGCCAATTGTCCCTGAAAATGTTTGTGGCCCAGATGTACTGCCATCAATGTATTGAAAAAGATGTCTAAATGGTAATTCGTTCAAATGCAATAGACAAATAATCCACTGTAAGGGTCTATCCAACCTTTTTTCCAGCAGCCGTATAATGCCGCCGTATTTACCAACATTTACATTGGTACCATCACATCCAATCGCAGATAAATTATCCAGAGATATATCCGAACTCAAGAAAAAGTTGAACACTTCTTTTTCTACACACTTTGCAGTGCCTGAAGCAGGTGTAATGAAACCTAAAAACTGCGAATCTGGTTCTTTTATTAAAGAAATATGCTCTTCAATTATGTGTCGCCTATACTTTTTCCCATCTTTTTCAGACATAATCAAAGTTTGATCTTTTCTGCCATCATAGTATAATGCGGAAATTTCTGAAACAGCTTGTTGTGCTATTATGTTTTTTCTGGTCTTTTTTCTTTCTCGGCGCAGCTTATTTTTGTCTATTACTTGTGAACACGACGCATGCAAAACTGCTGATGCAATAGCTGCTCCTGCCCTGTCTGATACTCCAAATCTATCGCACGTTTTTGATAATAAGCGTAATCAACTGTAGTTGTATTTCTCTCCGATTCAGTACTTAGAGACCTCAACTGTACCTGAGGTTCTTCAGAATCCGACTCAGAAGTGCTATTTAACTCTAAAACCGTAGAAATTTCGGCCACTTTTTGTTGTTTGCTCACAGATTTTTGTCGTATAAACTTTCTTTTCAGTGCTCTTGTAATCTGTTTTGTTGTGCCAACTTCTATGCTACCTATCATCATTATCCTAGTTGTTCTTTGGTCAGTTATGAAGCTTTGTTCTATTACAGGTATTTTTTTATTTTTAGGGTAATGTACTTGACATTTATGAAAGTCTCGACACTTGCAAGCCGAAATATCAAACAAAACTCTACTGCCAAGGCGAAACTCTTCCAATTTTTTTTTGGGTATATTTGGGTTAGATTTCTGTAGGTTTTTGCACTTTAAATAATATGTTTAGGAATAGATGATTTCACCCATATTTCTGTCAGTTTTGCAACAACAACGGCCTCTTTGTATATTGGCTCTTTTTTAGTTTCCCGCTCAAATTTTAAGCTGTGTCGAGTCCATTCATAAAACTTCATCACATCTTGATATGTTGGCAATGTGTTGTCTTTTAAATCGCATAAATCTCCAAATAAGGGACATTTCCAATTATTACGTGTGCGATCCATCTTCTTAATATCACAAAACAAAAGACAGCACTGTATTACGCACTGCGTGACACTAATTGTTTTAACGGTGATTTTTGCAGTTTCGCGCGCACTTGTCACATCTAATATGCCCCTTTACCCCACCACCCCGCTCCTTAGAGTGTTGACCTTGAACGCAACAGTGCTATTTATCGTATTTACAAACGATTACGTACAAATATTGAAATTAATTACTTTCAGATAATATAAATAACATAGCGTCAAAAACAACTTTTTTTAAAATTTGTATTACAATCCGGAGGCAATAAAATTTTAAACATTTTAATAAAACTTTACACATGAATTATGCACACTATTTGGCACCTTTTTACCGCTGAGCCCATTAAAAAAACCAAAAAAAAAAAAATTGACCCACCCTAATATACATCCTGAAGGGACATCTTCCACGTGGGTTTCGTGAACAAGCTGTTCATCTACAGTGATATACGATCTTGGAGTGTACCATTTTGTAAGTTGTCAATCATTTTCTGCCACATGTCGCGTATGTGTGTAAATCTATCAACTTGTTTTCTCTCACGTCTTGTTTGTTTGTCATCGAATCGGAGACATTTTATAAGAAAATTGAATCTTTCGGCAAACATACATGCCTTGAACATTGTCCCTGAACGTTGAGTGTTGAAAAGCATACGAGTTGACAAATGATTGCTTTTCATAGCTGCAGAATAATTCTGCAGCTATGAAAAGCAATGATTTGCATACAGCAAACCAAGTAAAGCTTTTAATTCTACCAAATCAGTTGGTGATACGTAAACGAATTGAGTTTATACTTATTCCTTCGAAAAATTTTTTCTTGTTTAGTAAAAGTCACAACTTCTTGCAAAACCTCTCCTCTGGGCCCTGGTATAAAATGAATTATATTTCTCCGCAAAGTACGTGTCCTCTTGTACGTGTACAAGAGGATCTAGGTGTAGATGACCATTTATGTTTATTTTTTCCATAGAGGAATCGTGAGGTTGATGACTCATTATTGACATTTGTATCCTCGCCTGAAGACTCATCAGAATCAATAATTTGAGTTCGTTGTCTCTTACTTGGTTGTATTATTTCATCGTCGGTTTCCAAAGGTTCGGTCGGAGAATCTGAATCACTACCGGTATCATGATGTATTTCCTCTTCTAAATTGTCATCAGTTTCAGAGCTCGAGCTATCGTTCCCTTCTTCGGTTTCCTCTTCAGAGATTGTCTCGAGCCATTGGCATATCTGTTTTTCTTGACCTTTCAAGTCCATCTATAGTAAGAAAATCAGAAGGTAGAAATAAAATTTTTAGAAGGTTGAAAATTTATCCAGAAATATATAAAAAAAAAAAAATAAATCACAATAATAATACACAAATGCAGTACTTTCGCAATTTATAAGATTTACAAATAATAATATAAATATAAATTCTCACTGCATAATATTATAACTGGCTAACCTGGAACTAAAATGGTCTATGATACAAAATAAACATTTTCTGTTATCAAACGAAACGCGTTTGAAGTCACTATGTACTCATGAATGTATGTTAAGTTGCTGTTAAACATTTATACGATAGTTAAATGCATAACTTGATTATCCATGTGTAATTTTAGTGATAATAAGGAGGAAAAATAACAAAAAAAGATTAAAAATAAGGAAAATTGGTTTTTAGACCACTTTGGAACTGTGGTAATTTTGAAAAACTCTAATTGCATAAGAGGAAAAAAACAATTAAATAAAAAAAACGTTGGTCATTTTAAAACATTTTAATCAAAAAACCTTTATTAATAATCATCATTACCATATTTATTAATAATTATCATTATCTTATTAATTAATCATTGTTAATCATTATCACTGTCATCACGAAGTGGCGGCAAAACATCTTGTGATTCATTTTCAGTTTCACCTCTGCGATTTTTATGTGGAAGGTTCAAGTAAAAAGGGTGATGAATCGGTGGTACATATTTTAACATTTTCTTAATATCCTGCATTTTTTTAAATGACAATGCACGGGTATCACTATCTTTATTTGGTTCGAAATTCTGCAAAAATACCAAGAACTCTTCTAATGTTACAGTAGATTTCTTTAAGTCGACTGATTTATATGTTTCAGAATAATCATCATTATAATACATCGCAGATTGTTTTTTTACAAACTTAGCTTTCCTCACTCTCGAAATCATAGCATTTTGGGCCACTAAATTCTGATATTCTTTAAACATTGGCTGCAGTTGATCAAATGATACAAAATTTCCCACCATGTTGTTAACAACAAAGGGATTATGTTTTCTACAGTTTCTTATCAATTCATGCCACTCATTAGGTGTATAGACATGGCTTTCTTTTTTTTGGGCTCTACTTATGCATTCGAATGATGAGAAGTCACCATCATTCGGCAAATATGTGTGGCCCGTAACGAAGTAATGAATACATATTTCGCTAATGTTCGGTAAAGCATTTACCATAAACATCACAAAAAACATGACATTCCAGTTACGGTTTTGCCCACCACAACAGTCGCTAAATAGATTTAGCCTTGTAGCATGGTCAGGAATATTATTCTTCAAGTAAAAATACAAACACGACGTGACTTCTTGAGATCCTCTCGCTCCTGTAGTCTCATACCACAAGTTCATTAAAACTCGTTTTTCGTCATGCTGGTAAGCATGTATGCCAAAATTAAGCATGTTTAGCTGCCTCAAGTAATATACTTCTCCTGTATTTAAATGAGGAAGTGGAAGGGTCCTTTCTAGGTCGAAAGTAATCAATACTTCTACACTCTGAGCTGTAAGACTGGCTTGTTTATGCATATTTAAAATCTCCCTTGCTTTTCTAGCCAGATTTGTATGTGTATCCAATTGTTGTCTGATTTCCAAACACTTTTCAATATCTTTCTCTGCAGCTATTTTAACTTGGAATTCATCACAGGTCTTACAAGTATCCTTCTTGGGTATATAAAAGTGTAAGTTAAATTCTGTCCTGAACACCTTTTCATAAAAGGATTTTTTCAATATTTCCTTACCTTCTGCTTGGCATTTCTCTACAAATAATTTGTACATTTTACTGATGTTTAAATTTGGCGCTAAATATTCGCGATCAGACGATCTCTCTCCATAATGGCTTCTGAATTTAGGGAAAGATTGTATGTGTTCTCTTATCCATCCCAGTTTCTCCTCATTCACTTTATTTCCTGGTATTTTACGACCTCTCTGATCTTTAGCTGGAATATTAGTGTTACACGTTTGTTTTACTTGCAAAGCATAATCTATGCGATGATTACTGATTTGCAGAACATTTAAAAATATTTTTTTACAAACATGTGAGTTGTTGAGGGTAAACTTGCGAGTGTGTTGCTTGCGGCTTGGTGACCGATTTGTTGATCTGAGGTGGTCACTGCACTACACAACCAAACAGTTTGACTATCCCAAGTTCCTAAATTATAGAATGCATCATGGATTTCTTTTTGAGTGGATGAGGGTGCCGTTTCGCTGCATTTCAGTCGACATTCTACAGCTGCAAATACCTTGGCTGGAATAATATTACCTCTCGTATTTGCGTATTCCTTCCCAGTTGCTCTGCTTAATTTTCTTACATTTTTTCCCCAAGCGTGCCTCTGCCTATTACGCCCTCTAGATTGATTTAACACAGTAGCTGGACTGCTCTCAATGCTCTCTCCCAGGTTTTGCATATTATCAGATTGTATTAAGCTATTCTGTATTGCAGCCACAGTCTCTAAAAATAAAAATAAATCTATCAAAAAGCGTATCAAAGAAAACTAACAAAAATCTTTTTGGTTCATATACATACCTTCATTTTCACTCGAATGACTATCGGGAATATTAGTTCAATATCGGTTCATCTGGTGAATTTTGTCCACCATCTGAAGCCATTGTAACTGTGTGTAACTATTTTAATGATTTATTTAACACAAATAACACATCCAATCACGATCACAAAAGTCGGTTAACTGACAAAAAATCAAAAATATTTACTTACGTCACAATGACATTACTGACAGCGAGACAGCGACATGAAGTTTCTCTTTGCTATCGTTTGTTTTGGTTGACACACGTGGTAGTGAGAGTTTTATATTTTAGTGTTATTTTTTTTCATTTTATATAGTGGAAACAATATATAATAGTGTAAAATAAATAGATTCTTACTAACAAGGTGATTAGTTATAGTAAGTGTTTGTGTTGTTTTATAGATTAGGTTAGTTATATTTTATAGTTAGGTTAGTAAGTAATTTTAAATGGATCCTGATCCCCCACCTGACCCCCCTGATCCTGGGGGAGGTGTTATAAATCAATTAACGTCAAGAAAAAGACTTGGAGAGGACACTTCCTCTAACAATGACAACGTAAGTGTCATTAAGAAAACTATTATTAACCCATCCACTGCCACTCCCTCTATTCAAAATGTCTGGGTTCACCCTTCTATGTCTGATACCCCAAAATCCTATATAAGTACAGATAAAGGTCCCTTCATTGTGTATGTGTCAAGGGAATCTCCTGACCCTTCAGCAGGAACATCAATAAGAGCCATTAAGTTTGGTCAGTTTCTCCATACAAATAAAATAACAGATATTGTTAATGATGGAGTAAAAAATGTTGGTCGCAACAAAATCAATGTCCAGCTTACATCTGCTGAAGCGGCAATTGAATTTTTAAGCAATCCCATTCTTAGTTTATGTAAATATGTTTGTGTAATTCCGACCTTCAATATAACAAGGATGGGAATTGTAAAAGGAGTTCCCGTTGAATGGTCTCTGGAAGAATTTGTTCGGTCACTAACATTTCCTACTGGTTGTGGAGAAGTTATAAAAACGAGACATATGAACCGGAAGAATGTAAGTGAGAGTGTAGTTACATGGGTCTCTACTCAAACAGTGGTAATTACATTACGTGGCCAACAATTGCCTCAAAGAGTATTCTCTTATAAATCTGTCCTCAATGTCGAGCTTTACAAATATCAAACCATCCAATGCCTTAATTGCTGTCGTTTTGACCATGTCAAATCACAGTGTAAATCACAGCCAAGGTGGTATAGTTACTCCCAGGATCATACTGGGGAGACATGTGACACCCTAAAGGAAAATTCTACCTGCATCTATTGCACATCGAAAGATTTCGCCACTAATAAACGGTGCCCTGAGTATGTAAGACAACAGAATATTAAGGCTATTATGTTGCAGGAGTATATATCCTATATGGAAGCATCTTCTCAGTTTCCGTCTGTTCAACGTTCCTATGCAGATGTTGCTAAGGAAATGTTCTCCCCACCTATTTTCCCACTCTCCCAAACCCAGCAAAGCAGATCCCTTGTTACTCCTACTAAATCTTACCGTAAGACAGTGTTCCAATCTCCCCGTCCCCGCGCTTCTTTAACAAAGGGATTTGATAAACAAGTTCACCAATCTATCATAAGTAGTTGCCCCTCTCCCCTTCCTAATGGCTGTTGCCTTAATCAAGAGGCTGCCATTTCAACAGAATCCACAAAAGATCTGTTAATGGCTCTTACCGACACTCTCATGAGCATTATCTCAACTGCTGATGAACTCCCAATACCGTCCAATGTTGCCCAAAAAACTACTTAAAATTTTCTAAATCCTTATCAATGGCCCCACTAAGTTTGCTACAGAGGAATAGTAAAAGTATTCGTGCTAAAAAGCATGAATTACTTCATATTATTTCACTGTATAATCCTGTCATTGTTGCCCTCTCGGAAACATGGTTGGTGCCTGAATCCCCTTTCAGGGTGTCAGGTTTCGCCTGTTTAAGGGAGGACAGAAATGATGGGTATGGAGGTAGTGCTATCCTTATCCAGCACTCCTCTCCTTATTCCCGTATTTCTCTTCCTACTCACAGTCAACAGATTAATGCTGTTGCTGTGAGGGTCCTTGGTATTTCCTTTCTTTCTGTTTATATCCCTCATCCTTCTACCCCCACCTTCTTAGAGCTTAAGGATATTATTTCCTCACTCCCAAGTCCAGTGCTGGTCCTGGGTGATTTTAACACTCATCACACTTTGTGGGGGTGTTATTACTGTGATGGATTTTCTCCTTCGTTGGTGGACATGATTGATGATGTTGCTCTCTGCATTCTCAATGATGGTTCACCGACTCGTAGGATTAATCCTAATCAGAATCCTAGGACAGCTATCGACCTTTCCTTATCATCTCCCTCTCTTGCTTCCCAGCTCTCATGGTCGGTACTCCCATCCACCTATGGTAGTGATCATTTTCCTATTTTGCTGTCTTTAAATAACAGACTTCCTCCGACTCCCACTCGTCCTTCTTATCGTAAATATAATTTAAAAAAGGCCTACTAGAATGAGTTCGCCGACTCTGTGGATTGCATGTTGGGCAATCTTCCTGAGTCTGGTAATTATGAGAATGTAATAGTATACTATGATCGGTTTGTCTCTGCCCTTTTATCTGCGGCTGACTTACATATCCCTAAAAAACACTCCATCGGCGAACATCTGCCGAGGCGTCATACGCAGCCTGTATGACGATGGAGAAGTATGTTGAGTATAAACGCAGTTATGCGAAATTCAGGAAGTGCATTTGGAAAAGAAATAAACTTGGTTGGTTAAATTTTTGTGAATCCCTCAGTCCTCGCTCCTCTTCCTCTCTTGTGTGGACAAATGTTAAGAGATTTCGCCGATCGCTTAACATTGTTCATAGTCCCAATTCCAACAATCCCTCAATATGGCTTAGCGATTTTGCGAACAAATTGGCTCCTCCCTCTGTACCGTCCCCCGACCTTTTTATATCCGTGCCGGTTGATTCGTCGGAGGAAATGGATCTGCCTTTTTCCTCTGATGAGCTTAATATCATCTTAACAGGTTTAAAGGACACCAGCCCAGGTGAAGACGGTGTCTCTTACTCATTTATCTCCAAATTGAATCAAAAATCCAAACAATATTTCTTAAATTTAGTCAATATTATGTTTCATTCAGACACTATCCCTAGTTCATGGAAGTCCCAAATTGTTATTCCAATCCTCAAACCTGGAAAATGTCCTTCTGATCCGAACTCTTATAGACCCATTGCCCTAGCATCTGCATTATCAAAGATTGTTGAACGGCTTTTGAAAAACCGTCTGGAATGGATAGTGGAAAGCAGAAATATCTTAGCACCCTCTCAGTTTGGATTTAGAAAGGGGTTAAGTACTATAGATAGTCTCAGCGTTTTTACTACAGATATTCGACGAGCTTTTGCCAAAGGAAAGTATCTAGTTGGTGTTTTTCTAGATGTTGCATCTGCTTATGATAATGTCCTTCTTCCGGTGCTCAGGCAGAAACTGCATCAGCTGAGTATTCCGCCGAAGTTGTCACATTACATTTGTAATTTGCTGACCGGTCGTTCGGTATCTGTAAAACACTCACTCCTTACTGCCTCTCCCAGACTTGTCTGGAAGGGCGTACCTCAAGGTTCAGCTCTTAGTCCGCTGCTATATAATATATATACTCATGACCTCGAATTATCTGTAAATAATTTTTGTAACATCCTCCAGTATGCTGATGACATCGTCCTCTATTACAGCTCAAATTCGGTAGAGGACATAAGCTTTCGTTTAAATACTGCTTTGCACTATCTTAACCAGTGGCTTTCTAATCATGGCTTGGCGTTATCTATTGATAAATGTCAAGCTGTTGTATTTACTAAAAAGAAGGTTATTTCAAATTTTAATATACTGTGTAATAACATTCCTATACACTTAACGGAAAATGTAAAATTTATTGGTATGGTTCTCAATAAAAGACTGAACCGAGTTGCCCATGCTGAATATCTCAGCAGGAAGTGTGAAAAAGGCATTAATGCTCTGAGACCTGTGTCTGGTGTGTGGTGGGGTGCACACCCGTATACTCTTTAACTACTGTATAACGCTATAGTTCGTAGTCTCATAGACTATGGACTATTTGCTTTAGACCCTTTTAATAAAATAGCTACTGAAAAATTGAACCGAGTCCAATATAAATGCCTTCGGATTATACTAGGTGCAATGAAGTCTACGCTCACCAACGCATTGCAGGTGGAGTGCGTTGACCCTCCCCTTCCTATTCGCCGACAATTCCTTGCTGACCGATTTGTGAGTAAAATGTTGCAGCTGTCTTCCCATCCTTTATGGTCTAAGTTATCTAAGCTAGCTGGTCTTATCCCCCAAGGCAAACCGTTGCCTTATCTGCTGGATAGCTTCCTTAGATTTACCTCTCTCCCTAACCCCCTATCTTGCCATCCATCTAATCCCCTTTTTATGACGCCTTATAAAGCCCTGGTCCATTTTTCACACATTGTCACAAATCTTGGCCTAATCAAAGGTGATCCTGGCACCAACACAAAATTTAAGGAATTAGCTCACTTAAATTGGCCAGACCATATTCTCATCTTCACGGATGCATCAAAGCTTTCCAAAGAGAGCTGTGTTGGAGCGGCTTGTTGGATACCAAAATTCAAAATTATTTTACAATTTAAATGTCTCCCTGAATCATCGGTGTTCACAGGCGAGGCTGTTGCTTTGTTAGAAGCAGTCCTGTTTACACGCTCCCACGACTTTAAGCAAACTGTTATTTTTACTGACTCACTAAGCTGCTTATTGGCATTGAAGGGAAATCCGTTTCATAGTAGATTAAGATCTTCCATTGTTTTAAGGATTCGTGAAGAATTGTATTCATGTCATCTTAAGGGCCTGGAAGTTACTCTGGTTTGGATTCCGGGTCATTCTGGAATCAGTGGGAATGAATCTGCAGACTCTTGCGCCAAGTTAGCCATCCAGTGTGGCACACTTGAACATTTTTCTAACTCTGCTCATGATCTGCAGTCCCTTGCGGTTGCTCATCTGCGTAAGTCCTGGTGTGATTCCTGGAATTTATCAAAGTCCCAAAAAGGTAAATTCTACGCCCTTATCCAACCTGATATCCCTAGACGACCGTGGTTCTACTCTCAAAGATATATTGAACGGAGGATTATTACAACAATCTGTCGCTTACGCCTTGGGCATGCTTGTACGCCTGTGCATCTGGCTAAGATCAGGGTCAGGGACCATTCGCTGTGCGAATGTGGCCTGGACGACGGTTTCCCTTCCCACATTCTTTTTTCTTTTCCCAACTTAACTCATCCCCTATATGATGTTCTTCCCTACAAAGTCCCTCGTCCTCTGAATTTTCAATGTTTATTAATGTTTGTGTTTGGTCTTTTATGTAAATTTTTGTGTAAATATATTAGACGTAACAAAATTAGATTATAAACTAACATCTATGTAAAATATTATTTATTACTAACATAATGTGTTGTGTGTATATTTTGTAAATATTTGTATGTTTTGTTATAGGTGAAGGCAGTAATTTTACTGGGTCCCTTTTTTACATGTATTATATTATTGTGTACAATTATTCCTTTTGTACTGATTAATTCTTCCCGTGAGTCCTCCATACATCGTGACATTGGCGAATTGAACTGTGCTCAACTGGCACGCTCGAAGCGCCATAATTGAAGAAATGAATGAATGACATGAAAAATTGTTACCAGTTTACAAAAATACAGTGATTTATCTAAACATGTATTAATATCTCTGACGTTATAGTATAATGGCGTTTTATTTATTTTATTTAATGTTATAAGTACGTTTAATTTAATTGCTACTTGTACACCACTTTAGAATTTACAAACTTATTAGAACAAAGTGGTCTATGTGACTGAAATGTCGCTTAGACCAGTTCAGTTTTGACAAATTTACACAATATACAGGTCTATGTTACATTTTGGTAGTTAGACCACTTTAGAAATTATATTTTTTTTAAATATCAATAAATTATAAAGTGTTATTTTAATGATAACCTTACTTTGGTGACGAATGAGACTTAGACCACTTTTGCTCGTATTCATTTATTGTTTTTAAGTACAAAAATGCTCATAGATGGATTTTGCCAAAAATGTTACATAGACCGTACCGCTTTAGTTCCAGGCTAGCCAACTGTAATAATTCAATAACAAACTTAAAAAAGTTTAAAACATATTACATACCTTACGAAGGTAGTAACTAAATACCTTACGAAGGTAGTAACTATCGTCGAGTGGACGACGGGATGGCTGTAAATCACGTCCTAATTAGCGTGTGACTTTAAACACGTCACTCGGTGCACTGTTTACTCGTAATTGGAAGGTAGGTAAAGAGGCGGGGTTTGGGTTGGGGGCACGCGAAAGTAGGTACACTCGACTTTCGGGCAGAAGTGCGTCGTCGAGCGGACGAATGTTTAGTTATTTAGGGTTAACACGCTTTTAGAAGGTGGACTTGTATTTAATTCTTTCTGTTTTATACTATGTAATAAAAATCAAGAATTTGAATTATACGTACATCTCATCTATATCTATACTTATAATAAATCTGTAGAGAGGTCAATTCTGTACATGAAATATATTTACAAAATAAGTAGCAGGGGGTGATTAGTGTTCGATACTGATGCCAAAAATGCAGTTAAAAAAATTTTTGTCTGTCTGTCTGTCTGTCTGTCTGTTTGTATGTTATTTATAGAAAAAAAAAACTACTCGACGGATTTTAACGAAACTTAGTACAATTATTCCGTATACTCCTGGGCAGGTAATAGTATACTTTTCATCACACTACAATGAATAGGAGCAGAGCAGTGAAAGGAAATGTTGAGAAAATGGGAGAAGTTGCTTGATTTTTTAAGCTTCCGTCGCGTGTGCAGCCTTAATGGTTAGAGCTACATAGAAACTATGTATAACGGAAATATTCTACATAAAAATACACGAAAAATATTCCAAGACAGCATATATCTATCTTTTATAGTTAACTCACAATAACACGCATAACTCTCGATAGCTTAGCAGTTCGGAGATTTCTTATTATATTTGTTTACTTTTACGTTTATAAAACCAATAATGCTCACCATCATTTCTAATTAAAAAAAAATAAACATTAGCACCAATTCAATAAAAAAAGAATCATTGAAATCGGTATAGAAACACCAAACTTATACTTACTTATATGAAATACGCCAACAAGACATCGCGCGTGAATAGTGAATCAAGCTATAAGGATTATTTTTGCGTAACGGTTGCCGCGCTCGACGGGGCTCGCGGCGGCAGAGTATAAAAGGGGCGGGAGGCGAGCGCAAGCCTTCGACAAGGTCTGGCACAACGGCCTCCGCTCCAAGCTCCGTCGTATGGCCCTGCCAGACTCTCTCGTGCACATCATACGTGAGTACCTGTCGAATCGTTCGATCAGATATAGGTTAGAAGGGACCTTATCGTCCGCTCGTCCCGTCCGCGCCGGAGTCCCTCAAGGCTCCACGTAATCTCCCATCCTATACGCGCTCTACACCAGCGATATTCCGCGAACAGATAAAGTCGAACTTGCAATGTATGCCGACGACACCGCTCTTTACACCACCGACCGCTCCGCTTGGATACTGGCCGAAAGACTGCAACAAGCTGCCAACGCCTTAGGCGATTGGTTTAGCAAGTGGCGGTTCAAGGTCAATCCGAAAAAAAAGCGTAGCCGTGCTCTTTCTCCGAAAGCGTCACGAGACCGTCTCGACTATTTTCCTACAAAATAAACCAATCCCCTGGAAGTCCCAGGTCAAATACTTAGGCGTCGTACTAGATTCGAAACTCTCCTTCCGGCCACACATCACGTATGTTAAAAACAAAGCAACATTCGTCATGAACAGGCTATATCCACTAATTTGCAAGCGGAGTAAAATGTCGCTTCGTAACAAGCTGACATTGTACAAAACTTGCATCCGTCCCATCATGTCCTATGCTTGTGTTGCGTTCGCGCACACTAAGATAGACCTCCTTCAGAGGGTCCAAAATAAATTCCTCCGCATGGCATCCGGATGCCCCTGATACGTACGCAACGTGGACCTACACAAAGACTTCGAATTAGAGTCACTCAAGGAATTCTGCAAAGGCTTAGCCAAACGCTACTATGAGCGTGCAGATGACCACTCCAACCCCCTCATTGTTTCAGCGTGTAAATACGCTCCGCACCCACACCCGCTTCTTCGACGCCCTCGTAGCGTCCTCTTAGACCCCGATGACCCAATCACAGTCGCAAACGCCCAGTATATAGGCAGGTTGCATTCCTCAGTCCCAAGACATATTCGCCGTCGCCGTAAGAGGTGACAAGGCCAGTCCTTTCTCACGGCACGTTCGCGCCTCGGCGCGACGGGGCCAGACGGTCACAGACCATCCTGATTAGCGTACGCAGGGCATTCCCCTGCGATCGCTGTTTCTTTCACGAGCATCCATAAAATCTCGTATATATTCCTCCAGGGGCGAGCCACACTCGCCCCTCCACGCCCGGTGACGCTGTAAAGACCATCCCAGGTCAACAGCAATTCAGTCACTCAGAAAAAAAAAAAAAAAGCGCAAGCGTCATTCAATATTTGGCTGTTGATGCGTTCAGAGTGTTGAACTTTATTGACAGACAATAATTGTTATTTTATAAACCGTGCTTATCAGCGCGACTTTTTGTCTTTAAATAGTTTATTTTAATTTCTTTTGTTGTTATTTTCTAAATTAGTTTTAGTTTTGTTTAAATTCTTAACTATTAATAGTTCCTATTTTATTTCTTTTTAAGTAGATTTAGATTCGATTTTTAGATTAGATAATAGATAGATAGATTAGATTATTGTTAGATTTTTAGTTACTGATAGGTTAGTTTTGGGCATTTTATGTTTAGTTTTTTTTGTATTGAGTAGATAAAAGCGTAGGTAGGTACTTTTATTAATTATAGTATTCATAGGTATTTTTTATTTATTTTTAAGTGAAGTAGGTATAGGTAGATATTGCCTACTATCTACCTATACTGCACACGTGTTTTAGCTTTATTTTCATTTCTTTTTTTTTTGTACCTAAGTTGTAGGTAGGTAGGTACATATTTCTTAGTTTAATTCTATTAGAATATTAGGTATTTAAGTTTAAATAGGCACTTAGATTTATATTTTTTATTATATAGCAGCTGTACTTAGAACATCTAAGGTTTTTTTGTATTAGCATAGGTACTTTGATTAATTACAGTAGTTGTAGGTATTTCTTATTATTCATTTTTAAGTGAAGTAGGTAAGTGTAGATAGTATTGCACACGCATTAAGTATAGCTTTATTTTCATTTTTTATTCTTTTGTAATTTGTAGGTACCTACGTACATATTTATAATTCGATTAGAATATTATTTTAGTTTTAATAGGCACTTAGATTTATATTCTATTTATTATATACTTAGCTATAGTTAGGACCTCTGACGTAAGTTTTTTGTTGGGTAACTAAATAGAATTTAAGTTACCGTCGATTAAAAATAAAAAAAACGATGCCACCTAAAAAACGACCATCTTTATCTCGAACTACGAGTCAAGCTAGGAGAATGAGAATGACGCGTTCTCAAGAATCGGAAGAGGAAAGAGCACATCGGTTAAACTCTATGAGAGTTAGTGCCTCAACATCCCGAGCTAATGAAAGCTCTCCAGAAAGAGAGATGCGATTAGCAGCTGAAAGAGCGAGACGAGCTACAACACGGTCTTCTCAAAGCTCTTCTCAACGAGAGCTAAGGCGTTCCATTGACCGGGAACAACATGCGTTATCCCGAGAAGCTGAAACTGCTTTACAACGAGAATTGCGACTCACAGCTGACCGCGAACGGCATACATTATCTCGCGAGTCTGAAACCTTCACTGAGAGGGAATTACGGCTTACAGCTGACCGCGAACGTCATATTTTATCTCGCGAGTCCGAAACCTTCACTGAGAGGGAATTACGGCTTACAGCTGACCGCGAACGTCATATTTTATCTCGCGAGTCCGAAACCTTCACTGAGAGGGAATTACGGCTTACAGCTGATCGCGAACGTCATATTTTGTCTCGAGAATCTGAAACTTTTACTCAATATCAAGACCGTTTGACAAATGATAGGGCGCACCATAACATGATTCGATCTCTTGAAGATGAACATGAGCATGAACAACGACTAGAGTCGGGACGCGATTATTACAATTCTTTGAGACAAGAACAATTGATTACTTTATCTAATGAAAGATTAAGAATTGAAAATATTCGGTCGCTTGAAACAGAAGAACAGCGAGAGGCCCGTCTTACTGCAGATAGATTTCGACATGGTCTTAATGACTTAGATATACACGTGGTAGATCAATCTACAAATTCTTGCTTATAACCTCACAATTGATTACAGATCATCTTCTGATATAGGCGATATGAACGTAGTATGTTCCTTTTGTAATGCTTCGAAGTGGAGGAAGGAGTCTGCTGGTTTCTGTTGTTCTGGAGGTAAAATAAATTTGCCTTCGTTCGAAGACCCACCGGAACCTTTAAAATCACTACTTTTAGGGGAACATTTGCAATCCAAACAGTTTTTAGATAATATTCGCACTTATAATAGTGCATTCCAAATGACATCCTTTGGTGCTAAACAAATATCAGAAGGCCCTTTCATGCCTACTTTTAAGGTACAAGGTCAGGTTTACCATTTGATAGGGTCCCTTTTGCCTGAAGAACAACCTAAATTTCTTCAAATATATTTTGTATCCGATTACAACGAACAGTCGAATATAAGAAATCAATATTTTCCGAATTTAAATACTGAACTCATTTCACAACTTCAGAACATGTTACATCAGGTTAATTCGTACGTATGCAGTTTTAAATCGGCATTAGAAGCCCTTTCTCAAGATGGTAATAACAATTATAAAATTGTTATAAATGCCGATAAGCGTCCAACTCAGGAACACCCTGGGCGTCATAACGTTCCATCCACGAATGAAGTTGCTGTAGTACTGGTCGACCAGGAATGTGATAGGCGTGATATCGTTATACGTTCCAGAGACAATCTTTTGCAACGTATTTTCGAAACCCACAGGGCTTACGACAGTTTGCTATATCCTATGATATACTGTCGAGGGGAAGATGGTTATAATTTCGCTGTATACCAAACCGATCCGCGCACAGGCGCACCTAATTATAATAAAAAGATGTCATGCCTTCAATTTTATTGTTACCACCTGCAAGTGAGACGGAATAGATTGGTATACTTTCAACGTTTTCGTGGCTTATTTAATCAGTTTATTGTTGACATGTACGCAAAAATTGAAACCGAAAGATTAGTTTATATACGATCTAATCAAAGGCAGCTGCGCGCTGAAGAATACGTGCACCTTCGCGATGCCATGCAGCAAGATAACGATACTGTGAATATGGGTCGTTTAGTTATTTTACCCTCTTCTTTTACTGGTGGTCCACGCTACATGCATGAACGTACTCAAGACGCTTTTTGTTACGTAAGAAAATATGGACGTCCCGACTTATTTGTTATTGTAACTACCAATCCCAAGTGGGATGAAATCACTCGGGAGCTTCTTGAGGGTCAGGCACCGCATGACCGCCATGATATTATTGCAAGAGTGTTTCATTTAAAATTAAAATCAATGATACATCTTCTTACCAAAGATAACATTTTTGGAGAAGTATTGTGTTATATGCATAGTGTTGAGTGGCAAAAACGCGGCTTACCTCACGCACATATCTTGCTTTGGTTAAAAGATAAGGTTCGACCTAATGATGTAGACAGATTAATCAGTGCTGAAATTCCAGATCCGACTGCAGATCCCCTGTTATACGACATTGTTAAAACTCATATGATACATGGTCCATGTGGTGCATTTAACGCAAATGCTCCTTGCATGCAAGACGGTCGTTGCACTAAAAGGTATCCAAAAGCATTAGTGGATGAAACTGTAACAGGACATGATGGATACCCATTATATCGTCGCCGTTCAAGAGACAATGGTGGTTTTACTGTTGAAAAGCGAATGTCTGGACAACAGGTTACTTTAGATAATAGGTGGGTCGTTCCGTATTCGCCTGTATTGTCCAGAGCATTTCAAGCTCACATAAATGTAGAAATGTGTAATAGTGTAGAGTCAATTAAATATATTTGTAAGTACATTAACAAGGGCAGTGACCAAGCTACGTTTGCGTTAAGAAATGAACATGATGAAGTTACTAGATTTCAGTCAGGCAGATATATCAGCTCTTCAGAAGCTGTGTGGCGGATCTTAAGTTTTAATATTCACGAAAGATATCCACCTGTGACCCATCTGGATGTTCATCTGGAAGGCGGTCAACGTATATATTTTACCGCCGAAAATGTTACAGAACGATTAGAGAACCCTAGACAAACAACTTTATTGGCATTCTTTCGACTTTGCCCAACTGATAATTTCGCAAAGTCTCTTTTGTATGAAGAAGTTCCATCGTATTATACCTACGATAAACAACGAGGTGTCTTTAACCGTAGACGCCGAGTCAGGCCTGTAGATGGCGAGACAGGTATTTTCAAAGAACATGTTCTTGGTAGAGTGTATACTGTTCATCCTAACAACGCAGAGTGTTTTTATTTGAGATTATTATTACATACAGTGCGAGGACCAACATCATTTATAGATTTGAGAAAAGTAGACGATGTTGTTTATCCAACTTATCATGCAGCTTGCCAAGCGCGTCATTTGCTTGAAAATGATCAACATTGGGATGACGCATTAGCAGAATCCTGTGTTAGTGATAATCCACGACGGTTACGCCATTTATTTGTAACATTACTCACATTTTGTAATTTATCTGATCCTGTCCAATTATGGGAAAAATATAAAGAAAAATTTGCAGAAGACTTTCTTCGGAATTTATCTCACAATAATGAAGGCGCAACTAATGATAATTTTCGAGATCTGGCTATAAATCAGTGCTTATTAGCTCTTCAGGAAGACTTAACAGCAGTAGGCGGTAAATCACTTTGTGAATATGGTTTGCCAACGCCAATCTCAGTCGGAGAGGTTACCAATAGAGAATATTCCGCAGAGATTGGTTACAACCCAATGGAACTGCTGGTAACATTAGAAAACCGTGTCCCAATGATGACTGCAGAACAACGCTTAGTCTATGATCGCGTGTGCGAGAGTGTGCAGAATAATTTAGGAACAATATGGTTTTTAGATGCACCTGGAGGAACTGGGAAAACTTTTTTGACTAAATTAATATTAGCTTATGTTCGAAATCAGCGTAAAATCGCTCTTGCCGTGGCTTCATCAGGTATAGCTGCAACATTGCTACCAGGAGGTAAGACTGCTCACACTATGTTTAAAATACCAATTGATTTAGATCGCACGGAAAGTCCAACCTGTAGTATTTCAAGAAATAGCGACAAAGCTAAGGTATTGCGTGAGTGTAATTTAATCGTATGGGATTAATGTACGATGGCCCATCGAAAAGGAGTAGAAGCAGTAGACAGAACTCTAAGGGACATAAGACAAAATGATCGACCAATGGGCGGTATTACGGTTTTATTTTGTGGTGATTTCCGAAAAAACTTACCGGTAATACCACGGGGAACCCGAGCTGATAAGATTAGGGCTTGCCTGAAAAGCTCTTATTTGTGGCGTGATATACAATCGGTGCATTTGACTATAAATATGCGAGTGAGAACTGGAGACAACGCAGATAATCGTGAATTTTCTGATACATTATTGAAGATTGGTGAAGGTACCTATCCACAACTACACCAAGGAAAACTTATTCTGACACCTGAGTTATGTTGTATAGTGCAATCCCAACAACATCTTATATCTTCGGTTTACGGTGACATAACAATTATATTAAATAGGGACAATTCTTGGCTTTGCGAAAGGTCCATTTTGACTCCTCGCAATGACCAGGCATCTCAAATTAATAATAAAATACTGTCTAATATACAGGGAGAAAGCAAAGTTTATAGTTCAATAAATAGAATGGTTGATGAACAAGAAGCCACTAATTACCCGATAGAATTTTTAAATTCTTTAAGTATGCCTGGACTACCTTCTCATATAATTTGTTTAAAAATTGGCATACCGATAATTCTGCTCCGAAATTTAAGACCACCTCAACTTTGCAATGGAACTCGGCTAAAAGTAACCCAGTTGCAACAAAATGTAATCGAGGCTCAAATTTTAACAGGTTGCGGTGCAGGAGAAACTGTCTTTATTCCCAGAATTCCCATAATACCAAATAATTTTCCATTCCAATTTAAAAGAACGCAATTCCCAGTATCGGTGTGCTATGCCATGACTATCAATAAAGCTCAAGGGCAGTCTTTTCGTGTTGCTGGAGTAGATCTCGGTGTTAGCTGTTTCTCGCATGGTCAATTATACGTCGCTCTTTCCCGGGTTAGCAATTCTAGGAATCTTTACGTTCACGTGCCGGACGGGTCGACTCTTAACATAGTCTACCCAGAAGCTTTGCGCTGAAACATTTTAATTTGATCTAAAAATATTAGCAATATATTATCTTAATAAAAAACAAGGAGTTACACGCTGACCGAGTCGTGGGTATAGCGTGGGTATATTATAATATTCTGCGGTTACTTATATTTTTCAACAGTTTTGTGGATTGGCATATTATATTACTATTGCCCTTCTAAAATACGAAAGTGAATCTGCCTGTTACGTCAAAACTATGAGGGAGGACATCTGCTATTTTTTTTTCGAAAAACGACGGAAACGCGGACAAAGTCGCGGGCAAAAGCTAGTTATACATAAATTACATGACTATATAATTATGTGGACATGTTTCGTTTTTTAATTTTTCAATTTTTCAAC